>JARGCV010000224.1:1807500-2059814 GCA_034064705.1 Bothrops alternatus | reverse complement strand
CTCTCTCTCTCTCTCTCTCTCTCTCTCTCTCTCTCTCTCTCTCTCTCTCTCTCTCTCTCTCTCTCTCTCTCTCTCTCTCTCTCTCTCTCTCTCTCTCTCTCTCTCTCTCTCTCTCTCTCTCTCCCTCCCTCCCTCCCTCTCTCTTTCTCTCTCCCCCAGTGTTACAGAGGAGGAGCTGGGTGGGCATTACCAATAGGCAGCAGTGAGAGCAGGGAGTTGTGGTGGTCTTGTGAAGAATCAGCTGGCGTACTATAGTAGCCATGTTATGCAACAAGTAGGATATCAATGTTCAATATTCTATATTGGGACTTGTGAGCATCTAAACATCTGGAGTTGCCATCAGAGTTAATATCAGATAACAGGTTTGTGGTTTTTCACCACCTAGGACCTTACTGGGAAATTTCAGGACCTGGTTGACTTGCTGGTTTATGTTAAATGTTATTTTTAAATCCTTAGGGATTGAATGGGGGGGGGGCTTGGGAGCTTATGGCCACTATAGCAATTATGGACTTGTGGGGCTGATGATCAAGGGTTTGAATGGGGAAAAAGCAGTCTTGGCAATATAGTGGCTATGGAATATCACCCCTCCCCATAGCTCCCTTGATCAGGTACTAGAAAATGTGAAGTTTAGGAGTCTTCTTAGATTCACAGCTCCTCCTTGAAGAGCAGGTAGCATCCATGGTCAAGAAGGTTTTTATACACCATTAACTAGAACACAGATTCTACATTTGGTTGAACTAGTGCAATATACTCTATATGAGGCTGTCCTTGAAGACCACCCAGAAGCTGCAGTTAGTCCAGAATGTAGCAATGCATGTAGTCATGAGTAAAAGGCCAGGTTTTTATGGTGGGACCACCTGTCTCTTATGTTTTGTGATTGTCCATAATGTCCAGCAGATGGGCATTTTCCAAGCCTCTTCCTTGAAAAAAAAAACATAATCTAAGAGAACTTAGGAGGCATGGTTTCTTTATAATGGCACCTATTCTATGAAATGATTTCCCCCAATGAAAGTTGACCAGCCTGCCCTGTTAGCCTTCAGGAAATATTACAGACTTGGCTATTCTTGCTCTTTGTGTTTATTGTAATTCTGTTTTATAGTTTATCAACTTTGGAGCATAATTTTGAGATTTTAGGGAGAATATAAATCTTATATATAAATAAGTAAATAATAATTCTGATTTTATTTTTCCCCCACCCTCAACTGTTTAAGTATGTGAAGAGACAGGCAGCTAGGGGCGTTCTTTAATCCTTTTTTTCTTTTTATTTCATCCAAAATATTTTATATTTTCTCCTCCTCCTCCTCCTCCTCCTCCTCCTCCTCCTCCTCCTCCTCCTCCTCCTCCTCCTCCTCCTCCTCTCCTCCTCCTCCTCCTCCTCCTCCTCCTCCTCCTCCTCCTCCTCCTCCTCCTCCTTCTTCTTCTTCTTCTTCTTCTTCTTCTTCTTCTTCTTCTTCTTCTTCTTCTTCTTCTTCTTCTTCTTCTTCTTCTTCTTCTTCTTCTTCTTCTTCTTCTTCTTCTTCTTCTTCTTCTTCTTCTTCCTAAATTCAGAATTATTGTATAAAGTAACCTCTAACAAAGTTTTTATTTACATTGCAAACTCTTCTCAAATGAACCAGCTTTTTACTTGAGCTTATCAGTTCTGGAAAGGAAGCAGATTCCCTTTATCACCATGTGAAGAATATCACCGTTCAGCTTAGAGTTTGAAATGGATTATAATGTGATTATCCTGGCCCTGCTATCTCACTGATTGTATGCATAGTATGGACATTTAGCCATATAGTTAATAGCAATATGGTTTTAGAATGCCTGGCTTGAAATTTTGACACTTGAATGATTTTTTACTTAGTTCAGCTTCAGTGCTTTTCAGTCAAATATCTGAAGTGTATGAATCTGTTTTGTATAGTGAAGCAAAGGCTAGCATATATACTTCAGAAAAAATGTGGAAAAATTAGGTCACTAATATCTTCAACATAATGAAATAAAGTAATAGAAGTAATTGAAATACTTAATGCATTAAACAAACTTGAAAATATTTGGGCAGGTTTCCTTACTTTTACTGGGTCTCAATTTTTCCAGATGTGACATTTGGTGGGGTTAATGACAAGTTTATGGCACCACAGCTTTTTGCTTGCTTGCTTCCTACTTTCAGGCAGACATCCAAGCAAATACTTTGTACTTATTTGGGCTAGTTTGCTGATAAGAAGAGTTTTCACTGGGAAAAGGAGTGACAGGTGAGCTCTCTCCAGAGGTGGGCAAGTAAGAAAATATCAGGGAGGACACTAGGAAGAAGAAAGGAGGCCAAATGGAATGGAGGTAATAGCTGGGAACTAAGATTGTCTTTAATAGCTCTGGTTGTTGGTAAACTATGGTTTAGATACATTAATTTAGGCATAACTCCACCTTTTGTTGATATACAATGAAGCCAATAAAATAAAAATAAAATACAATAGTTATGATTTATAGATTAGCAGCAAGAATCAAAAAATGTTCCAGCTAACTACCTAACTACTCAATCTGTCAGGGGCCCCAACCATGCTATCCCACAGCCTTGAAGAACAGCCAGATCTTTAAAGCTTTCTGGAATGCCAGCAATTTGGGAACTGCAGGGATATCTGGGGGATCAATCTAGGCTCCTAAACCTTAGTTGGTTTAGGCAGTATTTGCACCACTAAAGACTTGTAAATTTGAGAGCAGTTCTAGATACATTTGCTGAAAAAAATTGGGCATGTTTGAGAGAAGAGCTCTGAAGATGGAAAAGGAAGAGGCATCCCAGAATGTGGTCTACCCTGTGCAGATAATCCCCCAGGGATTTGAGAGAATGCAAGATCAAGTGTTCTACCCATCCAGAGATAAATCAGCTAACACCTTGACTCCAAAACGAAAAAGAGATACCAATCCTTAACTAAATTGGGAAATAGATAGGTGAGGAACAAAGTAGTGTATTAAGTTCACATCATGATTTGAAAATATACATGCTTGGAGGCTGAAGTTCTGAGTACAGGAAAAAAGAACCCTGTCCTTGCCTTGCAATTTAAAAGGCAAGCGACTTTGCTGTGTCTTAGAAGGGAATTAGGTGATATGAATTAACAGTAAAAGGCAATGAAATTAGTCTTGCTAGAAAATAAAAAACAGATAGTTTTTCTATCTGCTTCAGAGTATCTTTAAAATTTTCTTAAGGATCATATTAGACTCTTACATTGAATTTGCTGTCAAATCCTGAAAAGCCATAGGACATCTTAGTCACAAGTGGTTTTATGGGTGTAAGAAAAGAAAGGCACATACTGTATACTGCTATTTCCTGTTCTGAACTTTGCAGGAAGGCAGAGAATTACACACACACACACCCCTCCACTGCCTGCAATTTTGCAGTAGATGTCAAAAGCCACTGTTCACATTCTCATTAGCAACCCTTTCTGGCATGATTTCGGACCAAGGCTATTGTATTGTAATATATGGTTTCACTCTCCCAGCAGTGTATCAACATTTCCTGTTGGCTACACATTCTACGGCTTATACACAGTGCAAAGAAACATAGCCTTATAGAATGAAAAATAGTTTTAAAAGCAAGGAATAAAAAACCTTTTTAAAGATAAAAAAAAACTAACTAGCACCTGTCCCTGAAATATTGATGAAAGACTCCTTTTCATATTATTCTACACCTCCCCCAATGTTTTTAGAAGAGGACAATGTGTCTGTGAAATGAACTGCTCAAACTCTCTCACACAAGGAGAAAAAGGCATTTTCCTTCCAGCTGAGTCCCCTCATTCTGCTATGCTGTCTAAAATGTGTTCAATGGGGATGAATTGGATCAGGGAATAGAATTTGTATCCTTGAATAAACAGCATTTAAATTTTACAGCAAACCTCCATGCCCCCAGCTGGCTCTAGATACTTTAGCCTTTCTCCATGCATTATATGAAAAAATAAGAGAATATAAGATAACCTTTATTGTCATTTTTATACTGTGGGCACACATAAAAAATGAAATTTAGTTGCCCGCTCTCAAAGTGAAACACATACCGGTACATGACACACACCTAAACATACTATATACAACATATGTATAGACCCACATCCCTATACATACGTAGCAATGAATATTAAATATTGTCCATCTTGAATATATAACGGAAGGAGGAAGCTTGAGAGTTCGCAAGGTTAATGCTGTATGGAATGAAACTCTGGCTGAATCTGGATGTTCTGCTTCGGATACCACGAAGCCTCCTCCCAGAAGGTAACAAGGAAAACAGGTCGTGAAGAGGATGTGTAGTGTCCCAGATAATCTTGCGGACCCTGCTCAAGCAGCGCTTCTGTGCTATGTCTTGGATGGGAGGGAGGGAACTGCCAATGATCTTTTCGGCCATTTTCACCACTCTCTGCACCACCTTCCTGTCTGAAGCAGTGATGCCTCCAAATCAGACTGTGATGTTATATGACAGGATGCTCTTGATTGTCCCCCTGTAGAAAGTGGTCAGGACAGGGGAAGGAAGATGTACTTTTCTCAAAGTGGTGAAAATCAGGTTGTGTTTGTAGGGAAGGATGGCAAAAAAGTCAGAACCAGAGCACATACCTCAGGTTGATAGGGCATATGTCTATGAAGAACAATAAACCCGTGATATTTTTGGAGAAGAAGTAGGATTCTATATTATGCACTCAAGGCTGTTCTGCTTTAATTTCTGCAGTATGTAGAGATTAGGTGCATTTGTTCACAATTTTTCTTGCTTTTTCTACAAGCCTATAAAAATCAGGATAAGTCTGCTAACACCTTTTCCCACAGATAAATTTCAATAAAAGGCAAATACTTTTGTAACCTACAGCTCAGTTCATCAGATTGCCTTTTAATTAACTTGTTAATCAGAAAGGTGCTATCAAATTCTGATTGTTTTTGCCACTATGGGCTAATAAGCTTCAAATAATCTGGCCAGTCCCAGAAAGGCCTGCACTGGTGTTTGGTTCCCCATCTGCAAGTCTCTAGTATCTTTTTGAACAGTATCAATTGCTGCACAAGGAGAGGGAAAGATACTAAGTATTTAGTACTAAGTATTCCACTGCTCCATCAAATGGACAAAAAATGGCAAGTCCCATCAGCACTTGATTCCACTGGCTGCTTATTAATCCATGCAGCATATAGTTTGCTAATACATTCCCAGGCAGGTTTTGTAGCTAGTAGGATCCATTCAAGCATGTAATGGAGTTCCTTCCATTAAGCTAGCTCCTCTTGCTTCTGTATATCTGTTTCTTTGCTTTTACTGATGGGAATTTTCACAAATCCAAAAGGCATAATTGCCCCAAGGCTCAATAGTGACGAACTCAGAAATATCATGGAATATTTAAGATTGTAACTCATATATATTCTAGTTATGTACGCTAAGAAATTGGCACCTAAAATAAGATTTCTTGCTTTGTTTTTAAGTGGCATATGCATTTCAGTACTTCTAATTAATTTCCCCATCTTTTTCCACTGAAAGCAATAGACACCTACACATTAAGAGGGATCAGAGTTAGGATGGAGCAGCCTAGAAACTGCTGAGAGACTCTTTCTCTTTGGCAATCCTGTTTCTGGAATCTCCAAGTCTTTTCTGCTATTACTTAATTTTAGGACAAACCTAAAACTGCTCCTGAAGAAGCTTTTCCAAAACATTCACCTTGTTTAACTATGTTAGAATCCTCAGTTCTCTTGTAATAAATGCAATTTTCCTTCCCCAATAGCAGAAGCAGTTTTTTTCCTTTTGTTTTTGAAAAATAAATGATAAACTTTTCCGAAAGCTTAATAGTTGCCATCTGCCGAGACCAAGTGGGAATGTAGCACTGAAATGTGGCATTTCTTACTTGACAGTGGAATTCATTTTTTTACAACCACTATTGTGTGTAAAGTTTATTTTGTAAACTGACTCTGCTGCAGTATTTCTAGTTTATACAACTGCCTTTTGTTACTACCAACTTGTACTATAATACAATTTTCTTTAGGACAGTGGTTCTCAACCTTTCTGAGGTTGAGACCCCACTTGCCCCGCCCATGCGCGCCGCGACCCCGACCCGGGGGTGCGCGTGTGTGCGCGTGCAAATTTTTTTTAAAATTTTTTTTAAAAATAAAAAAAAGAAAACAAAATGGCGGCCGCGACGGGCGGATGCGCGCATGCGTGGCGCATGCGATGGGCTAATCCCGCGCATGCGTCGCGGCCCGCCATTTTTTTTTTTATTTTTTAAAATTTTTTTGTAATTTTTTTTTCCGGCGCGACGGGCGGATCTGAGCGTGCGCGGCATGCGCGCGCCAAAAAAAAATAATTTTTTTTTTAAAAAAAATTAAAAAAAAAATTAAAAAATAATTAAAAAAAATAAAAATAAAAAAAAACAAAATGGCGGCCGGCAGTGCCCGGCGACCCCCGCGAAATGGTCTCGCGACCCCAAATGGGGTCACGACCCCAAGGTTGAGAACCACTGCTTTAGGATCAATACGAAAGCATCCTTTGGTGGTTGAAACCATGTAATGCTTTCTGGGGGAGAAAAAGAAACAGTAATGGTTGAACTTGTGCTGGAACTGTCAATTTCTAGATAAATTCCACTCAATGCAGCCAAACACTCTGGAGTAGTATCTTAGGTAGAAGCAATATGTTTACTGCTTGTAATTGGTAGGAGGAGACAAATTCTTAGGCACCAGAGTGCCTGAAAGTTCTCTAATGTGGTTCCCCAAATCATTCTGAGTAGACTCAGCCTTTTTAACAAATTGCTGAAATGGGTTCTGAACCAAATCTTGTTCTTGTTTGGAGACAAATTGCATCATTAATCATTTTGGCCTGTTTTTGCCATCCTAAATGGGAAAATATTCTGGATCAACAGGGTCAGACTGAATTATTACATTAATTACATGCCATGCAGTTGACCTTTTTGTTGTTATTTATTCTGCAGTGAATACATGGTCAAAGGAATTAAACCCTTTTTTTATTTGGTGCATAATATTATTTTTAAAAGAAAGTACTTTAAACATGCCTACTCTGCCTGTAATTCAGGCTAGTACTCTGCACGCACAGAATGCATTAAAAACAATAATGACACCAATATTGCAGTAACTAATCTTTCCCTTCCATTTTTAAAAGGACAAAATGTGGAAAGAGGAAAAAGAGTAACTATTTTTTTTAAAAAATAGCACTCATTGCACAAGTAAAACCTAAATAAGGTTGCAATTCTACACATGGAACAACTTTCATTAAAATGTATAGGAATTATTTCAGAGTAAAACATAGATGATTCTGCACTAAAACTTCAATTTTGTGGATATTTACTGGGAAATGTACTCCACTGGCTGCAGGAAAACTTCTAAATGCACATGCATAGGATTTCCATGTAATGTAAGACTATACATGCATAGTGATAAATTGCTGGACCTATTTCTCAACGGTGTATCATGATATTAAAGCTAAAAATTAATAACATAACAAAGTATGCTAAGAAATATAGAAAATGGCAATTGTCTGCATCTTTAAAGACTGACTTTTATTTAAGGATTCTTTTAATATATGTAAAGGTCTAAGCAAATCTCTTTCTCACCCAACCAACAGAGCCTGGAATGAGACTCATTGATTGCTTCCACTGTTGTTCGCTTGCACCACTGTCCTGTTTTTCTTTTGTTAGCTAGATAGATCCTGTGGAGACTCAAGGAATCAGGAATTAAAGAAGGGATTACCTAAATCCAAACTAATAGGGCAGGCTCTACAAAACTGGCTTCACTTTTCCCCTCAATGTACTCCCACTCAAGCAGGCATTTCTTTAGGCTCCAGCTTCAAAACAATGTCTGATAGGGTATCTTCTATGTTTGTTTTGCCATGAGTATAGCCATAGTCAAAGTCATACTTCTGGAGGATACAAGACTATATACTGAATGTCTGTTTTCCAGACTGTGAAGAACAGCTATAATCAGTCTTAATAGATAGATCCTTGGCTTCACAAATAGTGATGGAGTTTTATGCTGATAAATACCATAAGGAGATAAGCATGAATACTGTTCCCACTCTGAAGCATAAATAATCAGCATAATTTGAGGCCTTGTGTATCAGGCTGAACAATTAAAAACAGCATAATAGTCAAAGGCAATTTTATGTCTTTCGATTCATTTTTTCCATCAACTTCTCTTCTTGATCTGCTCACTCAGAAGGATGACTAGGATGTTGTTATGGGTACAAACCTCTAATAATCTGTCCAGTCCTAAGAAGGACTTCACCTGATGTTTGTAAGGTGACCAACTTTTTTTACAATGAAAAGGAGGACACAAATAAATTGAAGAAAAAATACTGTAAATAAAATTGCACTCAGCAGCAATTCCTATTGGCTTTCGAAAGCCAATAGGGGGAGTAGCACAGCTCATGCAAAAGTTGAAAAAAATAAAATTAAAAAAAAGGTGCTGGAACGTTCTGAGCATTCTATGACAGAAAAAAAGCCTTGCAGATTAGTCTTCAAATATCGAAAAGGAGGACATGTAGGAGGACACTTTTTGAGGGAGGACAGAACTTACAAAAGGAGGACTGTCCTCCCTAAAGGAGGACAGTTGGTCACCTTAATGTTTGGCTTTCAGAACAGAACAATCAGTTATATATCCTCTCCTTTCATCACTTCAATGAAATATTGCCCTGTGCCACCATGTACTTCATGTAAAGGAATGTAACATTTCTTTGTCTTGGTTAGCTCATTCTGTCTAATGGATTTCAATATCTACTCCAGGTAACACATGTGTTTGTCCCAGAATATATGCCAATATTATATGCCATAACAAAGTCTCTATAATCTCAGAGAAATTGGTTGACCTGTAAATGGCAGGTATTCCTTAACTCAAATGACAAAACAGCCTTTGATAAATGGTGAAAGCAGAACAGTCTTCTAGTCCTGAGATACTTGCCAATATCCCTTCAACAGGGCTAGGAGTGTGATGAATTTAGCTACCCAAATTGTTCCAATAAGCCTTATACTTTGGGCACCGGACAAGTGTCTGGGATTGCTTTATATTTACCAGCAATCAATATAGGAGCAGAACTGTTCACAAGGATTATGAGAGATTCCAAGGAGGACAAATCAGAAATGGATTCCAAGAAGGACAAATCAGAAATAGTGCCAGTATTTTCACAAATATTTGTATGGCTTCCTATAGATTAGAGCAGTCTCTCTGTCTATGGAATGGGTGATTGGACTTACACACCTGGACAGAACAAGAAACTGATCACAGTCTCTCAAGGCCTCTGCCTTTTCCTGAAATTGAATTCTATGTGCAACACATATAACCTCTTGGACTTCTACCTTTTCCAGTGATTTACTGGCAACATCCCACTGGAGATCCGTGGAGTCATGATTCTGCTCTGATGAACTGCTTCACTTGTTTCCTCCATCCTGAAGCAAAGCTTAGGAAAGAAGTCTTCTAAAACCTGACATTTGGCTGGCAATTCCTGGGTCAGTGTGGGAACAATTCTGTTCTCCTTTGTTACCTGTGCCTATAACTAAGTTCCACTCTGCAACCACTTTTAAGTTAGTTGACTTCTGTTGCTATTCTGTTGCGCTCTTGCTGTATTGGGGCAGGAAAGGAAAGAAAGGTGGTTTACCAGCTGCTGGCTGGCTGGCTGGACATTCTCACTGTTTCTATTAGAATGATGAGGCTGATGGGTTCTGTTTCCTTTTCAGCTCATCTGTTAGTTTGTTAAATTCCAAGCTTGCTTCTCTTTCATCATCAGTCATCTTCTATGAGCAGTGATGGCCCAGTGGTTAGAATACAGTATTGCAGGCTAACTCTCCTCACTGCCAGGATTCAATCCTGACCAGCTCAAGGTTGACTCAGCCTTCCATCCTTCCAAAGTCAGTAAAATAAGATTGTTGGAGGCAGTATACTAACATTTGTAAACCCCTCAGAAAGTGCTGTAAAGCATTATGGGGCCATATATAAGTCTAAGTGCTATTGCCATTAATAAACATATGCAGTGTTTTTTTGTAAAAAAAAAAAAAGGTGCTGGAACTCACACACAGCTCCGGTGGACTGGTGGAAGCCTCTAACATGCTGCATCCGGCTCCAGTAGAAAGTCCTTTACAGAGCAGGGTGGGGACTGCTTTACGGATCTTTATATGAGCAGCATCAGTTGATGGATGCCATTGCCATTGCTGCGGCTTTTGAGAGGGTGCTTGGAGGAGCCGGGATGTCTTCTGCCACCTCGTCCTCCTCTGCCTCTGATGACACAGAAATTTCCTCTGGAGCCAGAGCAACCAAGGCAGTGGTGGCGCTGCTGCTTTGGGAGCATGCCTGGTCCCTCAAAGAGATTTGTTCCAGGAATCAGTCCTGGTCCTTTGCGGCCAATGTGAGGGTGAGGACAGGTGGTGGTGGTAGTGGGGGGGAGCCTTGTGAATCAAGGCAGAGAAGAGGGTCTGCTTTCAGGGCCATGGAAATATTTCCTGGTTGACCTTCGATGCCCCTAATTTCCCCGGGCAGCTTCCTTTCATCAAGCCAGAGCTTTACTCGCGTTTGCAGGTTCTTCCCTTCAAAAAAAAGTGCCAGAACACTGTTCCGATGCGTTCTATGACAAAAAAAGTGTTGAGCATATGTAGTATATACATTAGGGGGAAAAATCTTACTTTTACTAATGGTGTCTGAGCACAGCACCAGCACAAATACAATTTTATTTTATATTTCCACAAATTGTTAGTGGCAGTAATAAATCCCTTACCAAATACACTGCTGTTCTAAGTAATCTGAATCTACATCTATATTGTGCTGGCGGCTTGATGACTTTTTGGGGAAGCAAAATGTACCCAATCAATTTTTCTGATTATAACTGAACAAAGACTTGACTTATATTTTAACAATCAATTTCAGTTTGGTGGAAGTTGTGAAATTCTACTTTGCACTAAATCTTGGCCAATATAACTTCCACATTGTTGGAGATAGACTAGCTTAAGATTGCCCTCATCACAGAGAGTTGACCAGGTGCCATATAATGTCCCTTTCAACACAGTGTTTTCTGCACAGAATTTCGCCTGCCTGCCATTCTTCTGTCACCAAATAAACTCTTATTAAGTTCACCATAATGCACAAATACCTATGAAAATTGGTTGTTTCTGTTCCAATTTTGCTTCGATTTCCATCTACAGTATGTGATGACTTGACATCACTGTGCTTTGGATGTGTCACAGTCAAAGCTTTTTTCACTTATAATCAGTGTCTATGTTTGGCACATTTAAGGTAGAGCATAAAGAAAATGTCCACATTTGTCATAAGCTGTCAACAGGGAAGAACCTCAATTACTATCCCATATTGTCTGCTTCTTTTGTAGGTAGACTATTGCATGCTACACATTTGAATAAGATGACAAATCTATTTTAATTACTTCTCTTAGTCACATTTCAACTCTGTCGATTTGGCAGAAGGAAGGGTGTCAACCAAGCGAAGAGATAGTTTCTTTATTTTAAAGGCCAGTGTAGATAAAAAGAGAGAATGAGAGGTCAGCCAGCATTAATCTATCAATGCAGGTACACTTGCTGTCAAATGAACTCTTCTGTGGAGACCAGCTATTGTATCCTTGTCCTTATAAAACAATTTGCATTGAAAAAACAGGCTGGCTATTTACACTTTGTAAACATTATTTTCAAGTTATGAATGACAGACTAGCATTCTGTTTTTGCAAGCAGAATTTTTGAATGAGGACTTTCCATTTTTTTCCTTTTTCCTTTCCAAAAAGAAAAGTACTGTATAATAGCAAAGGATGGGCCTAGTTTTCCCTCTCACTCTTCCGTTATCTGATAATTGAGAAGTAGTTGGTATTTTTTTTGCAGTACATTAAATATTTACAAATATAATCAAATATATTTTTGTAGACATATGAATCCTAGAATCATGGAGTTGGAAGGCAACATGAGCATCCAGTTTTGGTCACCACAATTTAAAAAAGATGAAGATATTCTGAAAAGACTGCAGAGAAGAGGAACAAAGATTATTAGGGAACTGGAGGCTAAAACATATGAAGAACAGTTGCAGAAATTGGTTATGTCTAGTCTAGTGAATAGAGGACTGGGGTGACATGGTAGCAGTATTCCAATATCTAAGGGGCTGCCACACAGAAGAGAGGGTAAATCTATTCTCCAAAGCACCTGAAGGCAGAACAAGAAGCAATTGATGGAAACTAATCAAGGAGAGAACTAAACTAGAACTAAGAAGAAATGTCCTATCAGAATAATCAATCAGTCAATCAATCAATCAATCAATCAATCATTCAATGAAATGGCTTGCCTTCAGAAGTTGTGGGTGCTCCATTACTGGAGGTTTTAAAGAAGAAATTGGACAACCATTAGTCTGAAATGGCTTAGGGTTTCTTGCATGAGCAGGCGATGAACTAGAAGAAATCCAAAGTTCTTTCCAACTCTGTTATTCTATTATCTAATCTTCTTCAAAATGCAAGAAAGGTAGGATCTGGGTGAAAAATGTAAGGTTTACACAAGCGCAACACTTAAGAGAAAATTTTTATAAAATGTTTTATAGATGGCATATGAATCCGAAAAAACTATCATATATGTACCCTAATTTACAACCTAAGTGCTGGAGATGTGAATATACGGACGCTACTTATTTTCATGTTTGGTGGACTTGTAGAAAAATTAAGGCCTTTTGGATAAAAATATGGTGGATACTTCAAAATATTTTGAAAAAACGTATTGAATTTTCACCACAGTTGTTTTTGTTAGGTATTATAAAAGACTGCACTACCATAGAGATGAACTTAATTTTGAACTTGATTACAGCAGCAAGATTGTTGGTGGGACAATATTGGAAGAAGCCAGAATTACCATCTATTGAAGAATGGACTTTGAAAGTTATAAATTTGGCAGAAATGGCCAAAATATCTGCATATTTGAAGGATCATTCAAATGAAAAATATATGTTGGACTGGAAAAAATGAACAGAGTATATACAAGGGAAATATCAATTTAAGAAATTGTATTTACCATATAGTTAAATTTTTATATGTTGGATCAAAAATATAGTTAAATTATTATTAGGATTTATATAATAGTTTTGTTTAGTTTAGTGGGTTTTCTTGTGTTTTACCCTGTATTCACTTTGGGAAGTCGGCGGGGGGTGGGTGGGTAGGGGGGTGTATTTGTGTACTCAACTGCAATATTGGTAATATATAAGAACGATATATTTAATAGTTATAAGAGGGGTTGCTCGGGCAGCACCTCTGGACCACATCTGGAGGGGGGTAGATTGAGGAGTGAAGGTGGAGGGAAGTAGGTAGGTAGGAGAGGAGGGAGGAGAGTGAAGGAGGGAGAGAGAGGGTGGGGGGATGGAAGTAGGTAGGGAGGAAGAAAGAGGGGGATGTGGTGAAGGGGGTGCTGCCAAGCAATACCCATAGTTATATTAAGTATTTTAAAAGAACGTACGCTTTGTTTTTTTACGGGAGAAAGTTGTAAAAGATTGTATTAAGTTGAGTGGTACTCTATTTGTTTTTCTTTCTTGTTTATGATTATAAAAAATTAATAAAAAATTTTTCAAAAAAAATGCAAGAAAGGTAATTAAATTATTATTGAAAGGTGGAAGTTCAGCCTTTTCTTAAAAACATTGCAGGTAGACTGTTCCAATATTTATAGATTTTACCATCATAAAGTTTTTTTCCTGTATTTAAATACAATGAACATTACATTCATTTCTGGTTCTATTTTGCCTGGTAATGGAAAATAGTTCCAGCCTATACTACTTATGACAATTTTTAATGTCAAAATTTGATATTATATGTTATTTTTTTCAGATTGAACATTTCAACTTCCTTCAGCCTGTACTCACTCAGCATGTCCTCAGAGAAAAGACAGAATTCCAAAATCATACCCTCAACTATTTTCTCACAACTTACTTCTCTTAATTTCATAATGGCAGTGATGTTGATTGTACCCTTCACTCAGTTTTCCTGTTCTGTCCATACTTCTTGCTTTTGCTGAGTCTTTTTGTTCTCCAATGTTTTCTCTTAGTAGGTATTTGAATGAGGAAAGTATGTTTCATTCTCCATCTGACCTGGTTTTATGAAAAACCACATAATATTCTCAGATCCTCGCAAGACCAAAATAAGTGGCAATTATTCTGTATCATATGATTTCTGGGTAAATATCCCCTGTGCAGAAAGGTGCCACCCAGTAACCATAGGAAATATGTAGCCTGGTTTTAATCTGTGTTGACATCCCTATCCCTATTTAATTTGTGTTGGCATCAAATCTTTTCCTCCTTATGTATATTCTGTGAACCTAAGCTTGGTTCATATACAGAGAGGCCTTAATCAGCTATGTGTTAGGTTTTGTTAAACAAGAAACCAGTATTCAGCTAATCACTTGCTGATCATTCTTTTAAGAAAATAGAGACATTCTGTGTGAAGGCATATGAGCTTCCTTAATTATGTGAACATGCCTCTAATGCCTGATGCCTCTTAATCACTTGCTTTGCTTTTTCAAAATCTCATTGGAATTGGGGCAGAAATATTTTAATGAAGTTTGAAATGAGAGAGACAGTGATGGTTAATCAAGTCTGCATATATAATTTTTAAAACAAGTAGGCTGGTCTCTCTAGACAGGTTAGATGTAATTTCACAAAAGTTGTGGAGTACAGGGGAAGAGCTGTGTCCTGCTTTGTGAAATACATAGAAAACAGAAGGTGGCAATGTGCTGCCAAGGTCATCTGTATGCCTGAAGACCTCCCCCTTTACAATGGAATGCTTCTTGATTTACAGCTAACATGCTGAAAAGAATGAAAAATGCCACTCTTTATCATCATTGTGCCTTGCCCTAAAATCCCTCTGGCACTATATAGGATCATAAACATTCTTGAAAAATACAATAACAACTGGTGCATTGCTAGGAAATATATCCACTCTCTCATAAATAAAACAAAGACAAGATGAGGTGATAGGAGCATTTTGAAAGTAGGAGTGGACCAATCTCATCAAAATATATTTCTGGTAATTATGTATTTTATGATTGGTCATGGTACCCTGCCATTAAATATTTATGAATATTTAATGCTTCTCTCTGGAGGAGTGATTTGCTTATTTGATGAGAGGGCTCATAGCTTCTCCCAAACAGTGGAAACATTTCCTGTGAGAAAAATGTACACAATATTTGAAGTATTTTCATTATTGATACTACCTGCTCCTCACTTCCTGGAGAAGTTCTGGGCATTTACACATTTTAGTTTGTTTCTGAGTGAAGGTATACCTTTTACATACAGTCTTTCTTCAGCTCCAAATACAATCTAGCAAACCTTGTCCTGAAGCAGAAAAATCCAGTTTTCTCTGCTTGCCTTTTACAATAGATGATACTACTACAGTCATGTCAGGAGTGCCAAAGTGCTTCCATGGTAAAAGGATCACTTGGTGACATCACCATTGCCCAGGGGATGTCCAGTATGGACTCCTTTCACTTCCCTATTAAGTTGCCCACCAAAGTTGTACCCATTTATCTATTTGTGGTCACCCACTTTTAAATTGCTGGGTTGGCAGGAGCTAGAACATGTGACAGGAGTTCACCCCATCCCATGACAACAACCAGGTCTTGAACGTGAGCCAGCTTATTGTCAGCCCAGTGTCCTAACTCATGAGCCACCATATTCCTTATTTAGATGATAAAAGAAAAGGGATGGATATGTATCAGTAGTTCTCAGCATTTACAGTATCTGGAGAAGCGAGATCATGAAAAGTTATGTACTGCATTTAAACAAAATGGCCCCTCAAATGAAAATTACTACTAAAATATAAATACCTCACTCTTTACATGCTCATATGAACTTTAATAGAAAGATAGGTTGCATGAACTGTACATGCTCAAATCTCTCCCTACATTTCCTGGTGGACCAGTCATTCAGAGAATGTAATCTTTAAATACAATTGCTTGTGCACAAATATTCATAAATATGCATAACCATACAATTTTATCCCATTTTATACCTTCAGCTGATCCATCTGAAGAGAAATCTTTTGCATCCCAGCTTCAAAACTCCTGCAATTCACATATCTAAATGTTAAGCACCTAGTTCTTTCCTATTTTTTCAGGTAAATTCCTTTTTAAAGAAAAGGAAATTACCTGTTTGTTTCATTACCACCATTTTGCCACAAATTCAGCAACATAGTTGAATAAATATATGGGTTGAATAAATATATGGGTTAAATGGTAGCTTGTCTTCTTGCCCCAATGAACTTTACACTGTTGTTATAAATCTTTTGATGGTATCTTGGTCATCTTATCATGACCTAAAGAATTACTTGTGCAAATAGGTTTCTCATTCCAAAGATTAAGGAATGAATAAATGAACAAAAATGCAACGACATAATTCAAACAAAACATTCAAACAACATAATTGTCTTCTATAATAGTCAGAACTGGACTGCTTTTGACCTTCAGTTGCACGATCACAGGCCTATGTTTTGCAAAGATTCCAGAGGGAGCCTTCTCCTTGATGGGAAAAAAAAAATCTCATCCCTTGTAACAAGCCACTACAAAGTGGCATACATATTGAAACTTTCAGAAAAGAACTAGATCTGTACTCTAGCAACCTATTGTCTTAAAAATGTCATTCTTGAAATTACCTCTGAAATTATTTTGCTCTCTTCTTTTTCAGGCATAATATCCAATTGTACTTTATTTGGCTTGACTATTGAGCATGCAAGCGGCAAAATCCTCCTGCCCACAGTAAACTTTTAAAATTTTCTTAGAAACAAATTTCATACACAATATAATTATAGTTGGTTCAATGTATTCATCTGGGGCTCTTAAAAATAAACTGAAAGTTTGACCCGCATACCAAGTATGACTGTAGAAAAAAGATAATTAAGAAAAAATAATACACATTCTGAAAAGGAACAATGGCATTCAGAAATGCACAAACAATGGCTATTCCAATGAAACCAAATCAATTTGAGGTATCAAATCTGTCAAACACCCAGGGACATTAGCTTATTTGCAATGGAAAGACTGTTTTCTCCCTCCTTCTCCTGAGGTTTTTAGACCAAGTTAAATAGCATGTCCCTTAAATGAAGCACATTTTTGTACTTGCTCAGTGATTAAATTCCAGGAAGTAAATTAGGCAGATCCTGACAAGTTAATCAAGTCTACAAAGGAATATTAGAATTAACTATTCATTTGGTTTGAAAGAAGAATGATCATTAGATTGAGGCTATACTGAAGGGATCCCAATCAAGCTTATTAACCATTTAACAACTTTTTCAAGTTAAACAAAACAACAAACTGTAATTGCTGTTGTACTGCTGTTCTTTTCTGACCCCCCCCCCCTTGGAAATTGTGCAGAAATTTCAATCATTCCACAATAACTTGGAAAGATTGCTTACAGAATCTGGCTTTTCATCTGTGCTGGCTTCCAAGCTGTATTCCAGTCTAATGCCAATGTATTGTTTAAATAAGAATAATGCAATAGCTTCATTCAAGCTCAAATTAAATCTAGGTGACTGGGACAGATTTGTGAGATGCCTGAAGTAAACTGAGGCTTTTCTAAATGATGCAAGACTCAAATCTGAATCTTACTGAATCTTGGTTGATTTAAGATCCAGAACAAACAGTACCCTTCCTCTTATCTGGAATTCTGATAATGGAGGGTTCTAGATTATGTGAATATATTCGTATGTACATAAGGGTTTGATCTGCATGCAATTACATCGTAAATGGGGATATAGATACACATCCCCAGAATGGAAGACAGGAGTGACTGCTAAAGGACCGAACACATAAAACTATTACTTATACAGACAGAGATACTGAGACTAGGAAATTGAGTGCTTAATTTTAGAATAGAGTAATATGGAAGACAGGTATGAGGGAAGAAATCATTTTATGATCAAAATTACATGGGATTTAAGAAAAATGTGATTCTTCCTCTGTGCAATCTCAATTTATTGCATTTTTGACCTCAGGATCTTTTTATCTGCCTGTATTTTATACCTTTTAAGTTCTTTCAGCAACTTTGTAACAAAGCACATATAATACAGAATATGTTATATGTCTACATAAAATGTAAGAAATTGGAAAAAGCTTTTTCTCAAACCAGGTCAGCATTACAGGAATGAAATGAATATGTAATAAGGAAAATGAAAAGAATATTTTGCCTTTCTTTTTAAGACAACTTTTTTTTAAGGTTGATGAGGCAAAGACTGCAGTCCTTTAACTTAAAGAACAACTCCAGGTGGCAGATACATAGAGAACCATGTTTAATACATTATCTTCCTTTTTGCTCCCTTTTCTTCGTTGATGATTTATAACTAAAAGGTCAATACGGTTGTCATCTGCACTGATTGATTATGTTTCATTAAACTATTAATTCTTAGTGACCACATAAATCGATTTTCTACATCATGATCTATCCCTAACTTGGTCCTTTACCTCTTCCAATGGTGCACTATTACCACAGTAATTGAATCTATCCACATTGCTTCTAGTCATCCTTCTCTTTCCTTCCACCTTTCCCACCTTCTGCAGAGAACTGGGCCTTCAGATAATGCATTCAAAGCACTTGTATGATAATTTGAGCCTGGTTATTTGTGCCTTGAATAAGAATTCTGGGTTGATTTGTTTGATAATCCAGTGGTTTGTTGTTTTGGGGAAAGTAGAATAAAAGAAAAGGAGAATAAGCAAAGAAAATAGGAACCTGATTTTCCCAATCTTTCTGCCTAATCAAAATATTGTTGAGCATTTGCAAAATGCAACAAAGAAACATCAATTATTATTATTATTATTATTATTATTATTATTATTATTATTATTATTATTATTATTATTATTATTATTAATTAAATTTCTATACCGCCCCTCTCCCGAAGGACTCGGGGCGGTTTACAGCCTTAAAATTTAAAAAACATATAAATGTACAAAATTAAAATATTTAAAAATAAATTAAACAAATTAGGCCATAAAATCTATAAAACCCAATATATATAAATCCTAAAATCCTAAAAATTACAAAAATCCTAAAAATTAGA
This sequence comes from Bothrops alternatus, assembly GCA_034064705.1. NCBI lineage: Eukaryota > Metazoa > Chordata > Lepidosauria > Squamata > Viperidae > Bothrops > Bothrops alternatus. The sequence continues at coordinate 2,040,832 of JARGCV010000224.1, read as the reverse complement.
CAATCCCCCTAAAACATTTTCACCCGGTTGGAGCCGGAGCTTCTATGCCAGGCCGGCCTGTTGAAAAAGGAAAGTTTTCAGTTCCCGACAGAAGGTGCGTAAGTCCGTCATCGTACGGAGTTCGGGGGGGAGCTCGTTCCAAAACGTTGGAGCTCCCACAGAGAAGGCTCTCCCCCTGGGGGTCGCCAGTCGACATTGTCTGGCCGACGGCACCCTGAAGAGGCCCTCTCTGTGGGAGCATACCGGACGGCAGGAGGTATTTGCTAGCAGTAAGCGGTCCTGTAAGTATCCGGGTCCGATGCCATGGAGCGCTTTAAAGGTGGTCACTAACACCTTGAACCGCACCCGGAAGACCACCGGCAACCAGTGCAGCTCGCGCAGGAGCGGTGTTACATGGGAGCGCCACGACGCTCCTGTCACTACCTGCGCGGCCGCATTCTGGGCCAGCTGAAGCCTCCAGGTGCACCTCAAGGGGAGCCCCATGTAGAGAGCATTACAATAGTCCAGCCTGGAAGTGACGAAGGCATGAGTAACTGTGCATAGCGAGTCCCGGTCTAGGAAGGGACGCAACTGGCGTACCAGGCAAACCTGATAGAACATCCTCCCGGCCACGGCCGCCAGATAGTCCTCTAAAGATAGCCGTGAATCCAGGAGGACTCCCAAATTGCGAACCCTTTCTGCGGGGGCCACTGTTTCGCCCCCAACAGACAACAAAGGAGTCAATTGACTAAACCGGGACGACGGTAGCCACAGCCACTCGGTCTTGGAAGGGTTGAGCTTGAGTCTGTTCTTCCCCATCCAGACCCGCACGGCCTCCAGGCATTAGATCAGCACGGCAAGAGCATCGTTGGGGTGGTTCGGCGTGGAAATGTACAGCTGAGTATCATCAGCGTACAGATGGTACTCCACACCAAAACCACGGATGATTTCACCCAGCGGTTTTACATAAATGTTGAACAGTAGGGGCGAGAGGACCGACCCCTGAGGTACCCCACATACAAGGGGTCTCGGGGTCGACCTCTGACCCCCTGTCAACACAGACTGCATCCGGCCGGAGAGGAAGGAGGCGAACCACCGCAAAACAGTGCCCCCTATACCTAACCCCTCCAACCGTTGCAGCATGATACCATGATCGATGGTATCAAAAGCCGCCGAGAGGTCCAATAGCACCAGAGCAGAGGAACAACCTCTGTCCCGGGCCCGCCAGAGGTCATCCACCAACGCGACCAATGCTGTTTCCGTGCTATAGCCAGGCCTGAAGCCCGACTGGTGTGGATCCAAGTATAACGATTCCTCCAGGTGTCGTGGGAACTGTCTGGCAACCACGCTCTCGACAACCTTCGCAAGAAAGCGAAGGTTGGAGACAGGATGATAATTTGATAAAACAGCTGGATCCAGGGTAGGCTTCTTAAGGAGGGGCCTCACTACCGCCTCTTTCAAGGCGGTAGGGAAGACACCCTCACTTAAAGAAGCATTAATAATTACCTGGAACCAGCCTCGTACCACCTCCCGGGATGCCAGCACCAGCCAGGAGGGGCACGGGTCCAATGAACAAGTGGTCGCCCTAAGTCCCCCAAACAACCTGTCCACGTCCTCGGAAGTCACGGGGTCAAACTCAGCCCAGATAACAGTCTCAAGACCGGACTCCGTCTCTCCCACCGGACACACCCAGTTGAAATCAAACTATTGTATTGTTACATGAGCAATATTGTTACATGAGCAATATCAGTGCTCTTTGGTACATAATGAAATGTTTCCTCATTGAATTAAAACTTGAGAGAGCCCAGGTGGTTAAGCAATGCAAGTATTTCATCTCTCCCATCTTAATTTATGCTTTGGACTAAAACAAATAGGTTAAGATTTGATTCACATTGGCAAAAACTAGTGTGTAGCCCATGCTGTTATTTCAAAATGTGATCAAAAGGAATCCAGATATCATATAACCTATTGCTGCTAAATAGTGCATTCCTTTAGTTATGTGTATTTTGAATTTTTTTTTACAAAATAATAATGCTAGAGCTTAAAATGACACTTCTAAGGGTCAATATAATTATTCTACAGAAGATTTTAAAGAATTCGAGCAGACTTCAAACTATCTAAATAGCAGAATGTTAATAATCTCTAATCATATCACATAAACAACTATAATGAAATAATACAACACATCAAGATTTATAACATTATAATACCTAGGAAAAAAATAAGAAAAGCATCTAGATACTGAGGTGGCTTACAATTAAATATGAATCAATAGGCCAGGAAGGAAAAAAACAGAAAAAAATAAAAATATGACCTAGGTATTATTAATAGAAGTATATCAAGGTCAAGAACACCCTACTATAGGAAAGACATCAACAAACAAGCGTGTCTAAAGGGCAGCAACCAAGATTATGAGAGTTAAGAAAGAAAAAATATGAGGACAGTTTAGAAGTATTGGGTATGCTTAGCCTGGAGAAGATAAATCTATTTTAATATTGCTTTTAACTATGGTTTTCTCAATGGTTTTATTGTAAACTGCCCAGAGTCATTTAAGTAAGATGATTGGTGCAGACATTTGATAAACAAGCATTAAAATAGTCCAAGGAAATTAATGGGCAAAACATTATTTTCATGTTCTGCCACTCTAAAAGTTTCATGAGAACTTAATTTCACTCACAGGTTTAAAAAGTGACAGCTAACATTAGTAGGAAGACTTTCCTATGACTTCTTTTCAAGAACAACCACAAATCATAGCCTCCTACTTACCTAGCAGCCTCCCAGGTTCCAGATGGCCTCAAACTGTGAATTATTTTTATGGTTGCTGGCAGTCCTTTTTAAAGTACCTTGATAGGATAATAAGATTGAGTATGTTGCTACCTAAGGTGTTTTGCCCATGCTTGAGAGAGAAAATAGTTTATGTCATTTTAAACAATGCTTTTAAGTGTAAGCAAGCAGTTTAAACCTTTAGGATCTCAAATGAGTAGAAATGCTGTTCTACTTCTTACTGGATAGTTTGTAAGTAGATTCAAACAATCAGCACAAAAACTTTAAAAAAAGGCAGAAGAGTAGAATATATGTCATTATATTCTTACAAGACCTTGACATTTATTGCAACTAGAACAAGCAACAAATATTCCATACTTTATCTACTATATGTTCTCACTATATGTGAGGTATCACTGTAGACCTTGTTTAATTTGTGAAAAAGCATTTGCTTTTTAATTGCTCTGATTATATGCCATCGAGTTGTTTTCAGTTCCTAGCAATCAGTTAGATAAATTTTCTCCACAGTGATCTGTCCTTAACTTGGTTTCTTCCAATGGTGCACTTATTGCTTCAGTAATTGTGACTATCCATTTTGCTGCTCGTCATTCTCTTCTTTTTCTTTCATATTATCTACTGCAAGCTGAAATACTTACACATTTAAGAGTAAGTAAAAAATCTGGATATATAAAGTGATCACCTGCCTCTAGCATCTTCCTGTGCTGCTTCTGTCCAATGTAGGTGTCTTCTTGCTTTAGTAGACAGTTGGGATAACCTTCATCCTTTTGGTGACCTATTTTTATAGGATGCATTTATATCCCACATTTCTAAAATACTGGATTTAAAAGTAGCATATATCACTGAAATACAGAGAGTAGAAGGTCTTATAATATATCTAAAATATTAGACATCTACACTAGCAAGATTATTTTTTTTTAAAAAAAAGAATTGTGACAGTATAGAAGATTCAATCAGTTTGCATGCATGTCACTTAGCACTTGGACAGAGCCATAAAAAATACTTCTTAGCCTTGGTTTCAACTCTAGCAAGTTCTCAACCTTTGTTACTTTCCAAAAAGTCCTAGCCTGCTCTATATCTCTTAGACTTTCATTTATTGATCCTGAACTTGAATAGGTTTTATGGACAACTTCAATTTTCGGATGCACTTTATTTAACAGCTTCTGCTAATGTACATAGTTTCCAGACTGGTATCTAATCCAGAATTGTGAACCTCAATATTACTCCTTTACATATCTTCAGACCATGTCCTGAGATTCGCTTCTGCTTTAAACAGATATAAGGAGGAAAAGGAAACACAACTTGTCCAACGTAAGCTGCAACACAATGTTGTCATTTTGGAAAGCTGGAAGAGGGGACTACTTTTTAAACACTCTTTCTTTATTTTGTTGCAAGTAATTTATCATCCCCATCATGTGTTATCATCCTAAACATGGATGCAGGTCAGAAAACTATGTTGTTGTCAAGACAGTTTTGAACATCAATTCTAACCAAATATGTGGTCATTCATAATACAGAGAGTTACTCAGCCTTATCACTTCAGCAACTTGGCTGGCTCCACATTTGGCTTTTTTCTGAAATGGAAACTGATTTCCCCAGGCTCACCAATCATTGTGGTGTATAGGAAACTCAACAACTTTTAAAAGAAGTGGCTGTAGTTCTATACAATTCAGTTATTTAGACATAAATAAATAAATATCTTCATAGGTTTTAAACCAGACCTTGTCCTTGCTTAGAATAGATCCACTGAAGCTGATGACTAAAGTCCTATTAATTTTAGTATGTTATATAAGCATGGCAATCTGATTTAAATGTTGCATTACACATGTTGAATAAAACAACATTGACTAAGTTCACAAAATCTGCTAAGACATATTCTGTAGTTTATGAAATATGATAGTGAAGTTCAATCATCATACAAAGTAAAACTAAAGAAATCACAGTATGGTTTGAAACAATGATTGAGCTTTGTCTATGTGTGGTTCCAAATGATAATTGGCAAACCATTAGGACCATTTTGGCTGCTTACTGTATATTCATTATATCTAGCATGGTCACAACACCAATTCTTGAGAAAGAGTTGCTTTTTTTTATTTACTCTAAAAACATAAATATTTCAGCTTGTAATAGATAAATGCTAAATTAACAAATTCTTCCATCATGTGAGACAATTAATACATTTCAATCTCTGCTCAGATTGAAATGAATGAATATTAATGCAGGAAGCTTAACTTGGGTACCACAATCATTTGAATTGAAATTTGACCTTATTATTTAAGAATCTCTTGGGTCCTTATCATTCTAGTAACAGCTTCAAAAGATACCAAGAATGATAATGAGTATAAATAGCAAGGCAGTGATGGTTAGTGGTTTTTGTCTATTGAATTGCCAAGGTGCCCTAAAGAATATTTTACTTTTTCTTACTGTCGCTGAAAGACATTTAGGCTTCATAGAGTGAATTATGATTGACCAATCTTTCACAAATCCATGTTTTTCCAAATAATGCTGTACACAAATATTTTTTATTCAAAACTTAGGTGCTAGAGCAGTGTTTTTCAAACATGGCAACTTTAAGATGTGTGGACTTCAATTCCCTAACCAGCATGTTGGGATAGATCAATATGTGCATGTTCTTGGCCTTCATTTCATAGAAGAAAGTAAACAGTTCAATTCATTATTCTGGTTCCAGTAACTAACTGCCCTAAATCAGGATTGTAGTAACCAAGATTTATTTGGACAGAAGAACAGAAAATATGGGAATTATTGGAGTCAAAGTTCACACATCTTAAAGTTGCCAAGTTTGAAAGGCATTGGTTAGGATAACCCATTGAAATTAAATAATTAAGTCACCAATAGATGTTTTCTGAGCTCAGACTGGTAAAAGTATTTTTGGTGTGTTCAAGGACATATCCATGTCCAGGAGGACTTCTTTTCTATCTTTTTTCTTCCAAAGTTCAGACTGTAATGTCATGTCAAAAATATCAAAAGTAGAACATTAATTTAATAGTTCTCTTCAACTATGTGATAATCCAGAAAACCAATCCAGTGAGGCAGGGAAGGTTTCTAGACTCCATTATACATGTTTGAAGAAGTTAGACCTCTGCCACTCATATAATTTAGATCATTTGCATATGAAAATCCAGTTATAGGGAGTGTATAGTACATCTTGAGAAGGACAGATCTCTTTCTCAGAACCTTTTAATTGTATTCTTAAGAATCATTTATTGTATTATATAAAGCAGCTCAAGTCAACTAGAGATGAGCAGTCTTTTTCCCCTTTTTAATTACCCTCTAATCACTTGCTTCAGAACGGGGTTGTGGCAACTGATTGGAGCTCAGCACTTACTGGCCAGATGCCCTTCCTGATGCCTATGTGAAGTTTGCAGCAGACAATTACTCATTGAGAAAAAAAAATATCTGCCACTACCTAGGATTGAACTCACAGCTTCCTTATTGTGACATGAAAACTCCATCTATAGGCACCGCGCCACTCAGAGGTGAGCATTCTTTAAATTTATGTAATAAATAATAAATAAAAATAAATCAATCAGGTAAATGTATGTTATTGCAAACAGATGGGCACATGAGTATAAAGCCATTCCTCAGCCTAAAAAAACTATTTTTATACTGCTTAGAATCCCTTGGGATAAAGAGGTCAATAACTCTAAAAAAATGTAAAATCAATAAACTCCTATTCTCTGTTTGGTGTGAATCCAGCAATAGAAAAGATCAATAACAATTTAAAATAAAACCAAACATAGAGTTTATTAGCTAACACTTATCAAACATAGCTATTCAAACTTACCAGGAAATTAGTTTTTATGTTTTATAATTTTTACAGGATAATTCTCTGCAACTATATGGTAGGATTTGACGTTTATTTTTCACTTGTGTGGCTGCAATAGTCTGTTGGTGATTTCTGGAATGTTTTTGATAACTGGCAGTGTTGGTTGAGCTGTAGTAGAGTGAGTGGTTAGGCTCTTTTTGATAAAGATAAGGGAGTATCCGTTTCATTGGAAGACATTATATAGATGCTCCGTTTTCTTTTTTCTGATGTTCAGATGTGTTGCAGTGTGTTAGTGCTCATTTAAATGGTGTTCTTACACAGCGTCTCTTGTGGGAAGTTAGATTGTTGCATTGATAGTGGAGCACTTGCTTGGTGTGAATAGTTTTTTGTAGACTTGTGTTTCCAATTTGCCATCATTGCCTCTGCTGATGAGGATACCTAGGAAGGGGAATGTGTTGTTATTTTCTCCTTTCTTTGTGAATTTTATTCCTTTGATAGTTTTGTGTGTTTTCTCTAGTTAGTCCTTTTCCAGAATTGAGGGGAAAAAAACCCACTACCAGATTGCCATAAACTATATTATGGAATCAGTACATGTCCCCACAACATCCAAAAGCAATTTTAGGAAGCATATAGGAATACACAAGAAGATGATTCTCTTCATCATTTATGGCCCTAATCAATGAATTCTTTCTAGATTATTCTCAGCACCTTGAACCAGAACTGGAAAGGAAACTGAAGCTAAATGAGGTAAAGTTTTTCTTTAGAAATGAGGTAGATTTTTCTTTCATCTGTTTGGCCATTTTATTATTTTACACATCTTTCATGCTTTCTTTACTTACTTCTTTCATAAACTAAAAGGAAGATTTACTTCTTATCATGGTCAAGGGGAAGTCTTGAGTTTTGAGAATACTTTTGGGGCATTTGATTGTTAGATTTTTTAAAACTGCGTTTCCAATAAGTTTGCTTATAGTTTTACTGAAAATGGGTGAAAATGTATATCATTAAGGATTGAGCATCATCATTTTGGCTACTATCCTTGTTTTTCAGACCAGTGTTAGATTGGTAAGGTAGAAATAATTGTATCCAGAAGTTTTTTTTAAAAAAATGTAGCAATCCGATTTCCTTGAAATAGCCATAAAATTTGAGTAATGTCTGCATTATTTTGGCAACATGATTTTGAGTTCTGTCAAAGATTTCATAGCGTGTGAAACCAACTGAACTAATATTTGTAGAAGAAGTAGGTAAGAATCTATTCATTGATTTGTAGATGTGTAAAATGCAGTCCTTCACCATTGCATTTTTTTTCAAAATATCTCCCTCTCACATAGGGGCATTGATTCTTCTCACTACTATTATAAATTGCACACTGAAGCCATTTGAACTTATCTTTAGACTCCCTTCCCTTTGCCTGTGATTGCAAACCAAGAATGCCAGCACAAATTTAATTGAAGATTTTAATTATTCTAGCACTTAAAAAAGAGGGCTGGGAAGCATTCCATTAAATAAAAATTTAATTGAGATGGTGATTTACATTTTAATGACCAGGTGGACATCTGCAAATTTTAGAACTTGCTATGTTTTGGGTTTTGTCACAGGCATGAACTATTTATGCTATGAAATTAATGTCGATATTTCATGCACTGCATAGAAAGCAATGTTTTTTTAACAATCTCTTCTCCCACTGAACAGTACTTGTTAAATATGTCTAAGAGTCTCATTATGGATTTTTAAAGTAATTCAGCATTTGCTGTATCAAAGGTCTTGTCTGAATAGAGCTTTGTTACCCTGGCTCTGTTTAATTGACCTGACTGATAAAATACTTTTTCCTCATTGGGGAGAAATTCTGAAAGTGCAGAATTTCTAATAAATAACTAGTAGGTGTTGCCTGCCCTCTTTTTAAAGATGTCATTGTTAATACTCTCTTATTAGCAAGACAAGGATGGTTACACAACACACTTCCCAGAAAATAGAGGGGAAATGCAATTCATCTTACACATTACAATATGGCTCTGGCTATGGTTTAAGCAGAAACAACTGGCCATTTTGCAGTATAGAAACAGTTGACACAATTTTGTTCAAATCATGGGATAGGAGTGAGATAAACTGATGTTGTATAAACAGGAAACATTGGAGTTGTTGAAACATTTTACTGCCAATTTCGAGTGAAGACATAATCTAAGATGGATTTATATGGATAACAAGGAAGAGAAAAGAAAAGAAAGGGAAGAATAAGGTTGACAAATGGATAGAAGATATCAGTGTTTTTCCAACTTGGCAAATTTAGATGTGTTGAGTTCAATTCCCAAAATTCCCCAGCCATCGTGCTGTGTTAGATCAATATGCCCATACTCTTGACCTCCATTTTGTGTAAGAATGTAATGTTACAGAAACAGTTAAATTCCCAGCAACTAACTACTCTAAATAAAGGGATGTAATAACCAAGATTTGTTTAATTCAAATATTTTATTAGTTTATCAAAATATAAAATACAGAAGTACAAGGAAAAATGAAAATAATGGGAAAACAAGGGAAGAAAAAGGTAAGAGAAAAAAGTGTAGGAGAAGAGGGAGATGAAAAAGAAAAGCATTGATTTCTGACTCCTTTTGATGCAGTAGAATAAGGTAATAACATAAAACCTCAGCTTTTTACTTGTATATATCAGTAATAATAAAAGTAAAGTCCAAAAGCAGTTTCCAGGTAGAAACAAAATTAATTGTGTTTTTTTCTTTAATCAAAGCAGTCAATTTTGCCATCTCTTCTAACTCCATCAACATTTGTAGCCATTCGTCCCTTGTGGGAATCAAACTATCCTTCCATTTTTGTGTATAAAGTATTCTTCCTGCAGTCAACATATGTAACATCGAAGTTCCAATAACTAAGATTTATTTAAAGAGAAGTAGCATAATTTGTTCCAAATTTATTTAGGATAAATAATATTTTTATATTCCTATCACCTTTCATTATTCTTTTTCTTTAGCTACAGTAGTTTTCCTGCTTTCCTCTGTTTATTCTGCCAACCTGTTAACTTTTCCTCCCTTCCCAAGTTTTCTTATCTTTATCTGCCTTTTTTTATAAGAAAATGCCCAACAAAGTCTCCAGTTTCTGGAGTTTCTAATACAACAACAAACAGGGAGGGAGTGCAAAAAAAGTCAAGATGGTATATCATCCCCCGAGGCAAGATTAACCCCATTTCTCCTAATTTTCTGAAAATTCTTAAAAACATAGCTATGACAGTAGGCTTGGAGATCTCAGGGAAATGGAGATCTGATGAGATGGCTATAATGTATGCAACACCAAATATGCTCACTCCTAGCCTTTTTAAATGATTTTTATAAATATTATGGAATAATATTATTGTTTCTTTCTTTTATGCTCTGCTTTTATTGTATGCCACCCAGAGACACATTAATGAGATGGGCAACTATATAAATGGAATGAATGAATGAATGAATGAAGTCTTGCTTCCTTTCTGCAGCTGCTCCTGCTTTCACCATAGCAAGGATAGTTAACTAGAAGTCTATGGAGCTTTCTAGAAAATTTTAGCCCTCTATTAATAATTCAGGCTTTGGATTTTTTTTCCTGAGAATAAAATACTCATTGAATTAATAAAGGAGAATATTTGTAGCTCAGGGTTGAAGTGAGGGTTCCCACCAGAGAATCCCTCAGTCCTTGAATTATACTGATCTAAGAAGAGACATACTGGATTAAAAGTTTTTTTGTATACCACGGAAAGCTTCCAAGACACACTTTACTTCTGTGTGACTTGTAGTTATAGGTATTGTGAAAGAAATATTCTGAACTTAGAGGTTGTCATAGTTAATTTCCACTGATATATGTTCTACAGTGTTGACTAATTTTCTCTTTTTTACATTCTTGTTTATGATTGTCAATCTTTCTTTCAGCAATGCTGGGTGCTTTGAGCAAAAACTCTCACACTCCAATTATTTTAGCTTGACCCACTTCTCATTTTATGTTCTATTTGAGCACTCCTACCAAAAATTTTAGAATTTAAGAACTATAAATATGATAGTACTCAAGAGCATATATTAACACTAAAATATATTTCTCATCTCTGTATTTTAGATATCATCACAAATCTTTCTCATATCAGTGTCATTAACTAGGTTTCTTCAAAGGATCAAATCTACTTATATTTGTTTCATGCCCCTACTGGGTTAGATTATTTATAGGTGTCTAGCCTGAACCAACATGTTGCATTACTAAACCCTCATAAATAACACAAGGGGTATTACATGGGATGATAAAAGCCATTAATTTATTTCATGAAACATTTACTGAAACCTCATAAAAAAGTATGCAGTAGAACTGACAAACTCTGTGAGTATAGCTAGGTATTGATTACAATGATACACACAGTGGTGGGATTCAAATAAGTGAACAACCGGTTCTCTGTGTGGATGCCACTTCTGGAAGTCCATTCTGGGCTTGGGCAAGAAAAAAATAGCTACTGGTTCTGCCGAACTGATGCAAACTGGCTGAATCCCACAACTGGATACACAGCACCAATGTGACACTGCATAGCATCAGCTATGCAATAAGAAACAAATTTGCACATAGGTAAGAAAGGATAATCAATTTGCTCCAATTCGCACCTGCATTTACACTTATAATATATAGATATTGCAGACATGCCACATTTTTTTAAAATAGAGCTGAGCAACCTGAAACTTAGTTGATATGTGTTGGTTCTTTTCCCAAAGCCATTTTTATCACCATTTTCTCTGCTTCAGAAATTTAGGTACTAATGTTGCAGCTTATGTAACTGAAACAGTACCACCCGCCAAACAAGTGAGATATATCAGCAAGGCTGGAAAAAAAACCCACCTAAAAGTACAAAAAGTACAAAGCATATTTAACTGCTGGCAGTAGTCTTGGAATATAACAGTACAGAGTAAATAGATTAATTAAGAAGAAAGTCATATAGCTGCACTGCAACATTATTATGGATTTATTTTTTATTTTTGCCGGTTCAAAAAATTGAGTGATCCTACCAAACTTTTCTTACTAATCTAAATTAATGAAGTAGAACCAGATTGTGGTCTGTACTGTCAATTAAATTTACCCATCTTCATGATATCTGAGGATTTAGCTTTCATAGGAAATATAGATATGTGCAGAGAGAGAGAGAGAGAGAGAGCCCAGCATTGAGCCTATATAATTTTGGCATTAAGAATTACATGAGATTTTATATAACAGAGTTGGCTATAAAATAATATCAGTGTGGGATACAGAGTTAGATATATGATACATTATCTAAGAAAGTGATAAAATTGATTTTCAGCTTTTGATACTATTATGACTTGTGAGCCAGATCTGCCTGAAAGGTGAGTAATTTCCAGCTGTAATGAAATCAAAAACGTCAATCTTCTTTTCACTACATCTGAAGGATAGCAAGACAACTATCCAAAATATGTAGCCTAGGCATTGCATAAATCCACTAGATACTAGTTGCCTTTGCTAGCAGAAGGAGAAATATCATTCCAAAGACACACCTATTGATATTTTCACAAGCAAAATAATCTATCACCATCTGGCATATGTTGGGGACATAAGAAAGATTGATTTTATTTGATTGATCACCTGCTTTTCTTCATAGTTCTACAGAAAGGGATAGTTTTGAAAATACTTTCAGCTTTGCCTTTGATTATTTTCAAAAGTTCTGTGTTAGTGGTGCTCTCCAGATAAGCTTCAAATTAAAACTCTAGAATTCCATATGGATGCTTTCATAAGACCTTCTACAAAGATTACATAATTATCTTACTGTATTTTGAAATAATATAATATATTTAATAATTTAAATAAGCAAGTCCCTGTAAATTATTAAGTCTAGGTTTTAAGAATGAATCACCTACACCAGAGGCTCTACCATTCCCACCAAGGCACAAGATTGGATAGTGGATTTTTACCCCCTAGTAGTGACTATTGCGCCTCCCGGGTGAAAGTGGTAAAGGTGAATTGGTAAGGTGAGGTGTAGGAAAGGGGAGTACAGTAAGAGTGACTGAAGGAGGGAGAGACATCATTCACAAGTTGTAAAGATTGGTGGTGACATGGGTTTCTCTTTGGCACTGACTACCCCTCCCTTAGATATATGGATATAGGTGGACTATGTTTTGAGAGGCATTGGCTATGAGGTAAGGAGTCCTGGAGGAACTTGGAGGCAGTTGGGCAGGTCAGAATATAATAATAATAATAATAATAATAATAATAATAATAATAATAATAATAATAATAATAATAATAATAATAATAATAATAATAATAATAATAATAATAACAACAAACAACAATGTTGGAAGGGACCTTGTAGGTCATCTAGTTCAACCCCCTGCTCAGACAGGAAACCCTATACCATTTCAGACAAATGGCTGTCCAGTCTCTTCTTAAAAACTTTCAGTATTGGAGCATTCACAGCTCTGGAGGCAGGTTGTTCCACTGATTAATTGTTTTAACTGTCAGGAAATTTCTCTTTAGTTCTTGGTTGCTGCTCTCTTTGGTTAGTTTTTATCCATTGCTTCTTGTCCTGCCTTCATTAAACTAGACATAACCAATTCCAGCAACCGTTCCTTATATATTTTAGCCTCCAGTCCCCTGATCATCTTTGTTGCTCTTCTCTGTACTCTTTCTAAAGTCTCAACATCTTTTTTACATCGTGATGATCAAAACTGGATGCAGTATTCCAAGTGTGGCCTTACTAAGGCATTGTAAAATGGTATTAACACTTCACATGATGTTGATTCTATCCCTCTGTTAATGCAGCCTAGCACTGTGTTGGCTTTTTTGGCAGCTGCAGCACACTGCTGGCTCATATTTAAATGATTGTCCACTAGGACTCCAAGATACCTCTCACAGTTGCTACTATTGAGTGAGGCACCACCTATACTATACCTGTGCATTTGGTTTTTCTTGCCTAAATGTAGAACCTTACTTTTTCACCATTGAATTTCATTTTGTTAGATAGTGCTCAATGTTCAAGTCTGTTAAGATCCTTCTGTATCTTAAGCCTGTCTTCTGGAGTGTTGGCTATTCCTGTCAGCTTGGTGTCGTCTGCAAATTTGATGAGTTCCCCATCTATCCCCTCATCTAAATCATTGATGAAGATATTGAAGAGCACTGGGCCCAGAACAGAGTCCTGGGGCATCCCACTACCCACGTCCCTCCATGTAGATGCAGTTCAATTGAGGACCACACACTGAGTGCAGCCAGTCAGCAAGCTACGAATCCATCTGGTGGTGATGCTGCCTAACCTACATTTTTCTATCTTATTAAGTAGTAAGTTGTGGTCTACTTTATCAAATGCCTTACTAAAGTCCAAGTAAATTATATCTACAGAATTCCTCTAGTCCACTAATTTTGTCACGTTGTCAAAGAATGCAATAAGATTTGTCTGGCATGATCTGTTTTTGACAAACCCATGTTGGCTTTTGGTAATGACTTTGTTTGCCTCTAGGTGTTTGCTGATTCGTTGCTTGATTATCTTTTCCAGAATCTTCCCAGGTATTGAGGTCAGGCTTTGCAGTTTCCTGGATCCGTTTTTTTCCTTTTTTTAAAAATGGGAACTACATTAGCTCTTTTCCAGTTCTCTGGTAGTTCCCCAGTGCTCCAGGATCTTTGAAAAATATAGTTCAGTGGTTCTGAGATCATGTCTGCCAGATCCTTCAGAACTTTGGGTGTAATCCATCTGGTCCTGGTGATTTGAACTCATCTAGGGTGGACAGGTACTCACTTACCATTTTCTTGCCTATCTTGTGTTTCTAATCTGTTTTTTAACGGTACTGTTTTTGATAAGTTTGACTGTTTTTTCTCTTTGTGTAAATACATATGCAAAAAATGAGTTGAGTAGTTCTGCTTTCTCCCTATTACTTGTCACCTTCTTGCCACTTATTCCTACTAATGGACCAATCATTTTCTTCACTTTTTTCTTGTTTTTTACATGTTGAAAGAAGCTTTTTTTGTTATTTTTGACTTTTGTTGCAAGCCTTAATTCATTTTGAGCCTTAGTTTTCCTCACTTCATCTTTGCAGGCTCAGGCTATTTGCTGATATTCTGCCTTAGTTATGTACCCCTCTTTCCACTTTTTATACTTGTCCTTTTTGTCTTTCAATTTATCAGAAAGTTCTTTATGCAACCAGAGTTCTTTTTTCAGGAACCTAGGAGGGCGGGGTGGGTGGCCTGTTTTCAGGGAACATGGGTCTGGTGCCTTGTACCAGTACCACATTCCACTCCCAAGAACTCAACCTCATTTCCTCAAGAGCAGGCTTTCAGAGGCCTTGGATTTTGGCCACTTCTGTTAAAAACCATGTCAATGGGCAGTTAAGATAGATATAGACAGACAGACAGACAGACAGACAGATAGACAGATAGATAGATAGATACAGATAGACAAAAAAGAATTTGGAGAGCATCTTTAGGACAAAATCACTCCAATTATTTCCCAGATTGATATAGGTTGGTGGAAATGCCTGGCACATGGTCATGCCTGGTTATTTGGGAACAGTTCAAATCCATACCCCTTCTGGCTAATTGAGGGTTTGGGGGCAGAGTTATGTGGTTGTGTTCTAGTGCTGGCTAATTCATCCTTGAGAGACGCTGTCATTCTGATGCTCCTTAAGGAGGCTTTGGTCCAGCCCAATCTCGGGAAGCCTTTGCAGGATCCTACCATAGTGGACCATTTTCATTTGATATCTAACCTCCCTTTTTAAGGGAATGTTGTGAAGAAGATGGTTGCACAGCAGCTTTATTGTGCCCTGAATGAAGTGGATTATCTGGACTCCTTTCAGTCAGGATTGAAATGGGATGAAAATGGCATTGGCTTCATTTTTATTTTTTGTTTTTTTTGTAAAGTTTTTATTATTTTTTTTCATACAATTCAGTAGTATTTATTCAACAAACATGTTGTCTGAGTTTATCATTCACTAATACAAATTTAATTCCTAATCCTTTATTCTTTTCTCCAGCCATTGATAAAATAAGTCCCAAGTTTGAAAGCATTCTGTTACTTCTTTTACTTTCAACAGCATAGTAAGCCTGTCCATTTCTGCACATTCTAGTATTTCTTTTTAATTATTTCTTCCTCTGGTGGCATTTATTCATTTTTCCAATATGATTCTTGCCACTGTTATCACATGTAAAATCAAGTATATATTTTGTTTATCAATCTTTTCTGGCATTATACCCAGTAAGTTCAGGCTTAAAATCTACATGCTTTCTGAGCAGCTTTTCTAGCCAAGTATGTATTTTTGTCCAGTACCTGCATTTTTGGATAATCTCTGGCAGGAGTGGTTTGTCCAGAATCAGACACAATTGAATTGAATTGAATTAAAAAAAACCTATTAATGAAACCCTCTAGGTTTAACTTTTCTTTATCCTGTTATCAGTGGTGAAAATATGATTGGAATAATTGGTTAAACAACTAATTAAAATAACAATCCTAAAACAATGAAAATCTCAAGGTATATTAGATATTATGTGTTATTAACACCTCAGTTTTTTCCTGTTGTGAGCAAAAGTATTATATAACAAATTAATGGAAATTAACCATGCAAAGATTTAGAGTGTTGAACTCTCCTTAAGAGATCTGATCTGTAATACATTGTTAAGTAGCATTTCACATTTTTAAGATCTTGTAAAGTAGTAACATTTTTCACCCAGTGGGAGTGCTGATTTCATAGCAGATACATCATAGAAGATTTTTAAAATTATATTTTAATGTCCTGTACTTTCCACCATTTTTACAGTTAGATTGAACTGTAAATCTATGAATTAATCTTGTATGTTATTGAATGCTTATGCAAAATGTTATATGGCCCAACTTTTCAGACTAATATATTCTTTATACATCATCAAATTCATTTTTGACTCCTTGCAACCATATGGGCAGATTTTTCTCCAGGGTAACCTATCGCTAGCCTGATTTCTCAAGTCTTCCAATGAGACACTCATCACAACTGGATACTTGAAAGATGTTAGCATATACCACAGGATGTATTCCTATTTTGGGTGTATTCTGGAAGTTTGCTATAGGAATAAAATACTTATATAAGCATCTTTGGATATAACTTACTTATATCCAAACCAAAACCCTTTTTTTTCTAGCTCTCACAGTCACCATAACACACACACACACACACACACACACACACACACATTCTCTCCTCATAAATAAGCTCACCATGATCCTGAGCTAAGCTGGCCCCCACAGTTGTTATTTGCATTGGGAGAAAACGTATTTATTAAGATGGATGGCATGCAACATGTGGTTCTTGAAATGTTGTGGAACCGAAACTCTCATATCTCAGTATTGACATTTCTAGTTAAAGCTGATGTGAACTGACAAACAGAAAGGCAATTGCCTATGCCATATCAAAACTAAAACCACTGTTAATGTTCAAGTCTTTTCAGTAATGTCAGTTCAGATGCAACTCAACTGGTACATGTCAATTAAAATAATCATATAAATATTAAGATGTCAAATTTGGTCTTTAGACCTCAGTTATCTAGATGAATTCATCTACAGGATAAATAGGAGACATCCACAGTCATTCAGACATAGCAATATTCATTTGTTAAATCCTTAACCCTGATTAGGTTTTATTGTATGCTAAAAATGATTGATATCCAGATCATTTCTCAGACAAAATGCTGATGCTATTAATAGCAAGAACAAAAAAATGATTATACAGGTTTTATTTGGTGACTAAGCAACTCATACCAACTGTTCTATTCTGCTCTTTTCTAGGAGAAGTTTGTAAAATTTGCAGATATTTATATGCACTTGGGAAATCAGTCTGTCTCAGAAGTAAAGTACTGTTTTATTCTCTGCATTATATTAGCTGGAATTTCAATGGGATTAGATTTGACAATCTCTGGAGGTAATGATTAAGTAATGGTTAATGATTTGTCTTCTATTAGCAAGGTACCCTAATTTAGTTCCAAATATATTTCTTTTCTGGAAGAAAAGAATACATGGATTCACTTTTGCTTATAGATTCCTAAGGGTGGAAAAAAAAAACTTGGCCAGATAGGTTTTACTACATTCCATTGACTTTTAAAGAAAATATTTTATAATTGAAACTTAAATGTAAGAATATACATAGTTCTTTGTGATGATATTCACCAGGTATTAATGGCTAATATTTCCCAATTATTTAAAATGAATTTAAGAAAAGTAATTTGATCTGGGTTGGGATCAAAATATAACTGAAATGGCTGGGAATACTCTCACCTCATGGTATCAGAATTTAGTTATATGCTATCTCTACAAAGGTATATAATTCATAGCATACAATAATAATCAACATTTACAACTATAAAATATATATTTCATCTTTATTGTAAAATATCTATGTTTGAGTGAAATAAATTCCTTATAGTATTTCATTACATCTTTATATTATTATCAGCTTTTGCTAGTAAACACTCTCTTTTTGTTCCCTTCATTTGAAAATATTTTGGAATTCATGATCTAAAGCTCAGATCAAACCAGGAGTGTTTTATGTGAAAAACAATACACAAAGCCTTTTAAGATTGTTTATGGACTATTACTAAAAGTCACTGGAGAAGGGCCTAATGCTGGGAAAGATTGAGGGCAATAGAAGAATGGGACGACAGAGAATGAGGTGGCTGGATGGAGTCATTGAAGCAGTAGTCGTGAGCTTAAATGGACTCCAGAAGATGGTAGAGGACAGGAAGACCTGGAGGAACGTAGTCCATGGGATCGTGATCGGTCGGTCACAACTTCGCAATTAACAACAACAACAACAACAATTAAAAGTCACATATATATACAAGGTAACATATTGCCTTGTATAACAACTGATTGACTTTGTAGAAACACCTATATATGTAAAATACATTAATTTACTGTATATTATTAATCAGTGTAGTCTTAATTAAAAGAGTATGCAGTAGGTCTTCATGTAGTGAGATCATTCTTCGCAAGTTCTTCAACACTGACTCCAGAAGCAGATGCCCTGATATACCACAAAAATGGGTGCCTGATATACCTCTCCCTCCCTCTCTCTTGTGTGTGTGTGAGAGAGAAAGAGTTGGTCTTTGTCCATTTAATATCTAATACCAAAGAAAATAATTTTCCGCTTGCTGTTTTTTTCACAGGATTAGGTAAATTAGTATGATCCAAAATCCCTATTTTTTTTTGCAAATACTCTTCCATATATTTGCATATCTAGGAAAACAAATACAAATTTGAGAAAAAAATGTTGAATAATCATTATATAATAACAAATATTACAATCACATTTTCTTTTTGTTTACCTTTCCACTCCAACATACTAAAGCTCTTTCCCATGGGATTTCCTTGCTATCAATAAAAGTTTTTTCATTCTTGAGAATCCCTAATATTGGAGAGGATTTCAAATCCTCCTTTTATAGTTTGAAATTAGCAAGATGGCTTCAGATGATGGGAAAGCTCCTGTTTTTAAAGGTTTTTTTTATTCCAATACAACTTTTCTATTGAACAGGCAAGAGGTTTTTTCCTATCTTTTTCTCATGTCCCCATAAAATATACCATAAAAAGTTGATGGACTCTCTAGAACAGACATGTCAAACTCGCGATGTCCCGTGACGTCCCGTGACATATCAGAGTTTTTCCCCATTGCCGGCAATGGGGTGGGCATGGTTTCGTTATGATGCATCTGGCGGGCTGGCAGTTTGACATCCATGCTCTAGAATAATTGGAGAAGAAGTACTGGCAATTTGCTTTTCCTACTTCCATTCTGGCATATGGAAATATTTTGCAAAGAAATATGGTTTGGAATATTCCTATCAACTGAGTTAAATCTCTAGGTAGAATCTCCATTAACCAAACATGAAAATATAATATTTTTGATCTGCTGTCCCACAAAGCTAAATTAGGTCTAAGCTTTTTGACAGCTATTGTGTTTGACAAGGCATTCATTATATCATGCTCATCAAAAATGCAACATCTGGTTACCAAATTTAAGAAATCTTGCATAATCTCCAGAGGGCAATTATGGGATATATTTTCTTTTAGATAACAATGGAAAGTAAACTGAGACTTTTTTGCAAGTGCTTTTTATCTATCAGTGTGTTCTGCTTCCTCTACTGATTATCTGGATATTTTTCATCATATACATCCCTATAATGGGGGAGGCAAGGAGATATGGTATAATAATCAAATTATACTACCTATCCATTTTAAGTCTTGCTCCATAGCCAATTTTTAATAACAGTTTTGCGTACATTGTCATAACACAAGTACATTCAATAACCAAGTTAATTTTTTTAAAAAAATGAAAGAGGCATAAGTAATAATCAAAGCAGGCAAAGTATATAAAGTAAAATCCATCAGTGATGATTTGTTTACACATTAGAAAACAAGAGTGGCCGAAACCTCCAGCATAACAGATGCAGGAAGCCGGGGCTCTGTCTTCCACATTCAAATTCTCCCTCTGGGGACTCTAAAAAGTCACCTGGGAGAGGTGACGAAGAAGGAGGAGACCCTCATCAATCGCAGAGGGGTGGCAGTCCTTCCACTGGATCTGAGAAAGCCCTCCAAACTAGTGGGGGAAAGACTGGCTACATTCGTATGGCCAGTCAGAAGTTGCTGACAACCGAAGATAAGCACTAACTAGCAATGGATGGATGGAACTGGGTCAGATTTTATCCTCTTTTTATGATCTTAATACTACTTTTCAGAAAAAAGAATGCACAAAGCAAAGAATCCTCTCTGATGAGACAGGGAAGGGATGTTTTTGCCCCGCTCCCTTAGGAAAAGAAAAGCGGTGAATTAATTGCTTTCAGGGAAAATAGAAAAAAACTACAAAATCAATTTGGAATTAATACAGATATATAGCTTTGAAATTTGGGGACTAAAAGTACCTTTGGGACTTTTTTTTTTAAAAAGACATTTGAAAGTCTGTAAAATAAGCTTGGATTTGGAAAGCTAGAAGATGGTGTCAATGACATCTAGTGGTGAATCATGGCACTACAATTTATTATGCTTAAAGGAAACTTGCTTGAAGCCAGGACTTAGATAAGACTATTTGTTATTCCTGGAAACTTTCACTTTTACAAATTGCAGCTGGGAAAAGGGAAAAACCTCTTGGGCTGCTTATCTGTGTTGGTGACCCTATTGGACTATAAAGACTACATACAAGTCAAAATAGGTGTTCCATACTTAGCTGCAAATGGTAAAAAAACCCCCATCTTTAATACTTGTCTCTGAAGCCCCCAGTTTGATACAGCAGCAAAAAATGTTAATGAATCTCAGAAAGAAATTCTTTCTATGTTGAAACCAATCCAAGAGACAATTGTTTTATTTCATGATGAGACTAAAATAATGCAAATGAGATAAAAGAACAATTTTGTAACCTAAACTTACAAATCAGACAATGACTACAAAGAAGAAACTAAGAAGAGTAAGACTGAAGAAAATAGAGGTTTTGATCTGTTAGATGGGATATTATACTATTAAACAGATGTTTGAATATAGTTAAGAAAATAGATAACTGTTAGAAATAAAAGTATTATAATTAGAAGGATGGGATTTGTAACTAGAATATTATAGTTTGTTATGAGATGGGAAATATGAAAAATTTTAAAGGGTTTGAATAAGGGAAGCTTTTGGTTATCTAAATATAATTTATTATGAAAAAATATAAGCAATAGAGATATTTTGAACATTAAAATTTTAAAAAAGTGGGAAAAACACTTTCCCCCCACTTTTGTGTGATTAAACAAATGGATTTTAACTGCAAATACAATTGAGATATGATTATAAACAGACACTATTGATATTATGTATAATACCAGAAAAATGTGATGAAAATGTCTATATTTAATTGTATGTATTAACAGTAACAAGGATTGTATTTGCCCAGTGTGGAAAAATGCATACCACTGGAAGAAGAGAGGACCAAGGAAGCATTGGATGATGTAGTATTGGAACTAGACTGAGAAAGTTAATATGTACCACTGAATTACCAATGAACCAAGACAGCACATTGTTTGTTAAGTACTCATGATTGTAAAATTAGAAAATTAATACAATATTTATAAAAGCAAAAAGAAAACAAGAGTGGCCAAAAAGGAAAAAGAGAAAGATAATAGGCTACACAACTTGGACTTCCGGTTTCCGGTCAAGGCGACCGGAGCCTTCCTAACACAGCTCCGGACCGGAGCTTGCTTCTTTTGCCCCGAAATTGATCCTCGGAGAAGGGGAAGCGCCGGAAAAGAGGGCGCTTCCCAAGAAGACTCCCAGCTGGCCCTTACCGGAGAGGGATCGTCCTTGAAGAGCCCAGGAAGACAGGGAAAGGGGCCGAGAAGGCCGGCCATGGCCAGCCAGCCGGCAGGCCCGAAGGAACCGCGAGGCCGCGCATGCGCAGAAGCAGCTGAGAGCCGGCCGACATAGGGGAAAGAAGACGATTGCAGACAACGACGAGACCGGAGGGGGCCTGAAAACAACTCCCCGAGAGGCCCCATCAGCAGAGGCCAGCAGCGGACAGAAGACCCCCGGCAGGACCCCCACAAAACCCCTCCCAGCCCCCAGAAAGAACCGGAGGAGGTAAGGAAGAGCCGGGTGGGTGGAGGAAGAAGGAACCGAACGGGCAGGCTAAGACAAAGAGGCGGTGAGGGGACAAAGAGGGGGGGGGAATTCCCGCAGACGCGCTACCTCCCCTTTCCCCCCCACACGGAGGGCAGCAAGAGGGGGGAGGCCAGCACCATAGGCCTTGGAGGAAGGCTAAACCCCCCGGGCGGAGACGAAGCCCCAAGACAAGAGAGACGCGTGGGGAGCGTTACTCAAGAAAGACCAGCCAGACGCCTGAAGCCGATCTGTCTAGGGGCGTGGGTGGCTGAAAACTGATAGTGCTGCCCAGGGAGAAGAGGAGACATCCGCACGGGCCCCAAGCCACAGACCCCCCCAGCCTTGGTCCCACCCCGGCCAACAATACACAATACAGAATTTATCTGAAGGCAGACTGCACCCCCTAGTGGACTTGGGGATGGTTGTTGAAAAGTGAACTGTGAGATATGTACATGTGCTGACTTTTGGCAGAGGAACTTGAACCAATCCATCTCACAAGCTTGAAAACCTTACACAGGGACAACCCCCATACAACTCTCTAAAGCAAAGGGTGGCCTTAAGGTTAGACAGACAGGCAGGAAGAGAAATTTAAATGGCAGCCAAACGGACGAAACACACCAAACTGCCAAACCCGAAGGGAGCTGCACCCTCTCCGACCCAGCTCTCCAATCTGCCAGGGAACACCCCACCCAACCACACACACCCCCATCCAACTGCATGCCCTCAGACCCAAACGCCAACCCATGACACCACAACAGCACGCATGATCCAAGAACTAAAAGAGACGATTGAGACACTAAATGAGACGATAGCGACGATGGTGGTAAGGATGGATGGCATGGATAGAAAATTGGCAGAAATGAGTGCGAAGACGGAGAAAGGACGCATAGAAGCAGAACAGAAGATGGAGGAAAGATACAAAGACATGAACAGGATGCTGGCGGACCAAGGGAGAGACCTGGAGAGAAAGTGGGAAGAACAACGCAAAGCGGTGGCCACAGACCTGGAACAAATGAAGGAGGCAATGCAAACACATTACAAGAACCTCCAAGAAACAAGGGAGAATACGGAAAAGATGATGAAAGAAGTGGAAAACCGCGTAGAGGGACAGATTGCAGAGGTTCAGGACCAGTCCACCATGATGCAATTCTGGCAAATGTCATTTGCGATCAGATTCAGAGGGTGGAAAGAGACAACATACGGAACCCAAGAAAGCCTGCTCAGGACCTTTGTAGAGGCACTGGCAACATTCCTGGGCAGGAGCGCCAATGAGATTGGGTGGCAAATCGAAAAAATCTACAGAGTGGGCGCCTGGAGGGCAGTGAACAGGCAGCAACCAAGGGACGTAGTCATCCACTTCACAACACAGAGGCTCCAGAACCACATCTCTGCCACTTCCTATAACAAGGCATTCTACATAGAGGGACAGGAGGTGAAGGTTCTGAAAGAGATCCCTCAGGCGATGCTGAGAGACAGAAAGGACTACAAATTCCTGACCACAGAACTGAGATCGCGTGCACTGCGATACTGGTGGGAAACCCCAACAGGACTGTCACTTTCCTATAGAAACAAGAGACACTACTTGACCTCGGTCCAGAAAGCCAAAGACTTCCTCGAAAAGGAACTGAAGTCGGGAGGCCCTCAACCCACCGCGGGAGAAGACGCAGATAGACCACGGGAAAGCGGGAGGGATCGAGGCCAACGAGCAAACAGCGCAGAGGCACAGATCGGGGCAGTGGCAGAGGAAATGAATGGAATACCTAGAGAGGCGAGGGCACAGAGAGCAAAGAGCAACAAAAACAAGGAAGCAAGACAGCCTACAGAGGACAGGCTACTAGGCTCCACTACCAAACACACAGACCAGCAAAGCAAGACCGCACAAACCAATACGAGCAGCAATCCGGATATCATGGGAACGGGACCAAAGAAGACAACAGGAGAAATAACAGAAATGGTCTCACAAAAGTATCCTGCAACAGATGATGGCAACTAAGTATTTGACTTGGAATGTGAACGGACTGAACTCCCCCCAGAAAAGGAGAAAAATTCTCCACTATCTGAACCAAGATAAAAGCGATATAATCTGCCTACAAGAAACACACATCAGAGCAGCAGACCAGAAATATCTGATCAACTACAAACTAGGCGTGCACTTTGTGGCAGCGGCGCCAAGAAAAAAGAATGGGATTGTTATATATGTAAAGAAACATGTAATGGCCAAGCTAATAGAGTCCGACCCCCAAGGTAGATACCTGGCAATTGAAATAACACAAGAGGACAAGAAGATTCTAGTAATGGGTGTATATGCACCAAACCAGCAACAAGGCAAATTCTACAAAAAGCTACACAAGAAAGTAACACAACTTAACTACAGATCTTACATCATCATGGGCGACTGGAACGGGGTCATAGAGACTGCTCTAGACAAAAAAAGAACTGCACCGAACCCGCAAAAACACTCTAAGTTGCCTAAATCCTTCTTCGATATGAAGGAGGACCTCGAACTGACAGACGTATGGAGGAAAAGGCACGGCAAAGAACAAGAATTCACCTTCTTCTCTGGCAGACACCAATCCTTCTCCAGAATTGACTTTATATTAACTTCTAGTGACTTGCTAACTTGTCTAAACACGGTGAAAATCCTACCCAAGACATTGACAGACCACAACCCTGTGAGGATGGAATTAAGACACGGCCCGAAACAGAGGAGGTCCTGGAGAATCAATGAAAACCTGTTTAGACACGAAGACAAGGTGGCGGAATGCAAAAAAGCTATGAAGGAATTCTTCAACACAAATATGAACAACGAAACACCGATAGAGAAGACCTGGGAAGCCAGCAAGGTGTACATGTGCGGGATCCTCATAGCCATGAATAGCAAGCATCGTCGCCAACAAGAACAAAAAAAGAAAAGAGTTAGAAAATGAGATAAGTAAAAGGGAGCGGCTACTAATAAAAAGGCCAGAGGACAAAGTCACCAAAGAAGGACTCAAGATCTTAAGAAAGCAATTTGACATGTTGATGGCTGACCAAGTTGCAAGGAATATACAATATGCGAAACATAAGACGTTCTGCAAGGCCAACAAACCGGGCCGCTGGCTAGCCTACATTATAAGAAAGAAACAGAAATCCCGCATAATTGAAAAGATAGAATACAAAGGTAAGGAAGAATTCCAACAAAAAACCATCAAGAAAGCCTTCACGGATTTCTACTCGAAACTATATGCCGAGGACAAGATACAAGACAAAGAGGTAGATGAGTTCCTACAAAAAGAAAAGATACAGGCGATTACCGACACACAAAGAGAGGCCCTGAATGCCTTAATCACAAAAGAGGAAATACACTCAGCGATCACACAACTGAAAGCAGGAAAATCGCCCGGGACGGATGGGATAACAGCGACCTATTACAAGCATCTCCAAGAGGAGATGCTAGAACCCCTCAGAAAACTATTTGCCAACATTCAAGAAGGAGGCCAGGTCCCACCATCCTGGAAAACAGCCTACATCTCATTAATCCCAAAGGAGGGGAAAGACAATACACAGCCCACAAACTATAGGCCCATCTCACTACTAAACACAGACTACAAAATCTTCACAAAAATCTTGGCCAATAGACTAATGACTGTACTACAAGAAACAATACACCCAGACCAAAGGGGATTTATAAAAGGACGCCAGATGAAAACCAACGTGAGACAGCTGTTGAACATAATAGAGTACCTGCAAAGGCACAACCAGATACCCGCTGCTCTTATGTTTGTGGATGCAGAAAAAGCTTTCGACAGACTGAATTGGCCGTTCCTGACGAACTTGATCCGGAAGATGAAAATGGGAGTACAGTTTCTCAACTCCATAACGGCAATTTACCAGAAACAAACAGGCCAGATCATTGTCAATGGAGACTTAACGGATTCATTTAATATAGAGAGAGGCACGAGACAGGGCTGCCCGTTATCACCCCTTCTATTTATTCTAACGCTGGAAACTCTACTAAACAAGATAAGAGCAGCAGAAGACATACAGGGCATACGGATCAGACAACAAGACTACAGACTATGTGCCTTTGCAGATGACTTGCTGGTGACAATGTCGCAACCAGTACAGTCAGCAAAGAGATTGATGGAGATAATGGAAGACTATGGTAGGGTGTCAGGCTTCAAAGTAAATATATCAAAAACAAAGATGCTAGTCAAAAACCTAGACAACAAAGCAAGACAGGACTTGGAAAGAATAACGGGTTGCGAAATTGTCAAGAAAGTTAAATATTTAGGAGTGGAGATAGAAGCAACGAATGCGAAATTATACAAGAATAACTATGAGGAGCTGTGGAACAAGATACAAGCAGACCTGGAAAGGTGGAAAACATTACGACTGTCCCTGCTGGGCAGGATAGCAGCAGTTAAGATGAACATATTACCAAGATTCCTATTTCTCTTTCAAATGCTGCCCATACTCAAAAAGGATGTGGATCTGGACAACTGGCAGAGAGACATCAACAGATATATTTGGGATGGCAAAAGACCGAGGGTGAAACTAAAAATCATACAGGACGCAAGGAAGAGAGGGGGACTAAAAATGCCTAATCTAAAGCTATATTACTATGCAGCGACACTAGTGGCGCTGAGTGACTGGATCAATATGACGAACGACAGAATATTGAATGTTGAAGGACATGGCCTACTATTCGGCTGGCACGCATACTTGGTGTATGATAGAAAGGCAGACAAGAACTTCAAGGAGAACCCATTACGAATCCCACTGTTATGGGTCTGGACGAAATATAAATACCTTTTACATGACAAGATTCCCACCTGGACGATCCCTGGACACACAATAGGGGATGTAAACACAACCCAAGGGCAAAAAGTGGTGCCCTACAGTAAACTGGTACTGGGAGAAGAAAATGGGTTCCAATTGGTACACCAAGCAACGCTAGCAAACAGAGGAATAGGAGGTACCTGGCTATCACATGTACAACTGCAATCAAGGTGGCGTAAAGATAAGAAGAAGGGCTTCTCCCAGACCGACGAGAAACTAATTGCACAGATTAGAGATCAGGGGGCCAGGCACATCAAACGAGTGTACAGCGTTCTGATAGAAATGGACTCTGAAACCGAGCTAGTCAAGAGCTGTATGGTAAGGTGGGCACAAGACTTTGGGCACTCTATCACCATGGACACGTGGGAGAAAATCTGGGTGAGGAACGTAGAATTCACGAAATCGCAACAACTAAGGGAAAACTTCTACAAGATGTTCTATAGATGGCACCTAGACCCGAAAAAAATATCACTCATTTACCCAGGCTCCCAGCCCAAATGTTGGAGGTGTGGGGACGGGGAAGCTACCTACTTCCACATATGGTGGACATGCAGAAAAATCAAAGCATTCTGGAGGAAGATATGGTGGACACTTCAAACCATTTTTAAAAAGCGTATAGAATTTCTACCTCAGGCTTTTTTGTTAGGGATTACAAAGGACATCACTACCTCAGAGACAAATTTATTTTTGAACTTAATTACAGCAGCAAGATTGTTGGTGGGACAGTACTGGAAGAATCCGGAAATACCGCCTATTGAAGAATGGACTGTGAAAGTAACAAATTTGGCGGAAATGGCAAAAATATCAGCATACTTGAAAAATCGCTCCAAAGAACAATTTGTGACGGACTGGAAACAGTGGATAGACTATATCCAAGAGAGACACCAATCAAACAGAATGCAGCTGGCGTTTAGCTAGGGCTCGATGGGAGGAGGGAAGAAGGGTTAACAAATCAAATGTTTACAAGAACTAACCCCCAATGCTGAATGTATATGTTCTATAACTAATGCCTCTTAACATAACCTTATGACTAATGTTGTTTGCTTTAATATTGTTAAAGTAGAATGAGTCTCTACCTCAGGATATGAAACTTTTACCTCAGGATCTCTGGTTAGGGACTATAAAAGATTGCACTAGTAATGGGATGAAGTCAATTCAGAAGCGCAAACGCACAATATGCGATAGACTAGAAACAGTAGATAGACCATATATAAGAGAAACACCAACCAAACAAAATGTATTTGGAGTATACTTGAAGATGTAAGGGAGGAGGGAAGAACGTTTACTAAAACAGATGTTTACAAAGATTAATACCTAATGTTGTATGCTATGTTCTAGGAGGATTGCTTAGCAATAAGATCTTATGTTTAATGTTGATCACATTAATATTGAAACAGATAGGAGAAACACCAATCAAATAAAATGTAACAGGAGCATAGTTGAGGCTAGACGCGAGGAGGGGGGAAAGGCTTACTAATTCAGACGTTTTCAAAGACTAATACTTAGTATTGTATACCAGGTGTCATGATGATTGCTGCATAATATGTTTTTTATGTCCAATGTTGATTGTTTTAATAAAAGAATTTTTATAAAAAAAAAAATAGGCTACACAACTTTTGTCGGGAACATGGAACAGTTGTGCAGGATCAACCTTAAGGCTTATCTATTCCAGATACTCTTGTAAGAGATAGTATTCCTATAATATACAGTTTCCCACTAATGAATGCTTCATGGACAGAACATCTGTAGAGAGCCTGGGAAGAGAACTATGCATGAGAGCAGTATGGCTACAGGACAGGGGAATAGGACAAGGTCAAAACAGGTAAGGTGATGGACATGGCACCACAATCTAAGCCACAGCTCTTTTGTAAATGTACATGCACTTACAAAAGGGATGGATATGGGCTAATAACACTAAGTTTTGCCATTTTGCCTCTTCTGATTTCCCCCACTTCTTGGCAGATGTTAAACTGTAGTGGTTAGCATGCAGCACTGCTCAGTGAAAACAATGTGCATAACAAAGGCACTAAGGTTAGCAGTATAAGTTTTATAAGAAAGTATTCCTGAGGCAACTGCTTGCATGAAAGAAAATAAACTTTGATTAAGAAATACTATAGCGATTGAAAAGGGTGAGTGAATTAAATCTATAGGTAATCAGCAAGTAAGAATCTGTAAAGTCTCACTTCCATTATTGAGAGAGACCAAGTCAACTTGATCAGAATCAGAAGAAAAAGAAAAGAACTGAATAAAGAAGGAAAAGATAACAATAGAAGTATGTTTTTAGGCAATGGAAAAAAGATAAAACTGCAGAATCCCATTGCTGCCTCAATATGTACTGCTTTTAGTGGTTAATATGTTTATAAGTATCAAAAGTCAATGCATGCAAAGTTGAATTTCATCAAGATGGGAGTGTCTTTGTAATCATTTGGTTTTAAACTGATTTTAAATGTAACATGAAATACTTTTCAATATCAGTTTCAATTTCTCCCCTCAGTTTAGATTAGCTAGAAATGTACACACAGACAAGAAAAAACTAAAATTATATGAACCAACAGCTGAAAAACAAAACAACAAATACAGCCTTCTGAATCCTAAAGCACACCCCATAAATGGTAATTTATTCCTCTTATTAAGCTGCTATAATTTTGATTTTGATGTTCCTTCCTGAATTTATGAGTACATACAGAACCTGACATTTGAGACTTTGTAGTGAATTGTAAGAAACAAAAGGAAATGTTGATATTAGTAATTCAGTATCACCAAGACTGCCTTTTTCAAAGAAAGTAAAATCTTATGACACATTTTTAAAAGATAAATTGAGCTCTGTCTGAACCTGCATTTCACTTACTTCTTTGCTCCAAGCATATACAATGGGACAATCAATTTCTAATTTGCTTGCCAAGGCTTTGCAGTTGTCAGTGCACATTTCTATTGCTTGCCTCTGTTGCTCGTGCTGACAGACATTCATTGTGACAGGTAATCAGCCTCCTTTTCTTGTATTGACATCAACTCCACATCATGGCAGGGATGCCAAGTGATGGGTCTCATTGAATGTTTTTGCTCTCCTTTGGAGGATTTCATAAAGATGTCTGTGGAAAGATAATCATCGAACAAACTAAAGCTAGATTTATGGAGTTTGTGGTATCAAAGAAACATTAGCAGA
Organism: Bothrops alternatus; assembly: GCA_034064705.1. Taxonomy (NCBI): domain Eukaryota; kingdom Metazoa; phylum Chordata; class Lepidosauria; order Squamata; family Viperidae; genus Bothrops; species Bothrops alternatus. The sequence continues at coordinate 2,010,718 of JARGCV010000224.1, read as the reverse complement.
TTTGGTTGTTTGACAGAGCAGCCTAAATCAAATCAAAGAGGCCTTTAATTAACAAGCTAAAGAGTGTATGGCAAAATGAGCCTAGAAGTTTGGTTATATTATTATTCAGATTGATCAATAAGAGAAATTCACATTGTCTTACAATTTAAAAGAGAACTTTTCAAAAATAATATACTGTTGATAAATAACACCAGAATATTAGAACCCTTCAAATGTAATACTCAAATAGGTGCACCAATTAAATAAAGGATTATACATATGCTCTAGGAAGTATTAGCCACCTAGGTTATCCCCATATTAATCTTCCTTTCTCTTGTAAGATTTTGGGTTTGCCTTGATATTGATGGTTGGTATATATCACTTTTAATAAAGAGAATTTTAGCAGTTATGAAGCAAAATTAGTCAACATCAAAAGGCATTTATTTAGTGGATTAAGTGTCCGATCTCCCAAAGCTCCTTATGAGAATGCAGCATACCCATATCTCACAGTCCCGTGATTACTGATAAACCAAAGCCAGGATAGAAATGGTTACTAATCATTTCTATAAAGTTCTGATATTGCAGCACAGTGAAAGAAAAATACCTGGATTTCCGGCTACTATAGGAAATGGAAATAATTTGTTCTGTAGCCAAAATGCCTGCTAAAACAGAATACAGAGGGCATCATGCTTGAATGCATTTTGTATTTAAATCAGAAGTCATCATTCTGCTGATGCAATTTAAAAATATCTTGTTCTATCCATGTTTGGATTTGCTCAAGGATGTCCTTGAGAACTACATGATAGATTTTGGTCTGTGAATTATCTCCATTAATTACATATTACATATCGTTGGAAAGAGTGGAGCTGCTCTAATCAGAACAAGCTCTTTTTTTTAATAATCAGTTCAGCTTTGTGACTTTTATTTGCTGGGTGATGATGCTTGAATCTGGGCTATGTAGGACTGGCAGTTTCAATGTTTATGTATTTTACCTTCTTTCTCAAAGAAATGTTGCCAGTTAAATTGCATATAGGCAATTTTTTGTTTGCTCCTCCCTCCCCTTCAGATTATTCTTTTGCATGGAAGGACAGAAATGATGTCATATATGACAGCTGAAAATGGAAAAAGAAAACAAAAGCAATAAACATACCTTGTAGCTGCTAATCATTTGGTACAATTTATACAATATTGAAAATATTTCTCTTTGAAGTTGCAATAGTTAATTTGAGAAGGTTGCCTTTCAAACTCTATATTTATTACAAATGCATACACACACATACGCACACATATCAGGGGATGTCTTCACTAGCTATGTATGATCAATTCAATATAAGTGACTTATAACATCTCTATAGCATCACCCAATATAATTGCTCAAGTAATATTAAAGCCTGTTTTTAGTGTAATATTCTGTTGTATTCCATTCACCTGTTCAGAGAAATTAGCCAGTCCAAATTTTAGAACCAGACAAGAAACCAAAGGTCAATAGTGTAAAAAAAATAATATAATATGAAAGGTAACAGACTCTTTTGGTATTAATAGAATTTGTGGAATTATATCTTTGATTTTGGAATCTTTCTTTAATAATCTTCATGAAACACAACACTCATTACTATTACTTTGGCACAATGATGTTTGGAAGATGTTATAAAAGAGAAAAAAACTACAGGATCTTCCAGAGTCTTTTCAACTATACTGGTGCCAAAATGGCAGTAATGAAAAAAGACTTCATAACACTCCAATAATGATTGGATGATGCTCTGAAAATGTATGGCTCCTGAGACAGATCTTTATATTTTGAATGAGAAAATCTGGTTGGACTAAGTTCATCCATCCATTTGCTTATGCCATTGTCCTCTAGCAGCTGTCTACATTCCTCTATTTTCTTAAGTTCTTTGTGTGTACTGGGGCATGACTACATATTTCTTCCATTAATTATTTAATATTAACTATGTGAAATAGAACTTTTGTCAGAACGAGGAACAGATTCTTGGATCTTATCCAGTGTTATCTAATATATGTATGGCTGAACCAAATAGGAGTAGAACAATATTGCTCTGATCCAACAGAATCATACAAATTGAACTGTCTTTAGGCATTAATTTCATCTTGTATATTACCTCTAACAGAGCTTGCGACTATAAAACTCCATGCATTAAGGTCTTTCCCGTCAGATATCAGTAAGACTGGCACAGGGGTTGGAGGAAAGGTAGTATTTCACATACAGATTTGGAGATATAGGAGTGCTCATCTAAATTCCTTCTTGTGTCCTGAGGCTTCAGTAGCTGAAACATGCAGGTCAATTCTGAAGAGTCAGATACACACATGTATCATTTTTATATATGTTATTCTTTAACCTGCTAATTATTTCAGTTGATCAAAATGGTTAACAGGTTAGAAGCCATCAAAGAAGATAATATTACTTTCACTGTAAGAAGGCTTGGAAGATAAATTCCCTCTGTTTGCCAGAGGCAAGCAGATGAATTGGCTGGTGTGCATAGAAAATGACAAAACCTTCATCCGCTTGTAACAATCCAGCCATGGCTGCTCCTGTGAGATTTGATGCTATAGTCTGCCAGTGTCATTTTGAAATATGACTTACAAAATATTCATTTTCCTATAATTTAGAAAGCAAGTTCAGGTCGACATTTACATATCGCACATTAGCACATTGTCTCAGAACATGTTACCTTTTCAGGTTGTCACAAAATTCAAGATATGTTACCCAAATTGTCAAATCCTGGTGCTAAATATAGTAGACATCAATGCACTAACAGAGAACATATACACTACCATATCTGACAAGCTGGTTACTGATACCCAGTGCTTTTTTTGTAAAAAAAAAAAAAAAAGGTGCCGGAACTCACACATGTCATACAACCTGCTTTGCCTACCCTACAAGGTTCCATCCAAAAAAGGCGCCAGAACTCCGTTCTCAGTGTTCTATGACAAAAAAAGCCCTGCTGATACCAGTAGAACAGTGTTTCCCAACCTTGGCCACTTGAAGATGTGTGGACTTCAACTCCCAGAATTCCCCAGCCAGCAAAGCAAGCAAAGCTGGCTGGGGAATTCTGGGAGTTGAAGTCCACACATCTTCAAGTGGCCAAGGTTGGGAAACACTGCAGTAGAAGATGGAAACAGGCTAGTCTCAGTTCCTGATGAGTGTAAGGATAAATGCTTACCATTATGACTTCTTTCCATCAGCATGTCTTAACATTTCCAAGAATACTTTTGAATGTCTTGATCCCTTCATCCATTTTATCCATTCCTACCTTTTTCTGAGCTTAAATGGACGGTAGAGGATGGTAGAGGACAGGAAGGCCTGGAGGAGCATTGTCCATGGGGTCGTGATGGTTTGGACACAACTTTGCAACTAACAACACCACCTTTTTCTGCCTTCCTCTACTTTGCCAACATACATATTTTTAGTTCATCACATACTTGCATTGAATGCCTTACCTATATGAGTTTTTGTTTGCTGATCACAACCTCAAAGGAGTAGTCAAGTTTTTATTTGAATGGATGCAGGATCTTTTAGTCAAGATTTTATTTGGACTGATGCAGGATATTTTTCTTTTGGCAACCTCCAAATCCATAATTCAAATACATCTAACGTCTTTCTCTAGCTTATTCTACTGTAAGAATCATTACTGTACAACTCATTTTGAAATGTCTTTATCGGTCATGAACGTGTATGAACTTCTTATTGTCTTCTTTCTAGGATTAATTTCTACTTTAATACTCCAGGACACTGCCCATATTCATCTACCCTTGAATTCAAGAAAAAAAAACCATCTTCACTTTTTTGCTTTTAACTATGAGTTTATTAAGCATAAATTATCTTTGCCATCTTAATTTTTGATGTTATTCCACTTTTTTACTTTCATAATTAGTTTTTTTAAAGTCTATTTTTGGCTAATACAATGATGCTTTCTGACATTTCAAATTATTGCTATTTCAACTGGCTATTTTCATTTTAACAATTATCTCCTCTAAACTTACCATTCTTTGCTATACATTCTCTGGAAACACTAAGCATCCCAGTCTTATTTCCTCTCCTATTCTAAATCACACTCCCTCCCCCTAATTCTATTCTTATAGTAACTCCATTCATTAGAGGTTTTTTTTTGTGGTCAGTAGTCTCAAAGGTACTTTTCAAAAGGCAAATGGACTTTCTTTCTTCTCAGAACTGAGAAGCTTCTTGGATGAGAAGTTCAAGCAAAACAAAGGAAGTTCAGTTACCTTTTGAAAAAGCACCTTTGAGACACCTATAACTTGGATGACTGAGAATCCCCATAGACATTTGTGGCCAATATCAATATATTTTAGCAGGCATTTTCCCAATGTTTGTATTGGTCTGTGGGAATGACCTTAGGAGACAGGATGAAGAGTCACAGACTGGACAACTGTCATGTAAAAGTTATCTCAGTCCATGGAATGTGTGGGAGAGTGTGAGAAGTGTCTCAGAAAGGTTCCTCCATAGTTTTCTGCAGAGTAAAAAAAAAAGAGGAAGAAAGGAAGAAATACTTTGAATCTTGCAAGATTAATGTTAGCTCTTTAACAAGATTAATGTTAGCTCTAGACCAGACATGTCAAACACAAGGCCCGGGGGCCAGATGCGGCCCGCGAAGTGGTTTCATGTGGCCCGCGAAGCCATCCTGGAAACAGCGAGGAACCATCCTGTGCCATGTTGGCCCTGCCCCCTGGGTGCATGCTGGGAAGGTATCACCCTTTGTGAGGAATGAAGAAATGCACCATGCCTTGGCACTTGCCCCAGTCCCACCCCCTTCTGCCAGGGACCCTCAGATCTGTCCCACTCCTGCCCAGGCCTCCACAGGCACCCTTGACACGAACGATGTAGAGCTGGCCATGCCCACCCAGTAGGCCACATCCACTCCATCCACGCCCATCCAGTAGGCCACACCTACCCTGGCCACATCCACCCAGCCCCCTGAGAGCAACCCCAATGCTAATGCGGCCCTCAATGAAATTGAGTTTGACACCCCTGGTCTAGACAATAAAGACAACTATAAGTATTATAACTTTATTGTAAAGTTATATTAACAGTCTCTTTAGAGGCACAGAAACAATGAAACAGCAACACTCCATTAATTAATTTAATTAAATGGAGTCAAATGTACAAATCATCTAGGCAGAAATCCTTCTCATGCATGCTAACTTTGGGCAAGTGAAGTCCTATGGTGACATGAATATAGAAGCTTTGCAAATCGTAGAAAATGGCAGATGTTTGGGGAAAAGGCAAGAAAAAACCTTTGCCTTTTCTGCCTCTCCAAGCTGCTACAACTACAGTATAAAACACAAACATGTCTTCCTTTTCCTGTTTAGTGCCTGCTGCTAATCTCCTGCCTTCTTTTTTGCTTGAAACCCCTGCATTTTTCACTATCTCCATCCTTTCCCTCTTTAGTACTCTTTCAAAGTATTTCTTTCTCCAACTGCTTCCACTACTTCACGTTTCCACCTTCTCCTTGCATCATGAACTCTTCTCTCTCTTTTATTTGTAAGTTTTTCTTCTTTTATCCTTTCACTGTCAGTCAACACTTTGCAGTTTGTTTTTGCCTTTGCAGCCACTTTTCAATTAAACTGCTGTTTTAATGGGCAAGAAAGCAAAGCAACAGATTCTATGTCATGTTTCAGCCTAGCTAATTCAGCCTGGGCCTGCTACAAAATTTAGACATTCAGCTTTGTTGAGATTTTTAGTCTGGCATATTATTATATTTTAAAATGTCTCTCCCTAATAAATTAGGCAATAAATTAGTTATAAAGGATAAGGAAAGACTTTAATCGAGCAGGTCCAGAATTACCTGCAATCTATTCTCAGCTTGCCTACCTGAGTGTATTGTTTCAGAGCTTTCTTTTTGCTACAAAAAAGAATTTTCCCCCTATTCTAACATCTTGCAATGCTAATGATTTCTTTACTTCTTTGATTAGTTTATTTTAAATTTCTTTTATAAGCTTAGTGCTCCAGGCTATTCAATTCCAAAATGGTAATGCTTAGTTAATTTTGTTTTTAATTAAGTGGCAAATCCAAGTAGTTCCCATGCATTTTCTTCCTTTTACTTTTTATCTATCTGTCTGTCTGTCTGCCTGCCTATCATCTATCTTCATCATCATTATCGTCACCATCATCATCATCACCATCTCTCATCTATTTATCATCTAGTTAGCATCACATATCATCTATCTATCACCCTAACACTAATCCTAACCCTAAACCTAGCTCTATCCATCTAACATGCTAAGTAAACATAATTTTTGTTGTTTATGATAAAAGATAAGATCAACATTAGAATTTGAAGAGTAAAACCTCTTATATCAAGAATTTGGATCAGAAGTTAAAATAAAATAATTAAGATATCCTTTGAACAGATGATGAGAATTTACAGTTGGTATGAATAAACTCAAAAGTACATCAGACTCACATTTGACTGTTGATCAATTTGTTCTACAATCTGAATGTGGAGAAGATTTAGAACAACCAATTGGAACTTTTTTTTTAAAGGAAACTGATTTACAATTATCTGCTGATTGTTATATAACACAAGAGAAATTAGAAGACAGTTCTGAGAATATTGATTATAATTGGATTTTGCTAGATGAGCAGTTTACTTATGGAATGGTTCAGTTTCAAGAAAAGCAATTTTTTCCAGCCAAGCAGCAGGACGAGGACATTGGCAAAGAAGAGACATTGTCTTATTTTACGATGCAATTAGACTATAAAACGAAATGGATTCTCTTTGATGGGAAGCAAGAAGACCTGATTCAAGGGAAGAGTCAATTTAAGATGCAATTTATTTATGGGGCCGAAGAAATAAAGATGAGAGACTTAATATTTGGAAGGGGGGCCTTGGTATGGTGCTTTATTTGGTTAAAAAAAAGACCTAGAGTTCGTTTGAAGTAAAGAATGGGTAATTTGAAATTATGGATTGGATTAAGGGTTAAGATTATGGAGATGTTTAATGGCTGATGTAATTAATTTAATTCAATGAAGGATGTATTTGTTTTGATGATCTAGGCCTGACATTAGATTGGAATGTAAGTTAGAAATGGTATTAATAGGTTGTTTTTACTATTGAGGTTTATTTGTTAAGTGAGAGAGCCCAGAAGCTGATTGATTAAATGAAATTTATAGTTAAACGAGAGAATTAAGGTTAATCTAAGATTATGGGTTGAATTAAAGATTAAGAGTATAAGTAAATTGTAAGAGAGGATGTTCAAATGATATATTAAGATATATTAAGATATATTATTACAAATTAAATTTGTTAGTATTGACTTAGATTGGTGGTTTAGATGTAAATGATAAATAGTATTCTTAACAAGATGAGTTGATTGTTCAATAAGGAATTGAGGTTAATTTAAGATAAGGGATTGAATTAAAGATAAATATTAGGAGTAAGGTTTAAGAGAGGATTTTTTAAATGAATATATTTATTAAGATATACAATGGTAAATTGAATTGAATAAGAGTATAATTATTATTATAATTATTTTTTGGTTTTTCTTCTTTCTCTTCCTTTTTTTCTTTTTCTTTTAAGGTGTATAATTCTTGTTAGGACTATACAATTATTATGTTTGATGTAGTGGGGCTTTCTTTTGTTATACCCTGTATTCACTCTGGGAAGTCCTGGGGGTGGGTGGGTTAGAGAGGGTTTATAGTTTTGTACATGATGTTTTCTCAACTGTGTTTGGGGTTTTTGGAGGGATATGTAATCGCCGTTGTTGATGGGTTGCTCGGGTGGCCTCTGGGCACCACATCTGATAGCTAGGAGGAGGGGAAGGATAGGGTTGGTGGGATGTGGTGGGGGAGGTTCCGAGCAGTGATGTTGATAGTTTGGGATGATTATTTTTACTTGAGTTATTAGTTGTGGATGTGTTGAAGGATGTGTTTATATTTTGGGTATGCATGATTGTTCATTTTTATATTGTGGTTTGATATGATTGGTGTTTTTTTTCTTTCTGTAAAAATTGTTATCAGTTGAGTTATTGTATTTCTGTGTTAAAAATTTATAAAAATCCAATAAAAATAATTAAAAAAAAAAAAAAAAAGTACATCAGATGTTTGATTCTATTTGAAGTTATATGATTCAAAGCATCAAATTGACATATAATAATTGATTCAAATGGATGGGTTTTTTTCCAGTATAAAAATTCTTTTATTAAAACAATCAACATTGAACACAAAAACATACCATGCAGCAATCACCATGACACCTCGTATACAATACTAAGTATTAATCTTTGAAAACGTCTGAATTAGTAAGCCTTTTTCCCACTCCTCGCGTCTAGCCTCAACTATACTCCTGTTACATTTTATTTGATTGGTGTTTCTCTTATCTGGTTCAATATTAATGTGATCAACATTAAACATAAGATCCTATTGCTAAGCAATCATCCTAGAACATAGCATACAACATTTGTAAACATCTGTTTTAGTAAACGTTCTTCCCTCCTCCCTTACATCTTCAAGTATACTCCGAATACATTTTGTTTGATTGGTGTTTCTCTTATATATGGTCTATCTACTGTATCTAGTCTATCGCATATTGTTCGTTTGCGCTTCTGAATTGACTTCATCCCATTACTAGTGCATTCTTTTATAGTCCCTAACCAGAGATCCTGAGGTAAAAGATTCATATCCTGAGGTAGAGATTCAGTCTGCTTTAACAATATTAAAGCAAACAACATTAGTCATAAGGTTATGTTAAGAGGCATTAGTTATAGAACATATACATTCAACATTGGGTGTTAGTTTTTGTAAACATTTGATTTGTTAACCCTTCTTCCCTCCTCCCATCGAGCCTCAGCTAAACGCCAGCTGCATTCTGTTTGATTGGTGTCTCTCTTGGATATAGTATATCCACTGTTTCCAGTCCGTCAAAAATTGTTCATTGGAGCAATTTTTCAAGTATGCTGATATTTTTGCCATTTCTGCCAAATTTGTTACTTTCACAGTCCATTCTTCGATAGGCGGTATTTCCGGATTCTTCCAGTATTGTCCCACCAACAATCTTGCTGCTGTAATTAAGTTCAAAAATAAATTTGTCTCTGAGGTAGTGAAGTCCTTTGTGATCCCTAACAGAAAAGCCTGAGGTAGAAATTCTATACGCTTTTTGAAAATAGTTTGGAGTGTCCACCATATCTTCCTCCAGAATGCTTTGATTTTTCTGCATGTCCACCATATGTGAAAGTAAGTAGCCTCTCCATCCCCGCACCTCCAGCATTTGGGCTGGGAGTCCGGTAGATGAGTGATATTTTTTTCGGGTCTAGGTGCCATCTATAGAACATCTTGTAGAAGTTTTCCCTTAAGTGTTGCGATTTCGTGAATTCTACATTCCTCACCCAGATTTTTTTCCCACGTGTCCATGGTGATAGAGTGTCCGAAGTCTTGTGCCCACCTTATCATACAGTTCTTGACTAGCTCGGTTTCAGAGTCCATTTCTATCAGAATGCTGTACACTCATTTGATGTGCCTGATCCCCTGTTCTCTAATCTGTTTAATTAGATTCTCGTCGGTCTGGGAGAAGCCCTTCTTCTTATCTTTACGCCACCTTGATTGCAGTTGTATATATGATAGCCAGGTACCTCCTATTCCTCTGTTTGCTAGCGTTGCTTGGGGTTTCAAGAGGAACCCATTTTCTTCTCCCAGTACAAGTTCACTGTAGGGCACCACTTCTTGCCCTTGGGATGTGTTCATATCCCCTGTTGCGTGTCCGGGGATCGTCCAGATGGGAATCTTGTCGTGTAGGAGGTGCTTATATTTCTTCCAGACCCATAACAATGGGATTCGTAGTGGGTTCTCTTTGAAGTTCCTATCTGCCTTTTTGTCGTATACTAAGTATGCGTGCCAGCCGAATAGTAGACCATGCCCCTCAACATTCAGAATTCTATCATTTGTCATGTTGATCCAGTCACTCACCGCCACCAACATGGCTGCATAGTAGTATACTAGCTTTAGATTAGGCATTTTGAGTCCCCCTCTCTCCCTTGCGTCTTGGATGATTTTTAGTTTCACCCTCGGTCTCTTGCCGTCCCAAATAAATCTGTTGATGCCCTTCTGCCAGTTGTCCAGGTCCGCATCCTTCTTGAGTATGGGTAGCATTTGAAAGAGAAATAAAAATCTGGGTAAGACATTCATCTTTACTGCCGCTATCCTGCCCAGCAGGGACAGACGTAGTGATTTCCACCTTTCCAGGTGTGTTTGTATCTTATTCCACAGGACCTCGTAATTATTCTTGTATAATTTCGCATTTGTTGATTCTATCTCCACTCCTAAGTATTTGACTTTCTTGACTATTTCACAACCCGTTATTCTTTCCAAGTTCCGTTTTGCTTTGTTGTCCAGGTTTTTGACTAGTACCTTTGTTTTTGATATATTTACTTTGAAGCCTGACACCCTACCATAGTCTTCCATTATCTCCATCAATTTCCTTGCTGACTGTGCTGGTTGCGACATTGTCACCAGCAGGTCATCCGCAAAGGCACATAGTTTGTAGTCTTGCTGTTTAATCTGTATGCCCTGTACATCCTCTGCCGCTCTTATCCTGTTCAGTAAAATTTCCAATGTTAGGACAAATAGCAGGGGTGACAGCGGGCACCCCTGTCTCGTGCCTCTCTCTATGTTGAATGGGTCTTTTAGGTCTCCGTTCACAATGATCTGGCCTGTTTGTTTCTGGTAAATTGCCCTTATGGAGTTGAGAAACTGTGCTCCCATTTTCCAAATTCCATTTTATTTAATTGTGTGGTGAAAAAAGGCCAGTTTATCTTGTCGAAGGCTTTTTCTGCGTCCACCAAAATAAATGCGACTTGTTTTTCAATATGTATGTCATAATATTCTATTGCGTTTAATATTATTCTTGTATTGCTTCTAATATGTCTATTGGGTAGAAAACCATTCTGATCGGGGTGGATAAATGTATTCAGTATTCTTTTAAACCTTGCTGCCATGATTGCTGCAAATATTTTATAATCTGTATTTAAAAGTGAAATTGGGCGGTAATTTTGAATTTGATGTTTATTAATTAAATCTTTAGGTATTAAACTAATATATGCGTCTTTCCAAGATTCTGGTATTTTACTTTTATCTAAAATATAATTAAATAGTTCCAGAATCAATGGTGCTAGAAGATCTATTAAAATTTTATATAATTCTGATGGGATACCATCTGGACCAGGAGTTTTATTGTTTTTTTGAGCCTGTATCACGTTTTCTAGCTCTTCCAGAGTTATTTTTTTATTTAGCATTGCTCTTTCTTCTTCTGTAATTCTTTGTAGGTCAGTTCGTTCTAAATATTCGTCAATTTTTCTTTGTTCAATTTCTTCTTTTTTATATAAGTTTGAATAAAAATCTATTACTATATCTTCCTTTTTTTGAGCATTGTTTTGTCTTTCACCTTTATGATCTATTAGAGTTTCTATATTTCTTTCTATTTTTTGTTTTGCTGTTTTATGAGCTAACCATCTACCCGGTTTATTTGCATATTCAAAAAAGTTTTGTTTTGTGGCTTTTAAATTTTTTATCATTTCATTTTGTGTAATAAGATTTATTTTATGTTTATTAGTATTTAATTCTTCTAACATTTTAACATTTGAGGGGTCTCTGTGTAATTGTTTTTCCAAACTATTTATTTTCTCTGTAAATTCTTCTATATTTTTCCATTTTGTTTTGTTTAGAAAAGCTGAGTATGAAATTGAGAGCCCTCGTATATAGATTTTCATGGTATCCCATAAGTTTAGTATTGTTGTATTTCCATTATTATTTGTCTCTAGAAAGGATTTAAGTTCTTTTTGAATCATTGTAATATAGTCTTTTTCTTTAATTATCATCTGATTAAGTGTCCATCTTTTGTTAATATTTTTAAAAATTTTTGTTTGTTGTTTCCATTTTATCAATAATGGATTGTGGTCAGCCCATATGTTTGGTAATATTTCCGACTCCGTTATTGTTTTCATAAGTTCTGGGTTGGCCCAAGCCATATCTATTCTTGACCACGATTTAAACGGGTGTGAAAAATAGGTGTAGTATATATTGTCTGGATGTAAAGCTCTCCAAGTATCTTTCAATTGAAATTCTTCTGCCATCTGGATAAAAGGAGAAGGTAGTGTTCTTCTTATTATTTTTTTTTCCGCCCTATTCACACTTTTATAATCTTTTTTCTTATCTACTATTGCATTATAATCACCAATAATTATTAATTTTGAGATTTCTATTTCTTGAAGTTGTTTATAAAGCTTTGTATAAAATTTAGTTTGTTGTGTACTTGGAGCATAAATTGCAGCTATTGTTGTGGGATTATTTCCCTGATCAATTTGAACGATTAAAATTCTGCCTTCTTCATCTGCATAAATCAATTTTGGATTTAACCATGATTTGATATATAGCACAATTCCACATTTTTTGATCTGGGCTAAAGATACGAATGATTCTCCTAATTTTGAACATTCCAATAATTGTTTTTGATTCTTTTCAATATGTGTTTCCTGTAGGCATATAATTTCTGAGTTTTGTTTAATCAAGTTATGAAATATTTTATTTCTTTTCTTAGGTGAATTTAATCCATTAATATTTATAGATAGAAATCTTATTTCATCCTCTGCCTTTTTTACTTGTTTAAATTGTCTATCTTCTTCCCTTTGTGCCTGCTTGCGATCTTGTAGTTGCCCCTTCTCTTTCCTCGTTGCCATGTTTATTTTTCAGTTTTGGATCAAGTGGGTTATCGTCAGAGCTTAATTCTTCTTTATTGTTTCGTTCTCTCTCCTTATTTTCTTTACGTTCTAATTCCTCTATTTCCTTAATATTTTGATCATAGAAATCCCTAGCTTCCTCTACATTATTTATTTTATGTTTCTTATCGAATAGGGTAATTAATAGACCCTCTGGGATCAACCATCTAAATGGAATCCTGTGGTTATTTAATTTGGAGGATAGAAATTGAAAGGGTCTTCTTCTTTCTCTAATGCGTCTTGGAATTTGTTTGAGAATTATAATATCTCTTCCTTTGTATGTATAGGTATTTTTCCTAGCTATATTATATACTTCTTCTCTTGTGGTTTTCTTAGTGAAACGTACATGAACCTCTTTTGAGAAATTATTTCGGCGGGCATAACTAGTGTATACCCGATACACTTCATCCAATTCCTTAATTGCTTTTTGTGGTGTGATATCCAAGATGCCTGCTATAATCTCTGCCATCATCTGAGGAAGATTTTCATCTTTAGTTTCTTGTACATTTTGGAATCTCAGAAAAAAGGCAGCTTTTTCCAATTCAAGGTTTAACAAGGCATCCTGCATATCTTTAGTGGTTGTTGTCATATAAGTCTCCGTTTCATCTATTCTTGCCTCAATTTTTTCATTTTTTTCTTCTATGTTTTTTATTCTTTGATCATTTTTTATTAAATTCTCTTGAAATTGCTCTATCTTTCCATCAATCTTGCTCACTCTGTCATCTACCTTTTTAATATCTTCCCTCATCGTTTCCATATTTCCAGTCATTTTTTCATAATTACGATCTATCGATTCCTGAAGTTTAATCATCATTTCTTGTAGGGATATTAATGTTATTGGAGGAGTCTGGAAATCTATCTGTTTTTCAGGTAGCATACTTTCTATATTTTTGATAGTTTGTGGGGTTGTTGATTGTGGTGTTACTGTAGTTTTTTTTGTAATTTTTGATTGATACATAGTTGTTGTATTAATAATCTTTTGAATAGTTTCCCAATTAACCATATATATCTCTAATACAGTTTAAATCAATAATTCAGTAAATATAATAATCAATAATATGATAAGTAATATAGTAAATCAATATTTTATCAAATTTATATATGTTGTTGGTTGTTAATTCAATTTTCAGCTTACCAGATCAATAGAAATAGTAAAAAGTCAATGTTCAATATTCAGATGTTGATTCAATGTTCAAATATTTCAAATATTAAAGTCCAATAAAGCCAGGAAAGGTCAATACAAAATCAAGTCTTTTTATAGTATAGGTCTATTATAAGGAAAGATTCAAAGGAGTGATTCAATATGTCTGCTCCTTAGCTCTTCCGTTTGTCCTTCTTCCGGTTGAAATTAACTTGTCGTTCTCCAGTCTATAGTTTTTCGAATTTCCAGTCTTTTTTCCGTTTCTCTATTCCACTTTTCCACTTTTTTTTTTCCCGAAGCCAAATTTAGATCCACGCCAATACAGTTAAATTTGGAGAGTATCTAAGGTCAATTTCAAATCTATAGTCACTCTTCCGATACTCTCCTTTCTTCCCTCCACCCGTTTTACTCCTTCAAAGATTTTGGCCGCTATATTATTCTTTTTGGAGTTACTATTTCAAACAAAACGAGGGGTGAATACGAAGGGCTTCACTCACCAGGATTTCTTTTACTGATTTAAGAGTCTCTCTTTCAAAGTTCTCACCGAAAATTCTTCTCCTTCTACAACTATAGATGACTGCGCTTCTTTCTTCCATCAGCTGTGTTAGCCCGTTGTGTCTTCGGGCCGGCTGAGGCCGGCTTCTTCGGCTCTGGCTCGAGTCGTTTTTCGCTTTTCCGGGATTTGCCAAGTTCCTCGGATGCACGAAAAACTCCTCTCTCTGATCGCTATTCCCTCCAGGCAGCGATTGCAAAAAAAGCAGCCAAACAAAGCCAAAATGCGAAGATCGATCCCGGAGCTCCCCAGGAAGGCTCCGCAGCGGCACAACCGGACTGTGCTCCCATTTTCATCTTCTGGATCAGGTTCGTCAGGAATGGCCAATTCAGTCTGTCGAAGGCTTTTTCTGCGTCCACAAACATAAGGGTGGCTGGTACCTGTTTGTGCCTTTCCAAGTACTCTATTATGTTCAACAGCTGTCTCACATTGGTTTTCATCTGGCGTCCTTGTATAAATCCCCTTTGGTCCGGGTGTATTGTTTTTTGTAGTACAGTCATTAGTCTATCGGCCAGAATTTTTGTGAATATTTTGTAGTCCGTGTTAAGTAGTGAGATGGGTCTGTAGTTTGCGGGTTGTGTAGTATCTTTCCCCTCCTTGGGGATTAATGAAATGTAGGCTGTTTTCCAGGATGGTGGAACTTGGCCTCCTTCTTGTATATTGACAAATAGCTGTCTAAGGGGTTCTAGCATCTCTTCCTGGAGACACTTGTAATAAGTCGCTGTTATCCCATCCGTCCATGGCGATTTTCCTGGTTTCAGCTGTTTGATCGCTGAGTGTATTTCCTCCTTTGTGATTGCGGCATTCAGGGCCTCTCTCTGTGTATCAGTGATTGCCTGTATCTTTTCGTTTTGTAGAAAAGTTTCTGTATCTTTGTCCTGTGTCTTCTCCTCGGCGTATAGCTTCGAGTAGAACTCTGTGAAGGCTTTCTTAATGGTTACTTGTCGAAATTCCTCCTTGCCTTTATATTCTATCTTTTCAATTATGCGGGATTTCTGTTTCTTTCTTAGGATGTAGGTCAGCCATCGACCCGGTTTGTTTGGCCTTGCAGAATGTCTTGTGTTTTGCATATTATATGTTCCTCGCAACTTGGTCTGCCATCAACATGTCAAACTGCTTTCTTAAGATCTTAATTCCTTCTTTGGTGATTTTGTCTTCTGGTCTTTTTATTAATAGCCTCTCTTTCTTGCTTATCTCCTCTTCTAGCTCTTTTCTTTTTCGTTCTTGTTGGCGACGGTGCCTTTTATTCATGTCCATAAGAATCCCACGCATGTATGCCTTGCTGGCATCCCAAATCATTTCTATAGGTGTTTCGTTGTTCATATTTATGCTGAAGAATTCCTTCATAGCATTTTTGCATTCCGCCACCTTTTCTCCATGTCTAAACAGGTTTTCATTAATTCTCCAGGATCTCTTCTGTCTCACGCCATGTCTTAGTTCCATCTTCACCGGATTGTGATCTGTTAGCACTTTGGGCAGGATTTTCACCGTGTTTAGACAAACTAACAGGTCGCTTGATGTTAATATAAAGTCAATTCTAGAGAATGATTGGTGTCTGTCGGAGAAAAAGGTGAATTCTTGTTCTTTGCCGTGTCTTTCCCTCCATACGTCCGTCAGTTCGAGGTCTTCCTTCATGTCAAAGAAGGATTTGGGCAGCTTGGAATGCTTTTGTGGGTTAGGTGCAGTTCTTTTTTTGTCTAGGGCGGTCTCTATGATTCCGTTCCAGTCGCCCAGTATAATGTGGGATCTGTAGTTGAGTTGTATTATTTTCTTGTACATCCGTTTGTAGAATTTGCCTTGTTGTTGATTTGGTGCATATATGCCCATTATTAGGATCTTCCTATCTTCTTGTGTTATTTCGATTGCCAAGTATCTACCCTGGGGGTCAGACTCTATTAGTTTAGCTATTACGTGTTTCTTTACATATATAGCAACCCCATTCCTTTTTCTTGGCGCTGTTGCCGCAAAGTGTGCGCCCAGTTTGTAATTAATCAGGTATTTCTGGTCTGCCGCTCTGATGTGTGTTTCTTGTAGGCAGATTATATCGCTTTTATCTTGGTTCAGGTAGTGGAATATTTTCCTCCTTTTCTGAGGTGAGTTTAGTCCGTTAACATTCCAGGTCAGATATTTAGTTCCCATTGTCAGTTTCAGGATACTCTTGCGAGACCCCTTCTGTTGTTGTTTCCTCTGTTTTCTTCTTTGGTCTCGTTCCCATGGTATCCGGAGTGATGTACATATTGAGTTGTGGGGTTTTGTCTTGCTGGTGAGTGCGTTCGGTAGTAGGTCCATGTGGCCTGGCCTCCATAGGCTGCTCTGCTTCGTTGGTTTTGTTGCCCTCTGTTCTCTGTGTCCTTGTATCTCTATGTGGATCGTTCCTGTCTCCTGTTGCTGTGCCGGTCTGTGCGTCTGCGTGGTTTGCTCGTTGATCTCGATCCCTCCTGCTGTCTAGTGGTCCATCTGTGTCTTCTCCCATGGCGTGGTGAGGGCCGTCCGCCCTCAGTTCCTTTTCCAGGAAGTCTTTGGCTTTCTGGACCGAGTTCAATTGGTATCTCTTGTTTCTATAGATAAGTGACATCCCTGTTGGGATTTCCCATCTGTAGTGCAGAGTGCGTGATCTCAGTTCATTGGTCAGGAATTTGTAGTCCATTCTGTCTCTCAACATCGCCGGGGGGATCTCTTTCAGTACCTTCACTTCCTGCTCCCCTATGCAAAATTTCTTTCTATAGGAAGTGGTGGAGATGAGGTTCCGAAGCCCCTGTGTTGCAAAGTGGATGACTACATCTCTTGGTTGGCGTCTGTTTGCTGACCTCCAGGAGCCGACTCTGTAGATTCTGTCGAATTGCCACGCAATTTCTTCGGGTCCCTTACCTAGAAATGTTGCCAGGGCCCCTACAAAGGTCTTGACCAGGTCTCCTTGGGTTTCATGCGTGGTCTCGTTCCACCCTCTGAACCTGATCGCAGACGCCATTTGCCAGTATTGTATCATGGTGGTCTGGTCTTGGGCCGCCCCTTTCATCTCTGTTGTTTGTCCCTCGATGCTGTTTTCCATTTCTTTCATCTTCTCTGTATTCTCCCTGATTTCTTGAATGGTCTTCTCCTTTTCCTCTTCTATTTTCTTGTAGTGATCTTGCATCGCTTTCTTCATTTGGTCCATGTCTGCGGTCATCGCCTGGCGTTGTTCTTCCCAATTTCTCTCTAGGTCTCTACTGTGATCCGCCAACATCTGTTTTATGTCTCTGTATCTTTTCTCCATCTTCTGTTCCGCTTCTATGCATCTTTTCTCCATCCTTGTGACCATTGCTTCTAATTTTTTATCCATGCTGTCCATCCTTTTTACCAGCGTATCTATTGTCTCTTTTAGTTCTTGGATCATGTGTTCCATTGTGGAGGCATGGGTTGGTGTATGGGTCTGAAGGCCTGTTGTTGGATGGGGGATATGGGGGTGGGAGGGGTGTTTCCTGACAGATTGGAGAGTTGGTCTAGGGAGGATGCCGCTCCCTTTGTGTGATGCAGTTTGGTCTGTTTCGTCCGTTTGGCTGCCATTTAAATTTCTCTTCCTGCCGGTCTGTCTAACCTTAAGGCCACCCTTTGCTGTAGAGAGTTGTATGGGGGTTGTCCCTGTGCAAGGTTTTCAAGCTTGTGAGATGGATTGGTTCAAGTTCCTCTGCCAAAAGTCAGCACATGTACATATCTCACAGTTCACTTTTCAACAACCATCCCAAAGTCCACTAGGGGGTGCAGTCTGCCTTCAGATAAATTCTGTATTGTGTATTGTTGGCAGGGGTGACACCAAGGCTGGGGGATCTGTGGCTTGGGGCCCGTGCAGATGTCTCCTCCTCTCCCTGGGCAGCACTATCAGTTCTCAGCCACCCACACCCCTAGACAGACCGGCTTCAGGCATCTGGTTAGTCCTTCTTGAGTCACGCTCCCCACACGACTCTCTTATCTTGGAGCTTCGTCTCCGCCCGGGGGATTTAGTCCTCCTCCAAGGCCTATGGTGCTGGCCTCCCCCCTCTTGCTGCCCTCCGTGGGGGGGGGGAAAAAGGGAGATAGCGCGTCCGCGGGAATTCCCCCCTCTCTGTTCCCTCGTTGCTTCTTCGTCTTTGCCTGCCCGTTCTGTTCTTTCTTCCTCCGCCCACCCGGCTCTTCCTTACCTCCTCCGGTTCCTTTCGGGGGCTGGGAGGGGTTTTGTGAGGGTCCTGCCGGGGGTCTTCTTTCCGCTGCTGGCTTCTGCTGTTGGAACCTCTCGGGGCGTTGTTTTCAGGCCCCCTCCGGTCCCGTCGTTGTCCGCAGTCTTCTTCTTTTCCCTGTGTCGGCCGGCTCTCAGCTGCTTCTGCCTTCCGCCTCTGTCTCCGTTGCTCGCGCCAGGCCCCCTCGGATCTTCTCGCGGCCTCCTTCCCCTTTATCGACTCGTCCGGGGGTCCTCTTCCAGCCGGTAGACCCTCCCGGCGGCCCGCGCTCCTAGTGCAGCTGTTCTTTTTTGCCTCCGTTGCTCGTGCCGCTCGCGCCGGCTTCCGTTCGTCTGTTCTTCAGGCCAGCCGGCCGGCCGGCTGCCGCCGGCTTCTTCGTCCCCGTCTGGGGCTCCCTCGGACTTTCCCGTGGCGTTTTTCGCCTTTTCGGGTAAGTCCGGGGGCCCTCTTCAAGCTCACCATCTCTCCCGGCGGCTCACTCTCCTGGTGGTTCGGTAAATTAACTTTAAACCGGGCGCCGTCTCGGAGCCCTGTAGGAGCTGCTCCGGACCGCGTGACCGGAACCCTCAAATGGATGGTTTTGACTGCAGCTTTGCAATGGGCTTTTGACCAAGACCAGAAATAAGTTAGGAGCCTCAATTTAGCAAGTATTACATTTCAAGGAAATGGGGCAGCCTCAAAGAGAAGGCTTCATCCTGTGTTACTGTGACCTGAGCATATAGGAAAATATAGGCAAAATTCTTCAGATTATCTCAATTAATATTTGACTGGGATAATCACATTAAAAAGATGGTCTTTACAGCCTTAATCTGCTGTAAAGATAATAATAATTTCTTTATATTTCACCTGGAAACAAATGGTCATTTAGTGTAATGCCAATATTGTATAAGTGTCTTGTGGTAAAGCTTTTTCAGAGACCAGCTTGGCAACTGAGTTCTACACAAACGGAACGTTCCAGATTAAAAACCCCAACCATATAGTATGTGTTACTGTAGTATGTGCATCCTTTTTTATGAGTATTTTCTTCTGAGAAGGTGTGATTAGTATATTAACCAAAACAAATAAACAGTATTCTTGCCTTAGTCTCAGAAACAAAGGAGAGATTCAGATTTAGAAAAACTCCCAAAATGCATATCTGCTCTTTTGGGTAGTGTGACCCAATTCAAAACCCTTGAGTTTCAATTTATTATCCCTAATCCTATTTTTTCCTGAATGCAGGCAGACATTCAGGAAAAACATACAATTACCTGTGACAGAGTTTAGGGCAGGGGTGTCAAACTGCCAGCCTGTGGGTTGGATGCGTCATGCCGAAACCGCACCCATCCCATTGCCGGCAATGGAGAAAAAGTCATGACATGTCACGACACGTCATGTGACGTTGCGAGTTTGACACCCCTGGTTTAGGGTATTAGCAGTATACTACCGTACTAACACTAAGCTCCAAATCTCTTGATGATCTTCTCCAGTAGTTTCATGCAGGAATTCAAGGGAGCAGAGTCAGAGTTTCTATTAATTCTAAAATAAACATCATTCACCAGGCAAACCTTGTCTTGGTTTCACTGAGGATATCAAAGAAGCTTGTCAAGAACAGACTGAAGCTGAACTTTGAAGGCAAAATAGAGCACCGACAGAAACTTTGAGGAATTCACTACAGGAAGCCTCAAATTAAAGTTACATTCAGTATAAATTCCAGAACTTGTCAAAGCTCAACTGTGACCATAAAGTATCAGTTAATGCTTAGCTCTACCCTATTTGCTACTGACTTTAAATGCAAATAACTGATTATGAAGACTGAGACTTCTGCATAACAAGTTAACTGCAGGAAAAATAGAAAAGTCTCAATTGGGATTGTCAGGTCTTCCACATACAGTATTAGATAACCAGAGGTCCTACCCCATCTTAGTCAGAGACCTATTAGATATTGGTCCTAGTCTAGAATCATAATTGTTCTAACCAATTTCACTGGAAAAAACCAGAAATGTTTGAAACAACAAACAAAATCTAGAAGGACCCCAGGGGGATATCAGAAAAAAATTACAGGGTGAATAAGGAAAAGGTGGTGCATGTTAGTCCCTCTTTTAACCCTACCTCAAAAGCTTTCATGTCATACTCACCAGCCCAACTGAAATTTCCCAGAGCTTCACCTCCCATCCTTCTGAGCCCCTGCTATTGTTTACAGTGATGTTCCAGTGTGGCACTTACGCTCCTGATTTATTCCTAAGTTCTCAGCATTTTCCCTCTCCTCAGCCACTCTAATGTCCCAGCATGGCACATCCTATTAGTACACTCATTTTCATCTAAGTTATTTATTTTCTCTTAGCCATTGGTGCTGATGTCTCAATGTGTCATGACACTATAGCAATATCACTTAGACTAATATACCACTTCACAGTGTTTTATAGCACTGTCTAAGTGGTTTACAGACTCAGAATATTGCCCCCAACAATCTGGGTCCTCATTTTACTGACCTCAGAAGGAAAGACAGCTGAGTCAACCTTGAGGTGGTCAGGATTGAACTCCTGGCAGTGAGCAAGTCAGCTTGCAATACTTCATTCTAACCACTGTGCCACCACAGCTCCTCATATCCCACTGATCCCCAATTATTCCCGATCTTGCCGACATTTTTCCTTCTGTTCTTGCTCTCAACTACTGCAGTTTGGTGAATGAAATGGAAAATTTCACATAATGCTAATTGCACCTTTTAAAGAAAGTATTCTTGCCTCTTTTGTTGTGGGAATTTTATCACTGGAAGCTTTGAAGAAGAGACTGGACTGCCATCTGTCAAAATGGTGTAGGGTCTCCTGCTTGGGCTAGATGACCTACAAGGCCTCTTACAACTTTCTTCTGTTATTCTTTCAGAGATATTTTGTTTTTGTTGACTAAAGCCCTTCAACTGTCTCCTGGACAGAAGACCAAGATCTAGAAGATATGTGCAGAAGAATGTGCAGCATCAGGAAGCCATTCATTTCTTTGGCTATCACAAATTAAAACTGAGCCATTCTATCTAAATAATGGGTTACTAAAGACTCCTATAATTGACTCTGCACAAATGATAGCATACTAATGGCCCAAAAGAGAATGAAAAAATTAAAAAGTCATTAAAAGCATCACAGCAAGCCTCTGAAGGTTCTGTAATCAAACTCTGGAAACTGGATAACTTAATTTAATTCTCTTAAATATAAAGAGGCAAACAAATAATGTCACATAACAAATCTGTCTTCACACTGCAAATCTATTGATGATTTCACATAATCATAAAATCATAAGACTGGAAGGAACCTTGAAGATTTTCTAATCCAATACCTTACCCAATGTAAGAATTCTCATTCTATTTTAGGTAAGTATTTTTCTCCAACTATTTTTCTTTTAGAGAGTTCCAATTTTGAGTTTGGAAGACTAAATATAGAAGAGTAGTCTAGGGTTATCATGTGTAAATTGCCCCCTTTCAATATGGCTTTTAAAAACAAACAAAACAAAATGCCCATGTGTACCTAGGACACACATACACAACACAGAGTCATACAGATAGAAAGGGGAATGCTTAGATCACTTGTGACTCGTAAAAGTCATTTGAATCTAGTGAAGGACTCAGAGGACATCTAATTCTTAAATTGTTTCTAGCTTGTCCATTCCCAGCCATGTTAAATGGAAGCCTTTTGATCAAAGAATTTCTATCAAGAGTGGAGACAAAAGCTGCAGAGACAAGGCCAAAGAAAGCAGAAGATGGAGACAAACCTTATGCCCAAGATTGGGTTTAAGTTCCAAAAATTTCTCCTTCTCAAATTCTCCTCAGTTTTCCCATTCAAAAACATCACCCTTTGCATATCTCCAAATATTGATTTCCCATTCAATTAATTCCCAGAGATACTTATTTCCATTTCAGAGTCTCCCAAATTAATTGCTCTTTTCTTAATTCAATTAGTTCCCAGTTCTAGCTCCCAAATTAATTTCCTGTCCAGATTGCCTCCCAAACATTCTTGTAATATGGTTGCTATTCATGCTACCCAATTATTTCTAATAGTTTATTTTATACCTCACATCTCTCCTCCAGGAACTAGTCCCAATGCACCACTGACTATTACATTACTTAGTTCTTCATTGGTCCTTTTGCACCAACATAGTGAACATGGGACTTAAAATAAGGTAATCCTTTCACACCTAAACTGAACATTTATTTCACTTCTTTTGCAAATGGATAGTGTGATGTATAATGAAGTCACAATAGCAGCTACACATCTATGTAAACTTCAAGCATCTTACTATGCTACAAAAATGCTAAAATAAAATAGTATTGGCAACAACATGTGGATTCCTGTTTAAGGAGTGGGGGAAAAAAATTACCTGAAGTTTGTATTAATCGTGGGGAAGTTTTGAGATGGATTCTTTAAACTTTGATTTCATCATATAAATTGATGACTGGACTCCTTTTGTTCCTTTGGAGAGAGAGAACACTTGAGGTTGCGTCAGTATGTGTATGTACAAAATTCTGCATAACACAATTCTGTGATTACATATGCACATTTAAATGTGGCAGATAAACCGAGAGTGCATTGTACTGAATTTCTCCAGGTGGAATATAAATGTTATAGCATGTTTTGGGGGTTGGTGGGAGGGGGATGTTTTCTAGCAGGGTTTCCTGCTCTCATGTAAAACCCTTTTGCATCCATCACAATACCCAAACCTCGCATTATCAGAGCACATCACTATGGAAAATATTGTACACCCCATTAAGAATATTTTATAAACTGTCATTCATTGCCGGGTTGGGTGTGTGTGAGAGAGAGAGAAGAAAAAAGGTTTCCAAATTCCTCCCCAAAAGATCTTCAGAAAGTACAGATAGTCTCTAAATGGTGGTTGATTCGGACTTATAGAGATTTGGTTTAGCTGAGTCTTGATGAATGAGTCAGAGTATCTCAGTTCATATGTAACATGAAGTTGAAAACCATGGCTCACAAAACCTAATGGTAGATTCACCTATTCACATTCAGCTAAAATTGAATACCTTAGGAAGGTATGCCAGTGTAGTTTCTATATGCGTATGTAACCACAATCAACACATAATCCCAAACTGAGTTTCTTTGTATTCAATGATCATATGTATTTACGGAAGAAAGAAGGCTGTTGAAAGTCAATATTTTATAAACAATGACATAATAGTTTTCATATTAAAGAAAAAAACATCCCCAAAGACTTATTGACCTTTTTAGAGCAGAGGAAAATTGCTCCCTTTCATTTCCCACATCATTCTGATGATGTGGTCCCTGGATGCACACAGAATGAATACATGATTGAGCATTGCCCTCTCCTGATGTTTGTTCTTGAAGGAAAAGCTTAAATTGGACTATTAGTAAGAGAAATGGAATTCAAATGCACCACAGCAACATTTTTTTTAATGAGCTGACTTGTAGTGGGCCAGTGGGTAGTCCTGACATTGAGCTGGGCCTAAGACAGAATAGTATTGGCAACCAGCCAGCATTCTGCTGAGAAAAAGCTAAATTATGCATCTTATTTAGTGCATTTTTAAAATATTTTCTAATGCCCCTAAACCAATGTTCCTATCTTTGGGGAGCTGTACTTTCCCTGCAAAAGAATAATTTAATGTTGTATAATAGTTATCTGGTGTTTGTTGAAGTTTATGTTTTGACAATTATTTTATGGATCATAGTTGTGCACAGATGTTAAAAGGAAATTTATTTCCATGTTGTAAAAAATTGAACATAATGCAAGTCTGTGCAAAAGCCTATTTAGAAGCTGCTAGTTTTGTCCCATATTTTCCTGAAAGAGTGGAGAACTGGTTTATCACTCCTTCAGGAAAATGTATTCTTAGCCTTCACAAGTACAGAGACAGTAACTACATGGGTACCCTATTGCAATAATTTTAAATAGCACGGTTTCTATAGACATACTTTGCACACTGAAAATATACATTTACTGAAATCTGTGGATATAATTTTAAGACATTCTTAACACATCTGCACACAAAGAACAACCCATTCTTGCTCTGCAGAATAAAACAGGGAACATGTGAACATTTTGAGGTGTGAATCCAATGGCACATGGCTTACTGCCCACTTGGGGGACAGTAGACTGAACAACTCTGTGTTCCTTCTTTATCTGATATTCTGCTTGTTCTTTGTCTAAGGCAGGGGTGTCAAACTGCTGGCCTGTGGGCCAGACACATCACCAAGAAACCACGCCCACCCCATTGCTGGCAATGGGGAAAAAGCTCTGATATGTTGCGCGATGTCACGAGTTTGACATGTCTGGTCTAAGGGATTGCTAATTTCAGGTCACTTCCTTATGACTTTATCCCCAGGTAAATACATACAGAGTAAATGCTGACCCTGCTCTTGGCAGGAGTAGTTAGCTAGGCATTAAGCTTTGCCTATCTGCAGAATGCATTCTTGTAAATAAATCTGCTTTCAGTTATAGTTCTAAATTAAAAATGGGCTTTCCTATATTTGGCTAAGCATTCATTTTATATTCAAATCATTGATTAGGAAAAAGAAATGCTTGTTTAGGGCAGAGATGACCAATAGGGCACCCATGATCTGTTGCTATTTTTTTTAAATACAGAACATAGAATAACAGAGATAGAAGAGACCTCAGAGGTCTTCTAGTCCAATCCCATGCTCAAGCAGGAGACCCTATATTAGGGGTCTTCAAACTTGGCCCTTTTATGACTTGTGGACTTTAACTTGTGGAATTCTGGGAGCTGAAGTCCACAAGTCATAAAAGGGCCAAGTTTGAAGACCCCTGCCCTATATAATTACAGATGAACATAGCTTAAATGACTGAAATCTTAGTAGTTTGAGAACTCATAATCTTAAAAGCAGTAAAATCTTTAATGAGGGCTTGCAGGATATTGACCTTCCCAGGACTATTAGAAATCCCTTAAGATTCCAGACAGTGTTGGAGGTTGGGCACTCAGGAAGATTACAGTATGACACTCACAACCAGAAAAAAATGTGATTCTCTGAAGCAGTATGCAATCCATTAGTAGAATTTGTGGCTACAAGATCTAGTGATGGTCATTAATCTGGATGACTTTAAAGAAATATTAGATAAGTTTATGGTGCCTAAATATATCCATGACAATGAAGTATACATCCAAAATATGCACTTGAAAACCCATTGCTAGAGATAATAGCTAAAATTTGCCACTAACTACTTTGTAGAGCTTGATTATTAGTAGGTTTCCAGAGTTTGTTGTTTGCTGAATTTGCTGTTGGAAATGTGAGCATGTGCTCTAGTAAGGCTCATTTTAACTTCACCTTATTATAGGTAGAAGCTTTTGGTTGTCAATGTTCAGAGGAGGTAAACTTTAATTCTCTTAAGACTGATTAGCATAACAATAGTTTGCACCAGCATGAGCACAGTTTCTAGAGGGCAGGAATGTACACCATGCTATTTTGGCCTTCCCTATTTGTCTATTTTTGCTTTTTATCAAAAGTAGAGTTGTCTGACTTGTGTTGACTCAAATGGTTTTAACCAAATTGCCTGCTGTAGAAAAACATCTCCACTTGTTTGGTTATTATGCCCCGGGGCAGAAACAGTGAAAAAGTTTACTGATGGTACAGTGAAAAGGTGCTTTTTTTGAAATATATGTAAACAATGTAATATGGACTGCTTTTTTAAATCAAGTGAGTTTTTTCACCTTTCCCTTCTATTCCAAATGATACGAAAAATGAAAAAAAAAATGGTAAGACTTGTCCCTGCCTGAACTTCTTCCGTCCCTCCCTCCCTCCCTCCCTTCCTTTTTATAGGCAAGATAAACAAGAAGGGAAATCCACCAATCAAGGGTAAGTCTGGACAGAAATCTGGAGGAAAGGACTGAAATCTAGATAAGCAATTTCATTTCTGAATATTTTACATATTGGAGTCTATCAGTTCAAGTAGAAAAGCCCTTAGAAAACATGATGTGAAATGGTATCAATGGTACTAATCCAAAAGAACAAAAGCTCAAGACCAATTTGAAGTCTCAGATAATTATTCCACATGAACTGAGATAGCAATGAAAACCAACGCTCACTGTAAAGACAGCTGGGTGATTCTCTTCTGTGCAGTCCTCAGAAGCATGGCTTGAAACTAAAAGCTCTTGACAAGCTGTACCATCTTTAGGGAGCAATGCTCACACATCTTACACGGGAATCAAAAGAGTGTTTGAACCTTTCCTCTTAGCAACTATAATGATATTATTAAGCTCCAGCTGTGCAGCTAACAATATACAAGTGGCAAAACATAATCCCCTGCTAAAAGATGCTGTGGTTTGCACAAGCTGTACATGAGCAACCCCAGAGATAAAGGTAAGAAGGTAAGACGGTGTTGTCTCTCTATGTCATATAATATATGTGGGTATACATATAATTCTGTATTTATTTATTTATTTTTGTCATATTTACATAGTGTATATTGGAGGTGGTGACCCTTTGAGGGCTGTATGCAATGTAATTTCATTTTAATGTATGCTAATTAGTGTACATTCAAAGTGACAATAAAGTTATTATTCTATTCTATTCTATTCTATTCTATTCTATTCTATTCTATTCTATTCTATTCTATTCTATTCTATTCTATGAATATTTTATTATAACTTTTTTCCACATACAGAAACAGAGGTGTAGATTTTATGCTCCTCCAGCTATGTTCAATAAAAGTAGACCATTTGTAGCCTGAGAATTACAATCCAGCTGCCAAACTACAAACATCATGAGGAAGGCAAATAAAGAGATTAATCCTCTTTCTCCTGGACAGGTAGTACCTTCCGTGCTCTTAAGATTTCAAATTATTTTGAGCACCTCACATATAAAATACTACCATCTTCCCAAGAGTTCCCTCTTTTGATGGAAGCAACTTGTTTGTTTTGCAGCATAGCTACTTCCTCCAGTGTTATCTTCCATATTATTAGGCACAAGGGTCTTATTTTTCCTAATCTAAGGACCAAATCAATTATACTAATACTAAATGTATAATTAGAATCACTGTCTATTTTTGTTTTATAGTTCATAATCAAGTTGCCATCCCAACTCGCTCTCTCCCCATTTATCTACTAGAACTATATTATGTGGGAACTGAAGGACTGATTCTTCCCTCAGCTTCAATTCTGAAGAACATGATACTAGTTTGCTGTCATGTAGGGGGAAAAAAAACATCAAATCAAAGCAAATCTCTCCCCCCCTTGCAGGGTCTCTAAGAATGTATTTTTTGTAGGAACTGTACTTTTCAGAACCTACATATAATCTCTACTAGATTCTTTGGAAAAGTGATCTCCTGTAGCATCCATATTTCTCCCTCTCATTTATTAACAAAATGTACAGTGATGAATCTATAAACAGTTTTATTTGATGGATTATACAGTCAAGGAACAATTCTGCTTTACCATCAGGCAGAGTGGGCCAACAGCCTTAGGCAGCTGGTTATGAGTGGCTCCCCCAGTTATTATTTCATTATTGAAATAATGAAAATGTTGTTTTGTGTGGATTGATCTTCATTGCCTATTGGAAAGCACTGTTGCGAGAAACATTATTCCATCATCATTTCTTCTTTAAAATCAATTCTGCTAATCCATTTTTACATACCATCTTGAGCAATTCTGCTGATATTTGTGCTGTGTGTATAGACATCTATGGGTTCTAGTGCAGCATTTTTGAGGCTGGAGCAAAAGAACAGAAGAAGGTAATAGAGAAAAAGATAGTGTTCTTTTATCATTCCTGAATGCAAAACATGTGTCTGCTTGGAGGTCTAGCGCAAATCTCTTTATCACTTCCAGAATACTGTGGGAAACAGATGAAAAATGACAAATGAAATAATTGCAGTGGGCATTAATTTTTATGTAATATTTTACTGGGTTTATATGCTGCTCTAATCATCTGTGAATCTGAATGGCTTATAGACCTCCTGAAACAGTAATACAATTAAAACTTAAATATATCTAAATAATAAAACAATATAAATAATATCCTATGTCTTGAGAAATGCCATCCACATCAAGAAAAACCAAAATAACTTTCTCAGTCTCCAAAGGCCCATTAAAACAGACAAGAACTGCATGGTTTTGGGGAGAAAATAAAAACTAATAGGATTGGGGCCAATATGGGTATCAGGGAGAATGGCATTCCAGAGAAGAGAGGCAATAACTGAGAAAGGGTGAGACCTGGAGGAAGCCGTCTCTTCAGGTTGTTAATGTTTCTTAGATGTAAAAGTTTAAGTTCAAAACAATCTGGATTGCTGTGACAATCAGTTCACAAAATATATGAGTAAAGAACAAAGAAAAAACTCCATGAAACATAACTGGGGAAAAGACAATGGATTAAAAACATGGGGGAAAAAAGAAATTCCTGACATTGTGTGTGTGTGTGTGTGTGTGTGAGAGAGAGAGAGAGAGAGAGAGAGAGAGAGAGAGAGAGAGAGAGAGAGAGAGAGAGAGAGAGAGAGAAGGAGGGAGGAATGGGACCTTCAATTATATATTTCAGAAGGGTCAATTTTAATAGTATAGAGTTTCTCCACATTGACCCTCTGTTGCAACAGTGATAGGCCACGCAACAGAGTTATGGCAGCCTTCTCCAATCTGTGGCCCATGCTAGCTGGGAATTCTAAGAACTATATTCTTGCTCCTGTAAAGGGCATCAAGTCAATTTGTTGTTGTTGCTGTTGTTAGTATATTTATACCATACTTTCCCTTCCAGAACTCAAGGTAGTATACTTTGTGCTTCTAGTTCTTTCCACAGCAACAATGCTGCAAGGTAGGTTTGGCTAACAGTGGCCCAAAGTCATCTAGTGAGCCTCCATGACTGACAAGGGAAATGAACTTGGTCACCTTGATGCCAGTTCATACCTTAACTATTACAACACAGATGTGTTATGTGTTATGCTCAGTGTAGAGGGTACATGCAGGCTTCCTCTAGCTCAGTGGTTCTCAACCTTCCTAATGCCATGACCTTTAATACAGTTCCTTATGTTGTGGTGCCCCCAGCCATAAAATTACTCCAGGGTCATGTGATCACCTTTTGCAACCTTGTGACAAGCAAAGTTAGTGGGGAAACCAGATTCACTGAACAACCATGTTACTAATTTAATCTCTCTCCCTCTTTCTTTCTCTCTCTCCTTCTCTTTCTCTGTCTCTTCCTTTCTCTTTCCCTCTCTCCCTTTATTTCTCTGTCTCTCCCTTTCTCTTTCCCTCTCTCCCTTTCTCTCTCCCTGTCTCTCTTTCTCTCTCTCTCTCCCTCTCTTTCTCTCTCTCTCTCCCTCTGTCTCCCTCTCTTCTCTCTCCCTCTTTCTCTCTCTCCCTCTTTCTAGTTCTCTTTCTCTCTTTCTCTCCCTCTCTCTACTTCTCTCTCCCTCTCAAAGATCCTTAATATCCTTAAAAGTTATGCTTGGGTGGAAGACTTTTTCTTTTACCAATGGGGCGGGTGGGCCCGACATTTGCAGGCAGACAGGACCCCGCCTGCCGGGCCGCAGCCTCCCCATCACCCTCCACGCCAGCTGGCTCTCTTGCCAAACCTCCCAGCTGACAAGCGCAAATTTGAGGGTAGCCAGCTGACGGGCGCAGAGTTCGGTGCTGCAGCGGCCTCCCCTTCACCTTCCTCACCGGCCAAAGCGTTGCCGGACATTCCAGCTGATGGGCACAGGTCCGGAGGTCGACAGATGACGGGTGCAGGAGGTTGGCGCCACAGCAGCAACCCAGCCGCCTGCTTCTTCGGCTGGAGCAGTTACCAGGGTCACCGGCTGTGGGGAGCGTGTCAGCGGCCCCTGTGGGCCATGCAAGCCCTGGCAACTGCTCCAGCCGAAGAAGCAGGTGGCTGGAAGGCTGCCGCAGCGCCAACCTCCTGTGCATGTCAGCTGGTGACCTCCAGACCTGCGCCCGTCAGCTGGAACGTCAGGCAACGCTTTGGCCGATGCTGAGGGCGAAGGGGAGGCGGCAGAGCTCTGAACTCCTGCGCCCGTCAGCTGGCGACCTCCGGACCTGCGCCGGTTAGCTGGGAGGTCTGGCGATGGAGCCAGCTGGCGTGGAGGGTGATGGGGAGGCGGCAGCTTGGCAGGCAGGGTTCTGCCTGCCCGTGAATGTTGGGCCCACCCGCCCCATCTGTAAAAGAAAAAATCTTCCGCCCAAGCATAAAGCCAGCAGTTCTGTGCCACGGAGGCTTGAGACACGGAGGCGCGTTGCTGTGGGAGGTGGCAGGACAGGGGGAGGAGTTACCTGCATTCTGCCAGCCGAATTCTGGAAGCCTGCCTGAGTGAAGAATTTTAGGGGACGTTGAAAGGGAGACAGACTGAGGGCTGTATTAAGACCATAGATAGGAGAGTGGAAGGGAGGTGAATTCGGGGTGGAGTAGAAAACACGGGGGGGGGGGAAGGTGTTAGGAAATAAGCACCAAGGTACATGGTGCCTTGCAAGGGATTCCCAAGTGTTCTGCAATTGTTTTTCCTCTTTCCTCTGCGTGAGAAAAACTTTTGCGATGTAAATATGAAACCAGGTGAGGTTCCTGTGAGGTGGCGCAAGAGGTTCTTGGGAGAGGCGAGGAGAAGCTTGGTGTTTCCTCTCTCCCAATCCCCTTCCTCTTCTTTACCCCCTTTCCCAGCCTGCCTGCGATCTTAGCTCATGGCTCAGTGGCTTTTCTTTGCCTAGCCTAGCCAAGCTTTCTTTCACCCGCCCCATTCCCAGGAGCGCTGAGGAGGTACATCAGAAACATATGAATTGGGATTGACCTTGGGAAGCTGATCCTGCTTTGAACCTTAGGAGAGGAGGAGGAGTCCCTTCCTCCTTCCCTCCCTCTCTCCCTGTCAAGCCCCCATGGGCTCGACATGAGCGGGCAGGGAAGGGGTCTAGTACAACGTGCAGGTTGGCTCCGCGAGCATCCCGACCAACAGCTGAGCGGCTCCAACCTCCGGCCGCTGAACAGCTGAGTCCTCTGGGAAGCAACGTGAGACCCTGAGGGATATTGTAAGCTCACAGGGGGGTGGGAAGGAAAAGAAGATGTAAGAGAGTGAGGCTGCAACAGAGAGAGTGGTGTCTCGATTCCTAAGACCATCGGAAATATGTCTTTTCGAATGGTCTTAGGCGACCCCTGTGAAAAAGTCATTTGACCCCCAAAAGGATCGTGACCCACAGGTTGAGAACCGCTGCTCTATCTGTTCTGTCTAATATAAATTACACAAAAGTGAACAAAATTTGGGCTCTACCACTCTTCTTGAAGATGAGTCTTCAGCTTTCTTTTTCTTGTTGCCTTCCAGTACCTCAATTTAACTATAGTGAATCTCTCTATTCTGTGATATTCATTTACTTACACTGACCAAAACTAGGTCTCTTGGCTCAAAACAAATATTTTCTCATGGTTTTTGATGTGGTTAGGCAGAAAATGCTGTGATAGTCACTTTCTGCTCTTTCATTTGCGCTGCATGGTTTTTTAGCAGCTTACTTTATTCATACAAGACCAATAGTTTTCTTACTACAATTATTAAAGGCACAAAGGCTTATAAATGCCATGCTATGAATAAGCTGCACACCCAAAATTGTGCTGTGGACTTGTTTCCAGACCATGAAGTTTTAGTGCCATTTTCAAGAGACTGGAGAGATATTGTATATTGGCAACTCTCAAAGGTGGGCTGCCTTTAATAAATAATAATGGTGGCAAAATAATCAGCATTTATTTGTATGCATTCTTTTTATAGCAATGTGACATCATTTGACAAGCATCGTGAGCCTGCTATATTTTTATTCACAAATCTTCTATCTATAATGACAAAGACACATTCCTTAGGTCTTGTGGAAGAACTGGCAGCCTAATTTGCAGCTGTTGATGCCATTACTTGTAAAAAAAGTGCAGATATAGACAAACAGACATAGACTCAAAGGATGTTGTCACAGTTACCAGTCATCAAGGTTAGTACCTATAGGAGGTGGGCAATTAAGAAGTTCTTTCCACAGATTAGGGTGTTCCCCTTCCCCATTATTATTTGGTTTTTCTTTCCATTTTTTTTCTAAGTGAAAAACCTTGAGCAATAGGGGGTAACTGAAAATTACAGAAAATAATATTAATATAATTACAGAAAATAGTATTAATATAATTGTTCTAAATTTGATGTAGGAGAGAAGGAAAAAATTACCATGGAAATGTATTCATCAGATGGACTTCTACATTGATTAGGACAATATTTTTTATGATAGTATAATGAACCCCAAGCTAACTTCATTCCAATCCCATGTTCATTAGTCTTTCTAATGGAAACAGCATTTTTGTTGTCACAAGAATGCCTATTCCAAGATCAGGATTTAAGACATATAATAATAATAATAATAATAATAATAATAATAATAATAATAATAATAATAATAATAATAATAATAATAATAATAATAATAAAAACTCAAATCCTATTTCTTCTAGAAATTTTGCCTATATCTTAGCAGCTGAAATGCACAATGGGAGAATTTTGAACTTTTATCATTCATTCTTATGTATTTGGAAATGTCAACAGAACTCTTTACCACTCTTGACTAAGGATACACTTTGGAGGAACAGATCAGGAAACTGGAAATGAAACAGGACCTCCACCCATTAAAACCAGGCAGTCAGTTATCTTCCTATGCTATCCAATTATGTAGCAAGAGCTAATTTTCTAATATGTTTCAGTTTAAGGGTCCCAATTTAATAGAGAAAACACAGTGCCTGTAATTGGATCAATCTGTTTTCCAGGCCACACAATCATGCTGTGGTTTGTGATTCAAACAAAGTTCATTGCAGCCAGTACAGTATATTTCTCCCTAATGAGTGATCAGGGTCAAATGCACATCTGAAGTGATAAATACAGTACTCCTGTGATAGTATTTGAGCAATGAACTTTTAGAGCAATGCACAATAGTGATAGATCCTTATAGACAGCTCAGATCTTTCTAGCCCCACTGAAGCTTCACAGGCAATGGTCGTGTTTTATAGCAGCTTGTTAATATTTTTTTTAGAGCTGTACTGAATAAATGCCAATGGCTTGGCAATTACTTGGCAATAGGATGAGAGGTTTGCTGGCTCAGCCTAGCAAGTATGAAAAATGTTGGTGTTTGTATAAAGCTATTTGCTGGTTTGTTCTTCACATGACCTTACATACTTTATTCAGTCCATCCTACAACCACCATTGTTAAAATTTACTTTCACATAGACTTCTCTGTCAACAATCATTAATTCAACAGAGCCCAGTTCATCTAACAAGTTCAGACCTACCAAAATCAAATACTTTGAAATCTTACTTGTGTCAGTGGTAGAGAAACTGTAATCTTGATTCCAATCACTGGAGATGGGCAACATTTAATCAGTTCCTCTTGCAATAAATTGGATTCAAGCAATATTTCTCCTCAGTAATGCTGATGATAGTAACATTGAGGGACAAATCAACTAGGCAGTGGAAAAGGATAGCTTTCTGGGAGCCTGTGTACTTCATTCATATATTGCTATATAGTCTTTTTGCAGTAACTTGTTTCTTCACGTATTTCACTGCAGAGGAAAATATGGGCTTATACTAAATAGCCACATAAATGCAGCAGAGATGATCACCTTTTTGGCTGGTCTGTTTATTTATTCATTTGTTTGTGGACAATCACTCCTGATACCTTGTGAGATCTCACATAAAAAAAATGAAATCTCATGAAAATTGCTTGTGTGTGTGTGTGTGTGTGTTTGTGTATATACATTCATACTCACTTACCTACACATTCACATAAAGCACACTGGTTTAACTTTTGTTTTAGCATTGCATAGGCATTATTCAAAGATCAAGGTCATCATACTAGATTGAGATTTATATAACTTCTCTTTCTTTTGTCAAACAGGCTGTTTCCCCCCCTTCCAACTAATATATTCAAGGTTACTACAGTATGTTATTCTCAAAATG
Organism: Bothrops alternatus; assembly: GCA_034064705.1. Classification (NCBI taxonomy): domain Eukaryota; kingdom Metazoa; phylum Chordata; class Lepidosauria; order Squamata; family Viperidae; genus Bothrops; species Bothrops alternatus. The sequence goes on along the minus strand of JARGCV010000224.1, from coordinate 1,976,235 downwards.
TAGGCAAGCAAGCAAGTATGCAAGCAAGAATGTAGCCATGCATGTTTTCTAAATATATAATTGCATGTTTGAAAAACTGAAGTTATTGACTTCAGTAGTAGGACTGGGAAAGATACTTCTCTGAATTCTTGGAGAACTATGGCCAATCATGTATCATATTACATTTTTACCATATCACATTTTTACCATTGCAACAACATATGAATGCAATTGTTCAACAACTTTGATGCAAAGTTTACTGATGTTTTAAAACTTCTTTTGCCCTGCCATTTTATGACCATGTAGCAAAACAAATACTAGAATAAGCTTCCTGCTTAGAATAACTAATTTTTAATTTACATATATAAATATACATAAATAACTTGCCAAAATTAATTAATTCTGTTCAAACTCTAAATATATTATTCTATTCTTCCCTATAGCCTGCCTTGGTTTAATTATTCTTGCATCAGTTGTCATTATGGAAGCTGGTTTGAACTAAAAGGGGATAATGGGAAGTGTCTTGCTGATTTAATTTGATTAATTAAGGTTGTGCTTTTGTCTAGGTGTCTCTGAAAAACTGGAGGAGATTCATATTTGCATGTTGCTAGTTTTGAGACAATTATGAGAAGATTTGTGGAGGGGAAATCTATACTTGACATTCAGAAAGCTCTGGAGTAAGATTTGAACTAGTTGGAATGTTTACAACGTTCCAAATTTGGGGATAACTCAGTATTTAAATATAACTATTATTTCTTTTTTTTGAAAAATATTTTATTGGTTTTATAATTTTAACAATAAGTACTTAAAGCACACCATGGTGATTGGGTAAACAAAGATTCTGAAATAAAAACACACATAAACAGCTCAACTTAGTACATTCACTTGCATCTTTCTATTTCCCTCAAAAAACAACAACATATAAATTTAATGTATTCCATTTCTATCATAAATTTCTTTTACTACTAAACCTATTTTAAAACTTTGTCAGTTTCAATTACCATAGTCAAATATTATTTTGTATCAACAGATTAACATTTCAAATATCTCTTCCAGGTATATTCAAACTCTTGCCCTCTCTCAACCCTCTTTTTGTCATCAATCTTACTTATTTCTTCTTCTACTAATAAATAACTTATAATTATATAGCCATATATGTAAAATCTAAATATTTTTCTCCCTTAAAAAAGCCCATTTTATTGCTTATGAAGATCTTTGAGTTAATTCATTTCAATTCATTACACAAAGTCCAAATTTCATCCAATTAATTATCATAACTTATCAAATCATATTATTATACACAAAATCTCTTAACTGGTAAAGTTTCACTCTAAATATAAGTTTCATATTTCCATATCAGACAAGTTTTGAAAAAACAATGCAAAATCATCAAACTAAATTGAACATACATATCTATAATTGCCATTTTCATACTTCTAAGTCTAAATCATTATCCTTAAAACAATCCGTGTATCCAGCATTGCCTAAATTTCTATTACTACTAATCCTGTTTTAAGAGTTTATCCGTATGTATGTATGTATGTATGTATGTATGTATGTATGTATGTATATATATATATTTGTTTTCTGAGGTTTTCGCGGGTGTTTGTATGTAGGTCTTTGGTTATTCGGGTTTTCTCCCGCGTAGAATTTGAAGTGTCTTGGCAACGTTTCGACGAAGTCCCATTCGTCTCTTCAGACTGGTGCTTTCGGCTTCATGCTTCTAGGAGCAATGTGTGATTGTAGCTGTTTCTTCCTTTTAACTGCCAGTGGAGGTATGAACTGATTGGCTGGGAGCTTGGCTATGTTCTGATTGGGTGCAGGTGTGTTCTGATTGGTTAGGGGGTTGGCTGTGCTCTGATTGGCTGGGGGTTGGCTGTGCTCTGATTGGCTGGGGGAGTGTTCTGTTTGGGTTTGTTGTGCTCAGGTTAGTCTGAATAGCAGGGGGATTAGAGATGGTGAGCTGCATAGCTGTTTGGCTTCGTGTTCGTGGTCGTGCCTCATCTTCATGGTGGATGTCAGTTTGCTTCATGTATGGATTGGAGGGGTTTAAAGTGGCTAATGATGCAGCTGTGGTCTGGCTTCTGGTTTGTAGTCGTGCCTCGTCATTGGTGTGGGTTTGGGTTTGCTTTTTGCGTGGATGTGTGGTGGTGACATCCTGTGTGGTTTTCACGAGTGTGGGTCTGGTGTCATTCTTTGTATTAGGCACTCGTTTGTCAATAAGGGTGGGTTTCCAAATGGCTGGTAGGAGGGAGGTATCATCTCATTTGTTCATGCTGTGTGGGCGTTTTTCTATCTCGATGGCTTCTCTGATTATTCTGTTATTAAAGTGTTCAATGGACTTCAAAAAGACCAGAACTATCGCCAAAACTGAACATAATATAATTCATAAAATTCATTCAATATAATTCATAAAACCCATTTTTATTGGTTATGATGATCTTTAACTTAATTCATTTCAATTCATTACAGAGACTCCAAACTCCATCCAAATAATTATCATACCTTATCAAATCATATTACTATACACAAAAATCTCTTAGTTAATTAAGTTTCACTTCAAATTTAACTTTCACATTTCCATATCAAACAAATTTCCATATAACAATGAAAAATCATCAAACTAAGTTAAACACACATTATCCTTATCCTTAAAACACTCCAAGGCACCAGTGTTGCCTTTTAATCCATTAAACAATTCTGAGTCAATTTTCACAGTTCTAAGGCTAAATCATTATTCTTAAAACAATCCATAAAACCAATATTGCCTTTTAATCCATTAAACAATTTTAGATTTCTTTTTCAATCTAATTCTGGGTTTTCTTCTATGGTAAACAAGCTTCCATAGTAGCGCTTCCTTTTCAACCAGTGGATCCATTTTTATTAGTTGTAGGATTCTTTGAAAGAATATAAATCTTTCCCTCTGCAATAGAAACCTTTCTGTGTTCTTCTTGGAGCGTTGTTGCTTTATAGTTTGAAATCTTAGTCTTTGCTTCCTCTGATTCTCTAAGTTGCAGAGGAAAGGGTTGTCAAGCAAAGCAGGTTCCTCTTCTATCTCTGTAGATTCCTCTTCTGATATATTTGAATTTATATCATAGTTAGATGTAGCCTGGACATCAGTTTGCACAGATATAGTAGACTCTCTAAATGTTGATTCTAAAGTACAGCTTTTTATTGTGGCACAAATGTCAACAGTGGCCTCATAGATCTTTTCCAGTATGAGCGCATAGTTCAGTTGTAGCTGAGTCTCCATTTTAGATGATAATACTTAAAATACAGTCTCTTTTGTGAAGGCTATATTTAACATAAACAACATCCATCTCCACAGCTTCCACAGCTGCATAGCTTATCGTTCCAAAAGTATTTGAAGTTCAGTGTTCCATCTTTGACTTACAGTCTCAAACTTTTGCCACTAGATGTCCTCAATGAGTTAAAGTTAATGAATTAAAGTTAAAAAAAGGAAAAAAACAATCCGTTTCTCTTTTTTTGTCCTTTAAAATGTAATATATAGAAAAAAAATTACAGTTCTTACCAAGAGAGAGGAAAGAGAAAAAAAGCCTTTTCCAACTTTTTTCCTTTTTTGTGTGTATCCAAAAAAGATAAATATAGAAATAAAGTATAGTCTATTTCAATATTTTAAAAACGCCTTTTTCCCCAAACATAGCAGAAGCCGCCTTTCCAAGCCAGGGAAGTAATTCCAAAAGCTCTTGTAGGTGTTCAAATAAACAAAAGATAGAAAGGAAAGTTGCAAAGTTCTCACCCGAGCTCACCCCGGGTGCATTCACAGCTTAGATGTTGTCTGACTTACGGTCTGAAGCGGCTAGGCGATCGGCCATTTTACTGGCTGATCTTCTTCTCCATCAGCCCTTTGGAGTTTAGTCCAAACTGCTGGAAGAGCCGCCGCTCCTCCACCATTGGATCACAGCCTCCTCGTTGGAAGTCGGACCCTCCAGGGCGACTTTGGACTCGTATAAAGGTCCACCGACGGAGGGATATCTAGTTGGCGAAGAGAGAAGTCTGCCCGCCCGACTAGCAATGCCATGAACCGGAACCGGAAGTCCCATAACTATTATTTCTATGCCTTGTTTCTTCAAACAAATGATCAAAGTCAAAGTACCTGTATAGAGATAGGATTTCTAAAATCTAGCACATGTTGGAAAGCAGCAAGGACTAGACAAAACTTCGCTGACATTTAAGTGCCAAGTTGCAACAGTGGAGCGGCAAGAAGCAAACAAATTAAGGGTCTAATTGTCTTAGTATAGATCCACATAATTACAAACAACAAGATCAATTATAGCCATTCATCAGTCATGTATTTCCAAGGATCTGTTTGGGGCAGCTCCCAGTTTCTCTTTTTCCTTCTCTTGCTGTATGTTGGCTCTTCATAGTCACTTTGAATGAACTGTGGTTGAGCAACTTTTGCATGTGTGATAGCACAAAACAGCTGCCATAGTAAGTAGTCATAAAATACTTACTATGCTGCTGTTCTCTTCAGCCCCTTTTAAATACTCCTGTGTTCTCTATCACTGAAGATTAACTTTATTTTTATTTGGGGGATATTCCAAATCAGTCACTGAATTGTATCTTCTTATCATTTTCATTTCCAAAACGCTTCTGGTGAGTGGAACAGGGAAATATTTTTTGTAATAAAGATAAATATGTTGGAGGTTAGCAATTAGCATGCCAGCTTCCCTTTTGTTATTTATTTTCTACATTGATCTCTCCAGCTCACTACCTTTCTTTAACTCTAGCTCTTCAATAACACTTATCCAGTAGCTGATTCAACTACATGTCTGAGTGCAGTAGTAACTCAAGTACTCTTGCTATAATTTACCTTCAGAATAGTCTATCTAGTTAAAAACCATTCAGGTGTCAAGTGTGAAATTTAGGGAACTATACCAATCAATCCATTACCTCAGTTTGTTCTCTTTTTCTAACTTAAATGTAGAATCGTATTTTGAAATAAAGTTAAACAAAAAAGCAGAACATATATAATAATATGAGGTAAATGGAGAAGCAAACTCATGGGTAACACTATTAGCATTCAGGGGTGAATCTCTGAGCAATCCAAAACAGCCTGACTGTGGCAGCAATTACACAGATTCATTAACTGTGGCTTAGAAAGTTTCCTTCAGTTTTCCTTTAGAATGGAAAAAACTGGAGTTTTGATGAAGTTGTTAGATCAGTCCTGTCTGAATATTAATATTATCACTGTATTTCCATACATGCAGCTAAAATTCCCTAACCCATCAGAAGGTTTTGATGGACCCAGAGAACAGCAGATTGCCAATAATCATAACAATCAGATACCAGTGAGAGCTCCTTGTTATGCAGAGCAGAAAGGTACTAGCCGTTTCTGGTGTCAGCACAAGCAGGTTGACAGGCACTAGAAGTGCTGAAGGTCAATGGAAAATGGAATTGGATATCAGAATGCCAGAAAAGATAAAACCACAAGCAAGTGAGGTATATCAGAATTGAGAGGAATTACAGTTCCTCTTATTAAATCTCCAGGATTGTTGCCGCTCTGCATTTCAACAGCATCATTTTTTATTCAAAGCTATGTCTGGTGCTTTTTAGGGTCCGTGTACAGGGAGACAAAAGAGGCTGCAGAATTTACATTGTGATGGTGTTTTATTAAGCAAGCCCTGCAAGTGGGAGCTTGGTGTTCCATAGCAAGAATAAAACAGAGATTCAAACAAAAAGGGCAAAAGTGTCTTATTATAAAGTGCGCTAAACTATTTTTGGCTAATGCAGGAACATTATCATTATATGCACAACATTGTGAAATTGTAGCTACCAGTTCTTTAGATAGTCCCAAAGATGCTTTTTTCATGAGGCAACTGGACTTTCTTGTTTTATTATTATTATTATTATTATTAATAATAATAATAATAATAGTTGGAAGGGACCTTGGAGGTCATCTAGTCCAACTCCCTGCTCAGGCAGGAAACCTTATATCATTTCAGACAAATGGCTGTCCAGTCTCTTCTTAAAAACTTCCCGTGTTGGAGCATTCACAGCTTCTGGAGGCAGGTTGTTCCACTGGTTAATCGTTCTCAGGAAGTTTCTCCTTAGTTCTAGATTGCTTCTCTCCTTGATTAGTTTCCATCTGTTGCTTCTTGTCCTGCCTTCAGGTACTTTGGAAAATAGTTTCACTCTCTCTTCTTTGTGGCAGCCCCTGAGATATTGGAACACTGCTATCATGTCCCCCCTTGTCCTTCTCTTCATTAAACTAGACATACCCAATTCCAGCAGCCATTCCTTATATGTTTTAGCCTCCAGACCTCTAATCATCTTTGTTGCTCTTCTCTGTACCTTTTCTAGAGTCTCAACATCTTTTTTACATCGTGGTGATCAAAACTGGATGCAGTATTCCAAGTGTGGCCTTAGCAAGGCATTGCAAAGTGGTATTAATACATCACATGATCTTTCTTTGAAGACGTTTTGCTTCTCATCCAGGAAGTTTTTATGACCTGGATGACTGAGAATCTCTATAGACATTCTTTAGATAGTGCTGGATTTCATAAATATCGATTTCTTCCCAAGAAGATATTGTAATGAATCAGTAAAGTACATGTGTGGATCCAAGCAGAGTGGCCTTTGGCAATTACAATTGATGGAAATTTTGTCAATATGCACATTTTCTAAGTATTGTCCAAAACCTTTTGGTATGGCACCCACCTTGGCTGATTTATGTCATAAATTTTCAATTTTTATTGAATTTTTATTTTATTTTTTGTGATCTTTGTGATCTTCTTCAAATCTACTTTTTCTACTTTTCTACTTTTTCCTGGCATTGCCAAATCGATTATTCCCACTTTCTTCTTTTCAACAACAGTTAAATCTGGTGTTTTATGAGCTGAGACTTTATCAGTTTTTATTTCGAAATCCTACAATATTTTAACCTGCTCATTCTTGATTACTTTTTTCAATTGTATGTTCCTACTAGTTTTTCATTACTGGCACATGATAACTTTTCCAATGTTCCACTGAATCATTTTGATGACTGCATTATGTTGTTGTTTATAATCAGTTTGTCCAATCTTCTTGCATGAATTTAATATATGATCTATTGTTCTCTTTGCACAGTCTAGACTTTGAGTGATTTGATGATTTTTCAATTCTGGCCTTGACTATATTAGTTTGAATAGAGTGGTCTTGAGTAGCCAAAATCAACCCTTCAGCTTCTTTTTTTAATGTTCCACTTAATGTTCCATTGCTAAGTTTTATCTTTATCCACTTTCTCTTCACTCTTTTTTTAGAAATTGACCATGCAATGCTTTTCCTTGCCAGCATTCTATTCTTGTTTTTATTACATTATTTTGATATTCATGTTTTATTTATATTATTATTTGCACTATAAATATTGTTTAAGGGGTAAAAATATAGTTTGGTGTGGATAACATTTTTAATTTCCATCATAAAATTTAAATCAACCTAAATTTTGAAAACCTTCTGTATAGTTACTATACCTCCCAATTTTTCTTTATTATTTGCTTCACAGGCCATGGTTTTCCTTCCCTCTTACCTCAATTTATTAGATTGTGGTTTATTATGAATTATTTGGACTCCACAACTAACAAAATAATAGAAATTTATTACTGGGAAATATTAATGCTAGATGTTTTTCCACATAATTCATTCCAAGTGCCACTTTTCTTTAGAAGCGGTGGACTATAATGTACCCTAGAAAGTTGGAAAAATATTTGCCACTATCATGCCATCTTCAGCTAGGCTATTAATATTTTTTTTATTTTTCTGGTTCCAAGTAAAAGGGGCCTCAAGCAAGTGAAGATGATTCAAAGGTTATTTAACTAGCCACAATTTCTAGTCACAATGGCCCTAAATTTGGATGGCATAACAGAGTAAGTAAATTTATGGAAACTGGTCAGTCTATGTCTGTTTGCCATAATAACTAATTTGTAGATTCCAAATCACTACATCAAGCTCACAGTCTATTTGTGAGCTTCCTGGAAATATCTATATGACGTCTATAAGGAACAGGATGTTGATTAACTTTTTATATTGTGCTTCCTACAGTATCTCAACAGGAATGCATATTTTGGCAATATGCAGGTTTAAATCTGTGATTTAATTTTCACTACCTTGAAAACTTTAAGAATGCATTGGAATCTTTGGGTTTACCAGATTTGAAATTATATTTTGATGCATGTTGTCTGGTCTGGCTAAAAGAATGGATGAACCTCCAGAATAAGAGCTTACTAGATTTGGAAGACCATGAATTAAGGTTTGGTTGGCACAGTTATTTATGGTATGATAAAGTTAAAGTAAATGTTGACTTAATAATCATTTTATTAGACGTGCCTTACTAAGGGTTTGGAACAAATGTAAAATAACCTCAAGAAGCCTTTTTCAGAAAAGAAATGGCAGTGAAGCCAGACTGATGGACTTTTGGTAAAATATTATCTTTTAATTTTGATGATCTCACCCTCAAGTCCAAGAAAGAATTAGAATTAAAAGGTTCCATCTGTCATTGGTTTACATACCTACAAATGAAAGAAAGATTTAAATTAGATAAAAAAGTCATGGGTTTAACTTCATTAAAAAAGAATTGGAAATCCTACTATGTGGTAGTGATGGTCATATTATTGCTAAGATCTACAAAGTGTTATTAAAATTGAATTTGGAAAGGGAACATGTAAAACACTGTTTGATTCAGTGGGCAAGGAATTTTGTGTGCAGTGTGATGCTTGATCAATGGGAGAATATGTGGATGAAAAGCTTAAAATTCACACTAAATTATAACTTAAAAGAAAATTTTTACAAGAGGATGTACCACTGGTATTTAACACCAGATAAGTTATCTAGAATGTATGTGCCAAGTAACCGAGTGGGATAGATAACATTAACTTTGGAACAATGTTTACAATTCTTAGAACATAGAATAACAGAATTGGAAGGAATCTTGAAGGTCTTCTAGTCCAATTCTCTGCTCGAGCAGAATACTCTATATCATTTCAGACAAATGGCTGTCCAGTTTCTTCTTAAAAGCCTCTCTTGGCTTTCCTTGATACTTTTCAGACATTAAACTTGAAGATGCTTCTCAGATTGACTTTAACATAATGCTTTGTACAACATTTGGTGGCAGCTTTAACTGAGGACAACAACTGTGCAGAGTTGAATGCTCTAATGTTAAGGGAACAGGAAGGACATATACTGCTCCAAGTAAAATCCCCTCTGCTTTGTCAAATACAGTCCTATGCTATATTGCTAAACAATTCATAACTCTGCTGGGCTTGTCAGACTTCCAAGGTTGGACCTTTGCAACTGCCTGAGAATTATAAAAGCCCTGTGATGTTCTCACTACATTTCACAAGGGATCTGATGTGTCTGAAATCTGACAGCTGTCAGGGTCTTATTGCACCAAGCAGGACAGATCATTAATAACTGCAGTTTTATTATTCAACTTCCTTCCCTCTTGGCTCATATTGTCTTCCATCTTTTTTATTGCACTACTCAAAAACATCAAGTATATAAACAAAGATGAATTCAATGGAAAATATATTAAAATATGCCCATAGATTATTTCATCAATTGGTACAGCAGTAATCTCACAAGCTGTCCTTGGTTGCATGTCCTTATAGACCGTTTTATTTACAGAGCTGAACAATTTTCGTGCTGGTCCCTGATGGTGATGAGCTGATTGGGGAATTGGGGTCACAGCAGTTATTTTCAGTGATTTTATTGTAACCATCCATGGATGAGAACTCCTGGAGCTTTGCAAATATTTACAATCTTTTTAAAGGTCCTATAAGTGAAGAGGAAATGCGTATTAAATCTACAGATTAAGCTCTGCTCCTCTGGTGGAAAGGCAGCCTATGCGTTCTAAATCACTAAAATCAAAGACTGTAATTTTAATGGACAATTAAAATCGAATAGCCCAGAATTGGAATGTGTGGAGAAATGGAATTGTGGTTCTCAATGGCTGCAATAAAGATCATGGGAATTTCATTCACTATTGCTAGAAGGAAATTGCTTTCCATTTTCCTTTCTTTTAATATATTTTCGTATGCTCTATTAAACACAAGGAAAGAATCATGTGTCTTTTATTTTAAGACAGATATCACACAATTATGAGAAAATGTGCTTTTTTAGATGTTGTACTGGCATTGGCATTGTTGCTAAGTACACAGCTCAGATCACACTGTGGTGATCCCATACCCATGTTTCCTATGCAATGCACTGTACTTGGGTTAGTCTGAAATAAGAAATTGCTCATAAGAATCACTTAGTGGATTCCATCCAGTGTACTCAGACTTTTTTTAAAGATGTACATGTACCACCAATTTTTGCATTATGTCACCTTGAGCATCATAAACCCTCATTTATCTCATTCTGCTCACTAAGGATCCATTTGAAAAGGGCACATATTTTATAACATGTTACTCTATAGATCTATACTTTATGTACTTGCCTTGGATGGTTTTCTCTTATATCCCATATTGTTTTGGATGCCAAATGTAAATGAAGTGCACTTATTTGGATGAAGAGGGACCTAGATAAGATAAAATAAGATAACCTTTATTGTCATTTTTTTTACTGTGGGCACAATGGCACACATCGAGAAATGAAATTTAGTTGCCTGTTCTCAAAGTGAAACATATACATGACACACACCTAAAACATACTATGTACAACATATGTATAGACCCACACCCCTACATATATGTAACAAATAAATATTAAATACTATCCATCTTGAATATATAATGAAAGGAGGAAGCTTGAGAGTTCACAAGGTTAATGCTGTATGGAATGAAATGATGGCTAAATCTGGATGTTCTGCTACGGATATCACGAAGCCTCCTCCCAGAAGGTAACAAGGAAAACAGGTCGTGGGTGGCTCCGCCGGCGCCGCAGGGTCTCCTTCGTGAGACTCCGTCATCTGGATGTGTAAAGCCGCGAAAAACAGCGCACATCAGCTGTTTTTTCGCGGTGAAAGATCCCCTCTCCGGGCAAAGGAGAGGTGAAGAGCATCGGGAGTAAGGTTGAGCCTTCTTAAATCCCTGGAAAAGAAGTTTTCAGGGATTAAGAGTGAGCTCCCTATAGCTCCGGAGGACGCTCCTATCCAGAGACGCTTCTGTCTTCGGGCAGAAAAAGACGCCGCGACCACCTCTGCTTTTTTTTTTTAAGATTTAACACTGAAGAGATTATAAGCAGGCTGAATGACTACAGGAGTCCAAATGGTTTGCAAGTATTTTTATTGTTTTTTTTCTTGGTTATACATTTCTAACGTTTTCAATCAACAATGTTTCAAGATGGCGTTTAGCTTTCACTGTTTTCACTGTTAGGGAAAGTGCTGGAAAGTGAAAGTGGAATCTGTTACTTTTCTCTCTCTTCTTGTTCTTTCAAGCGCAGCTAGAGAGACGGCTGTGATTTGAAATTTAAAATGGAGTGGAATATACAGCCAAATGCTAAATCTAAGTTGGATTTTACTGATGAATTTTACGAAAAAAGATCTGATACACAGAAGACTTTTGCGCAAGAGGTTAAAGAGTTTAAAGCATTTGTGAAAGAGGCTTTGACAGAAGTATTTTTGAAATTAGCTAAACTCCTTCCTCCAAATGAAATCGATGTACAACCTACTGTTGAACAATTTATTTCACAATCTGTATATGGAGATGATTACTACATAACACAAGAGAAAGAAGTTCAACAGGGAAGAGATGAGGAGGGTTTTGAGAATGAAGATGACAAATGGATTTTGCTAGATGAAAAGTTTGTTTATAGTGAGCAAGAGGTTTTGTTTCAAGAAGGGGAATTCTGTCTAGCTGGGCAGCAAGAAGATGATTTAATCGACAAAAGAGAGGCATTGTTCTACTTTATGAAGCAATTAGACTATAAAACGAAATGGATGTTGTTTGACGAACAGTTTATTTATGTAAAACAAGAGGATATGATTCAAGAAAGGAAGACTCAATTCAACAAGCAACTTAGCTACGGGGCTGAAGAAATACAGAAGAGAGACTTATTAGTTGGAAGGGTGGCCTTGTTATGGCCTTTTATTTGGTTGAAAAAGAAACCTAGAGTTCGCTTGAAGTAATGAAATTTAAAATTGTATGTAAGGAATTATTCTAGGTGTGATATTAGGTTGGAATGTAAGTTAGAAATGCTATAAATAATTTGTTTTTATTATGGAGGTTTATTTGTCAGGTGAGAGAGTCCAGAAGTTGATTGATTAAAAGAAATTTATAATTAAATGAGAGAATTAAGGTTAATCTAAGATAATGGGTTGATTTAAAGATTAAGATTTTAGGCAAGCTGTAAGATAGGATATTTAAATGATATTTTATGATATATTACTATAAATTAAATTTAGTAGATTTGATTTAGATTGATGATTTAGACGTTAATGATAAATATTATTTTTAACAAGATGAGCTGATTGTTTATATTATAAGTAAGGTTTAGAAGAGGATGTTTATATGATGATATATTAAGATATATTATGATAAACTAAATTGAATAAGAATATAATTATTATTATTAATATAAGTTCATAGGTAAGCTGCAAACCAGGATGTTTAAATGATATTTTAAGATATATTATTATAAACTAAATTTAGTAGATTTGACTTAGATTGACGGTTTAGAAGTTAATGATTAATATTATTCTTAACAAGATGAGTTGATTGTTTATATTATAAGTAAGGTTTAGAAGAGGATGTTTATATGATGATATATACTAAGATATATTATGATAAACTAAATTGAATAAGAATATAATTATTATTATTAATATTATTATCATTATTTTGAATCGAGGGATTTATTGATATTGTTATGGTTAATATTATTTGTTTAATTTTAATAAGATGGGTTTTTTTTCTTGTTTTTTTTTTTGTTTTTTTTCCCTTTTTTTTCGTTTTTTTTTGTGTGTTTTGAGTAAGAGATAGTATATAGTTTAAAATTCTTGTTAAGTTCATATAATAATTTTGTTTGATGTAGTGGGGCTTTCTTTTGTTATACCCTGTAATCATTCTGGGAAGCCGTATAATTTTAGGTATGATGTTTTTTTTAGCTGTAATTAGGGTTGGTGGAAGAATAATTAATTATTGTTACTAATGGGTTGTTTGGGTGGCCTTTGGTGGATTGAAGGATGAGCTAAGTGTGAGCTGATAAGAAGGGGGAAAAATGATGGTAAATTGTTTGAGATGCTTATTTTTAGTTGAGTTATTATTATCAGAAGTATTGGAAATTGTATTTATGTTTTGTTGTTGATTGTTTATTTGTATATTAAGATTTGATATGATTAGCTTTCTTTTCTGTTAAAATTGGGGAAAAAAAAGTCAATAAAAATATTTAAAAAAAAAAAAAAAGGAAAACAGGTCGTGAACAGGATGTGTAGTGTCCCAGATAATCTTACGGACCCTGCTCAAGCAACGCTTCTGTGCTATGTCCTGGATGGGAGAGAGGGAACTGCCAATGATCTTTTTGGCCATTCTCACCACTCTCTGCACCACCTTCCTGTCTGAAGCAGTGATGCTTCCAAATCAGGAATGCCAGGAAGGCAGAGTAGAAAGATTCTGGCAGAGAACCCAGCTTTTGCAGCAAACATCCATAACTGAACTTGAGCTTGAAGCACTTAGAGGAAAGAAATACTCACGTGTGTTTGCTGTTTGTTGACTTCAGTTCAGCGTTTAACACATTCATTCCCCAGTATCTGGTAGACAAACTGAGACTTTTAGGCTTAAACACTCCTTTGTGCAACTGGATTCTTGATTTTCTTACCAACAGGCCCCAATATATGCGCGTTGGAACAAATACCTCTAATACCATTTTCTTGAACACAGGTTCTCCTCAGGGCTGCATCTTAAGTCTGCTGCTGTTCACCCTGTTGACCCATGGCTGTTGTGCTAGGTTTGCCACCAACCATATTGTGAAGTTTGCAGATGATACAACATAGTGGGCCTTATTCAGGATGATAAGATGGAAGCTTACTGCAAAGAGGTTGAGGGGCTGGTGAACTGGTGTAAGGAAAACAGACTAGTTTTAAATACCAGAAAAACCAAAGAGATCATTGTCGATTTCAAAAAAGGCAGGCACAGCCACACTTCTCTGTGCATATATGATTCACCTATGGAGATGGTTACCAGCATCAAATAACTGGGTGTGCAGCTAATGAGTAGGTTGGCTTGGTCGCTCAACAGTGAGAAACTGGTGAAGTGGGTACAGTAGCGCCTGCATTTTCTATGTCGCATGAGAAAAGCACATCTTTCTTCCCCTGTCCTGACCACTTTCTATAGGGGAACATTCAAGAGCATCCTGTCATACAGCATCAGAATCTGTTTTGGAAGCATCATTGCATCATTCAGAAGTGTTGCTTGAGCAGGGTCCATAAGATTATCTGGGACACTACACATCCTCTTCACAACCTGTTTTCCTTGTTACCTTCTGGGAGGAGGCTTCGTGATATCCGCAGCAGAACATCCAGATTTAGCCATCATTTCATTCCATACAGCATTAATCTTGTGAACTCTCAAGCTTCCTCCTTTCGTTATATACTCAAGATGGGCAGTATTTAATATTTATTTGCTATGTATATTTAGGGATGTGGGTCTATACATATGTTGTACATAGTATGTTTTAGGTGTGTGTCATGTATGTGTTTCACTTTGAGAACGGGCAACTAAATTTCATTTCTCGATGTGTGCCATTGTGCCCACAGTAAAAAAAATGACAATAAAGTTTATTCTATCTTATCTCATCTCATCTCATCTCATCTTATCTTATCTTATCTTATCTTATCTTATCTTATCTTATCTTATCTTATCTTATCTTATCTTGTCTTGTCTTGTCTTGTCTTGTCTTGTCTTGTCTTGTCTTGTCTTGTCTTGTCTTGTCTTGTCTTGTCTTACTTTACCTTACCTTATCCTATCCTATCCTATCCTATCCTATCCTATCCTATCCTATCCTATCCTATCCTATCCTATCCTATCCTATCCTATCTTCTTATCTTATCTTATCTTATCTTATCTTATCTTATCTTATCTTATCTTATCTTATCTTATCTTATCTTATCTTATCTTATCTTATCTTATCTTATCTTATCTTATCTTATCTTATCTTATCTCATCTCATCTCATCTCATCTCATCTCATCTCATCTCATCTCATCTCATCTTATCTTATCTTATCAGAAACAAGGCATTGAACAAAGTATACTATACCTGCCTAAAGTATTCAATTAATATATTTAACTTTCCTTTTCATAAACCAAATTGATTGCCACCCTTTTTATCTGGATCATTTCCTTTTGAGGTAAAGGGAAAGCCTGTGTAGTTTTAATTGATTCTTAGTCAGATTATTGACCATATAGAAGATGAGAGATAGAGAGATGATAGAGAGATAGATAGAGCTAGAGATAGACAGATAGATAGATAGATAGATAGATAGATAGATAGATAGATAGATAGATAGATAGATATAGACAGATATAAAAAATGGAAAGGCATATTGAATGCACAGGCCACAGGTAGTCTACCTTCATGTATTGTAGTGTGATCCTTATAATAATGAAATAATGATATTAAATGGAATTCATCTGCTTGCTGAAAAAAAGCCTTTTTTTTCTTTCTTTAATGTCATGACTCTTGCAATGTCTTCTGTTGCCCATTCAGTGTACTGTTTTATCTAGGCAACTGTGTCTAAAATAGCTGTATTTTTAAAAATCTGTTTCAAAGGAAAGGGCAAATTGTAATTTTCAAGTCTCAAATGAGTGATTTAGTTTTCTTTTGAAATAAACAAAGTATATTCTTTAAAAAAATTGAACAGAACAATTGGGAGGAGCTGATATATTACAATAATCTTTTTTTTATAAAAAAGAAACATGAAATCTAGAGGAGCTATTGCAGAATGGCAAAGTCTCTAGGGTTTTGTACATGTAGACTTCCTCATCATGCATCAAGGAGCAATAATAAAAAATAAAATCTCTCTTGAGTTTACCTCCTGTGATTACACAGATATTTCATCCCCATGTCTTGGCAACAGTACAAAAGTGATTTGTCATTTCCTTCTTCCAGTTTTTTTTTAAACTTTTCAATCTATTTACAGCCCTGGATTTCTCTGTGGTCTCTTATCCCAGTAATAACTAGGTTCAATCATGCTTAGCTTTCTGAGGTCAGCCAAGGTTTGCTAGGTGCTGCCAAAAACTGTGACTATTTATCAACTTCTAATAACACATCTTTGCTGAGAAAACTGGAAGGAAAGAGAAGAAAAAGACAACCAGCAGCAAGGTGGATGGACTCAGCTGCAGTGATTTTGAAAGACCTAAAAGACCAGGTTAGAGACAGTTGGTCAAGGAGAAAAAGATGATCTGTCCCTAATAAGAGTTGGAGCCAACTTGATGGCACATAATAAATCAAATACATGTTCCTTGCACAAATGTATGTGTTAAAGTCCAATGGACTTAAAAAGAAAGAAAGAAAAAATCTCTTCAGAAGAAAGTATTTCTATTAGAGATGAAACAAGGCTGCACTTACCCCTTTTTCTGCCTATTGCTTTTATGGTTCATGCTAATGAAACACTTCAAAGAACTTCCAGGCATCGATTTTCCTAAAAGTCATTTATTGTTACAAAATGTCGGCACAGGCATAACGAAGGTATGCCAAGATGTAAATTTTCTTCCCCTAAGCAATTAAATAATCAGCATGTTCCCTCCCTAAATTAGCTGTCATATCTCACGTTATCCAATTAGTGTGAAGGTCAAAGGTTTCCTTCCTCTCTCTTTCCTGGGCTTTTCCCTCCACCCTCTTCTGCTCTGCATTAACTCTAAAAATACCAGACAGTTCTGCATATTGTCAAAGCAAGAATATACATTATTTGCAGCGTTGACATCCGCCCCCCCCTTACAAGAAGGACAGATCCTGTAAAGTGAACAAAAGCATATGTTAAGAGTTATTTTTCGGTTTGTTGGGGTGTTTCACATGAAACCTTTTGACCAATCTGCCAGCTTTCACTTCACTGGATTTCATCCAGGTGGCTTCATACAATGGGTATCCCTTCCATTGTATTAGGTACTGAAATTTCTCTTTAAAAATTCTAGAGTCAAGAATACATTTCACTTCATAGTGGGTCTGTCCTGCAACTACGAGGGGCCCAGGTGCCTTCTTTGGAGGAGGTCTTAAAGTGAAGCCCCGATAAGGCTTCAACAAGCTACAATGGAAAACTGGGTGAATTTTCCCTAAAAGTCTAGGGAGTTTTAGTTCTACTGTGACTGGGTTGATGATCCTTACTATGGGGAAAGGCCCCAAGAATTTTGGTCCCAATTTCTTGCTGGGCAATTTGAGGCGTAGATATTTAGTTGACAAATAAACCTTTTCCCCAACTTGGAATGTTCTTTGGGGAGCCCTCTTTTTACCAGCCTGCTTTTTATAGGTTTCAAAGGTCTTTTTAAAAACAGTTTTTGTGTTTCTCCAAACTTCTTCCCACCCCTTACCCACTGGTCAAGTGTCTGGGAAGCGGAGGGCAACTGAGGATATTCAGGTATTCGGCTGAACTCTTTTTCTGTGGCCACTCTGAAAGGCATGTAGCCAGTGCTGCTGTGCACAGAATTATTGTATGTCACCTCCGCAAAAGGGAGGAGATCAGTCCAATTCGTCTGTTGGTAAGAAATGTAGCTTCTAAGATATTGCTCCACCATTTTGTTAGTGGCTTCTGTGACCCTATTTGTGGCCGGATGAACAGCAGATGATAAGCCTTGAGATGATCCAATTAATGTAAAGAAACTTCTCCAAAACTTTGCTGTGAACTGCACCTCTGTCCAAAATTATTCACTTAGGGGTGCCATGCAGCTGGTAGATAAGTTTCAGGAACAATTTGGTTAGGCGTTGGGCAGATGGGAGTCCTTTGCAGGTGATGAAATGAGCGTGCTTCGAGAACAGGTCTATTACAGTCCAGATGACAGTATTTCCACTAATCTCAGGTAGGTCTACTATAAAGTCCATAGCTATTTCTTCCCATGGTTGAGAAGGGTCTGCCACTGGTTGCAGTAACCCAGGGGTTTTCCCTGGGATTCTTTTGTGGCACATACAGTCCAACTTTTTACATAGTTTTCCACATCCCTTTTCAGCCCTGGCCACCAAAATTGCCGGCAGGTGAGGTGTAGGGTTTTCAAATATTGAAAGTGTCCAGCCTGTTTTACATCATGGCTGTGTTTGAGAACATTAAGATGGAGGCCTTCTGTAAAATATAGTTTCCCCCCTTTGTAAGCCAAGCCATCCCTGCACATTAGGGAGGTTTGATTATCTTTGAACCATTGATCGGTGAGAAGTTCTCATTTTATTTTCTTTACTCCAGGGTCATCAGGATTGAGGACCATGTGAGGTGTAAGTTGAGAAGCACTTTGTGGATTGGAGATAATTGCCTCATTAATCTTCTCCCGTTCGCTCTTGTATTGGGATAACCGAGATAACGCATCAGCTAGGAAGTTCTTTCCTCCTGGTATGTACTTTAGAGTGAAATTGAAGCAGTTAAAGTACTGTGCCCACTGTACTTGTTTTGGGGACAATTTGCGAGGAGTTTTCAGTGCTTCTAGATTTTTGTGATCTGTCCATACCTCAAATGGCACCTTGCTCCCTTCTAGATAGTGTCGCCAGTTTAATAGTGCCCATCTAATCGCGAAAGCCTCTTTCTCCCAGATTGCCCATCTCCACTCGCTCTCAGTAAATTTCTTAGAGGTGTAGGTGTAGATTTGCAGGACCCCACTTTTCTTCTTTTGCAGTAACACAGCTCCAACTGCCACATCGCTGGTATTGGCTTGAATTACAAAGAGTTCCCCAGGGCAGGGGTGCTTTAGGACTGGTTCAGCAGCAAATAGTCTCTAAATTCTCAAAAGCTGTTTAACAGCCCATTGTCCATGCTAGTGGTCGGCTCAGTCATGGCTTCTCTCCTCCTTTGCCTGCTTTGAGTAGTTCTGTAAGGAGTAGGGCAATCTCAGCAAAAGAGGGGATGCATTGATGATAAAGGTTGGCAAAACCCAGAAAGCTGTTTGCAAGTCTTTGGGGGCTGCTATTTGATTATAGCTT
This sequence comes from Bothrops alternatus, assembly GCA_034064705.1. Lineage (NCBI taxonomy): Eukaryota > Metazoa > Chordata > Lepidosauria > Squamata > Viperidae > Bothrops > Bothrops alternatus. The sequence goes on along the minus strand of JARGCV010000224.1, from coordinate 1,957,211 downwards.
TCACCTTGGCTGGATCCATTTCAATGCCCTTGTTGGAAATTCTGTAGCCAAGATAGTCTAACCGGGTTTGGTGAAATTCACATTTCGACAATTTGGCATAAAGCTTGGCATTCAATAGTTTCTTTAACACTTCTCTCACCAGCTTTATGTGATCAGTCATATTCGTGCTGTATATCAGGATATCATCAAGATACACCAAAACCCCTTTGTATAAGTGATCATGTAAGACCTCATTAATCAACTGCATGAATACAGCTGGGGGCCCCCTGTAGTCCAAATGGCATGACTTTGAACTGATAGCTCCCCATAGGACAGTTGAAGGCAGTTTTCCACTCGTCTCCCTCTTTTATTCTCACCCGGTAGTATGCCTCTCTCAGGTCTAATTTAGTGAAGACACTCCCCTTAGCCAGATGGGTTAATAAGTCCTTTAGGAAAGGGAGGGGGTATTTATTTTCCACACTCACAGCGTTGAGACCCTTATAGTCTATGCAGAGATGAAGAGACCCATCTTTTTTTTCTTTGAACGACACAGGAACTCCCCCGGTAGATTTGGCCCATTCGATAAATCCCCTTGCTAGGTTTTTGTTCACGTATCGCTGCATCTCCTCCATTTTGAGGGGGGACATAGCATACATTCTCGGTCATGGGAGTTTGGCTCCTGGCACCAATTCGATGGAGCAGTCATTGGGTCTGTGAGGGGGTAGGGCATCACAATTGCTTTTCAACTCTCAACATTAATATTATTTTACTTGTGTGCAAATATGTAGCTGGTGTTAAAAGTAGCATCTAGGGAAGAAAAACAGCCTGTAAGGTAATCCTATTGTTAAGTTCAAAAGATGATTAAAATAAATGAATACTGCTTTACTCAAAACAAACAGTTTTATGTTCATCAGGGCTCTCTCTCTCTCTCTCTCTCTCTCTCTCTCTCTCTCTCTCTCTCTCTCTCTCTCTCTCTCTCTCTCTCTCTCTCTCTCTCTCTCTCTCTCTCTCTCTCTCTCAAGATATCAGTTTAAATTTTCTTTTTTCTTTTGTAAATAAATGGCCTCACAGCAGACTGCTTTCTATTATTATTTCTTTTCTCACTTTCATTCTACACTCTGTTCTTAAAAGCCAACTGAACAAGGCATGCTTTATCTTTGTGAATGCCAGCCACACATTGTGCTTAGGGAAGATCTGAGCTGTTTGATCTCATTATACTCATCACTCTCCTTACTCCTTCCCTTCCCTTTCTACTATTGTTACCCACTTCCCATTTTCCAGATCATTTGTTGCTCTGTTAATCCCATTTTTTATTTCTTTTATATTCTTACTTAAAGACATAGTTGTCTCCCATTATGCAGCATTAAAAATAAATACAGTGATATTTAGATTCTAAGTGACCCCTCTGTTCTCACCATTTTCTAAAGTGTGTTGGAGAATCTAGAAGTGAAATGCACTTTAATTACTGTTTACGTCTCATTTAGCACTTATTCCAGCACTGTGATGGCCTGTTTACCATTTATAGAGGACACCTCCTTAACATTATAGTTTTTGCCTTGGTATATCTTGCCATTTAGGCAGATTGAAGCCAGATCAAAGTGATCCACCAGAAAAGTTGTGTTTTCCATAGGAAAATGTAACAGTTCTCCCATGCAAGCATTATAATTCACATGGAAAAGGTGCTTGAAGAAGGTCAATGACCTGGAGGGCTCCAGGTGTCCCACTGCAGGGTCACCCCATCTGGCCACAAGGTTCTAGGTCTTCATGGCCATTTTTTGTTTTGGCTGCTGAGAAAAATAGATTTCACCAGGTAACCAGACTTTTCTTCCTTTTCTTTCTGCTCTGGAAGGAATAGCACTCTTGAAATCACAATTCTTTCTGATCTCTGCTGTGAAAGAGAGACTAACAATGATGGCATTGGGAGAACAAGAACTAGGTGGAATCCTCCCCTGTTCCCTTTTCTTTTTAAATTTAATCAGGTGCTGAATTAAAGGGACAAAGAATATCTTTCCCAGTCACTTTTCATGTCTCTTAATATTCAGTGCTCATTTTGGGAACACTGGGCTTAAAGGAGAATTTCAGTGGGATATTTCAGTAGCCTTTTTATAGTAGCAGCACTGCTGTTACCATTATGAGGAACCCTGCTCTTGGGATATGAAGGGATAAGAATCCTACCCTAAGGTATCCTACCTTAGGAGTAAATTGATATATTTTCCACTGAATTTCTCTATTCACAAATTTGCTAAAGGATTTTGAAAGACTACTTATGACCATTGGGTTCTCTACCTGCAACCGAAGAATACTTGAGTAATAAGATTCCTGGTTGCTGCTGAATTAATATATAGTATCACCTCTCCCACTCTAATTCATAAAGGTATTCTGCACACATAGAATCAATAACATAATTTTCTCAATATATATTATAATGTTTGCTTCAGATACCCTTGTTAAATGAGAGTAAGATTTTCTCTGCTGTAGCATGGAAACCTTGATACTTTCTTGGACTTTTATCAGAATGCATTCTCTTTTAGATGGTTCAGTTAAAAAATATTTTTACTAGCATATACCTATGCAATGCTTGCTTTTCTTAATTAGGTTGATGCTTTATTTCATAATTTAGAATGAAGCTATCCGGTGTGATAAAACAGAGGAAAGACTAAATTGGAGGAATCCAGGGCAGAAACTTTAGTCATAAAGCTCATTGGTTGAAATTCATTTAGCTCTTATTTCTTAGCTTAACTAATAGACCTGCAAACAGAAGTAGAATGGCAAAAGAAATCAAAGATAGTACCAATTGTTACAGGTGTTCTGGGTGCAGTTCCAAAACCACTGGAGCACTACTTGAATAGTGTTGGCATTAACAAAATTACCATTAGTTAGTTGCAAGTGTTGACTAAATTTAACCTATCAGAAGTTAAACAGTGATTTTGTTTCCTTAACCTGCTGGTTTTCTTACTGACAGAATTCAGGTAAATATAAAATCTGATATTCCACTTTCATCCAAAATAGAATAATTCCAATCTGCTTAATCTCCAGGTTAGCAACCCTTTGGGTAAGATAATGCTGCAGGTCAATATGCACATGCCTGCATTTCTCTTGGGCCATAAAAACTCTTTCTTGGTCATTGCCCATCATTCACAAAGGAGCAACTCATTTTACTAGTGGTTCCAACTAATCCTTTTGAAAACTGAACTGGGACAGTCTTTTACAAAGCCCAGACCAAATGGCACACTCCCCAGAGTGATGTAAACCTTCATTTCTTTGGGTATACTGTAAGAGCTAAAAATTTATGAGCTTGTGAATATAACAGACCTGACAAACTCCCCAGCTAGTCAAAATATAAACCCAGTCTAAGATTTGGCTGTCACACTCCAGACTAATGTACCTTTCCCTCCCCAACAAATCAAACAGTTCTGCTTCCTCCCTTAGGCAGTCTTTCTTTATTACCATCTATAGCAGTCTGCTGAGCCTACTTTTCAGTTTGGTACAGTGACCCAGTGGTATATTACTGTAAATTCCCCAAGCTTATTCACTTTGTCTTCTGAACAGTGAATGTTAATGGAAAGGGGGTGTATTTTTATTGTAACAATAAATTTTCTATTTGAAAGGACTATGTCCTCTGATGGGAATATTGTAGAAGAGACTAAAATGGAGATAGCAAATGTATACTATTGGAGCTGACTGGCTGATAGAATAGAATATCTTTATTGTCATTGTGTAAATCACAACAAAATTAAGTGCTCTTCTGAGTGCACACTACACACAAGTAAAAACCACAAATAAGAGCATTTATTTATTTATTTTATTTATTTTATTCGGATTTGTATGCCGCTCCTCTCCGAGGACTCGGAGTGCATACATTATACACACACATCCTTCACATTCTATTCACCATTGTGCTGCAGCTAATATTGATAAGGAACACAAGAGATATGTTAGTCTGATTGAACAATATAGGAAAGCAGATTATGAGCATGCTCATGCATAATTGAACCTTATTCCTAGGAAGCATGACATGAGACAATACAGCCAGGAGATGGAGTAGAGCAGTGGTTCTCAACCTTTCTAATGCCGTGACCCCATAATACAGTTCCTCATGTTGTGGTGACCCCCAACCATAGTGGGCGTGGCCGCCAAGTGGGCGTGGCCAAGTGGGCGTGGCCACCAAGTGGGCGTGGCAAGAAAGACAGCCCGGCCACCATTAATGCTGCATGTATTTTAATGCATGTATTTTAATGCATGTTTACCCTGCCTTTAAATGTGGGACCAAAATTTACAGAAAGTTAGTAAATAATAAATAAGAACAGGCTGCTTTCATTTGAACCATAAATTATAGTGGGGACCTGGAGGGATTTTCTTTCAGCGAAGATGAAAGAAAATATATGAAAGAGAGGGAATAAAAAGCAAAGCAGAAAGGAATAAGAAGAGTGAGAAATGGCATGGAGGTTATAGGTTTCCCGGATCAGAAATAAACAAAACAATTAAATCCGTTTTAAGATAATAAATGGCAACAAATGGAAGATTCAAACTAGTTTTAAGGGAATAAAAGGAAATAAATGGAAGTATTAAACCACAATAAATGGAAGAATCAAAGCAGTTTATAAAAGGAAATAAATATCAGCAAACAAGAATGCTTTAACCAAATTTTTGTAGCCAAGATGTGATAGCCTCAGAGATTACAGCAACAGCCAGGACATTTTTGAACCAGGAGTCTCGGGTTGCAGCACTCCAGCTGAACTGGCTGGAATGACGCCGTGGATTGTTTTTCTTGCTGGAGAGTGAAGGGGGCGAAGGAAGCGAAGGAGACAAAGGAGACGAAGGAAACGCAGGCACAGACGAGGCTTGCAGGCCTGCATTGCCGGGTCTTCTTGTTTCTGATGCTGGATCTCTTCCTGATAAGATTGTGGAGTTGGGACTTGTTATCTTCTTGCAGAGAAATATTCGGGACTGCTGTGTCGTGGTCTTTGCAGAGATGTGGCTTGACCCTGATACTACTCCAGGAGAGGCTACTGAATTATCAGGATGCTCAGTGTATTGAGCAGACAGAACTATGGTCTCTGGGACGAACAGGAGGAGGGGGACTTTGTGTTTACATAAATAATAACTGGAGCACAAATGTTAAAGTGATTGACACTCACTGTTCTCCTGATTTGGAATTTTTTGCAGTGAAGTGCGGCCCCTTTTATCTGTCTCGTGAGTTTAATATTGTGATAATAACTGTAGTATATACACCCCCTGATGCTAACATAACCGTGGCCATGAATTATCTATTAACTACCATTTATAAACAGCAGCAGGCCTACTCGGGTGGAGTGTTGGTGGCTGTAGGTGATTTCAATCAAGCCAACTTTGGGACGTTGGGTTCAACAGCTACTGTTTTTACAACTACTCCTTCTGTGGGTTTTGGCTCTGGACTTTTTAGCTCAAAGCCTACCACAGGTTCTATCTTAGGAGGGACTAATACAGGAACAGCTACAACTATTGCGGCAGGATTTACAGCTATAGCTACTGTTTTTACAACTACTGCTTTTACAACTACTCCTACCGAGGGCTTTGGTTTTGGATCTTTTAGTTCAAAGCCTACTACACGTTCTATCTTAGGAGGGACTACTTCTGCTTCTACAATTACTCCTGCTTTTACAACTACTCCTGCTTTTGTAACTACTCCTGTTTTTACAACTATTACTGTTTTTACAATTTGAGCTGTTCTTGAGCTGTTTTTTTTAACTGTTGTTTGTCCAAATTTTAAATAGTTAACTTGTTTAATACCATTTTAAATTGAATTGTTAGATGCTGAATGATCTGGGGGGGATTGAATGTTTGTGGAATGAATCGGGTTGAATGGATGGTTAGCTTATTGTTTTAAATTGTTTGTTTAAAGGGTAGTTTTTTGTGGGTGGGATAAATTAATGATATGGATGGAGTTGTGGTTGAGTGGAATGAATGGGATGGACTGGCTAGCCTGCCTGGCGCGGCAGAGGCGGAGGGGGAGGGGGGCGCTGGCTCTGGGGTGATAGAGGGCCAAAGTATACCGGTCTTGCTGGGGAGAGGCAGATATGGCGGGGGCCACAGGGTAGGCCATTCCCGGGGAACAAGAGCTCGCTGTTTAAAAGCGATCCCTTGCTCCGACCCTGTGAGTTCATCCCGAAGTACTGGTGATGGGGGAAATCCGGACCCTGGGCTCAGGCTGCTGCTGCTCAATGCCAGGTCGGTTGTAAATAAAGCTCCCCTCATCCATGATCTTCTCCTGGATGAGGAGGCCGACCTCGCATGTGTGACCAAAACCTGGCTGGGCCCGGAGGGAGGAGTTCCTCTCTCTGAGATGTGTCCAGCCGGGTTTCAGGTATGGCATCAGCCACGACCCCAGGGAAGGGGGGGAGGAGTGGCTATTATAGCCAAGAAGACCTTTAGCCTACACAGGCTTGCTGTTTCTGAGATTGCGGGTTGTGAGTTGCTCCTTGTGAAGTTGGACCTAGGGGTTCAGGTGGGCTTGTTGCTCGCGTACCTGCCTCCCAGCTGCGTGTCAACAGTCCTGCCTGCGCTACTTGAGGAGGTTGCTGGGCTGGCGGTTGAGTTCCCCAGGCTTGTTGTCTTGGGGGACTTAAATCTTCCATCGCTCGGCGAATCCTATGGGTTGGCGCAGGAGTTCATGGCCACCATGGCAACCATGAACCTGACTCAGGTAGTTCAGGGTCCGACTCATGAGAGGGGACACACTCCCGACATGATATTCCTCTCAGAACAGTTGAGCAATGATCTGAATTTAAGGGGCTTAGATATTTTGCCTATGTCATGGTCAGATCATTTTCTGCTGCGGCTTGTTTTTAAGGCTCCACTCCTCCCCTGCAGGGAGGCGGAACCGATTAGGTGGTTCCGCCCCAGGCGTCTGATGGATCCAGAGAGTTTTCAGAGGACGCTTGGGGAAATACCGGATTCTCTCATTCACAGTTCGGCAGAGTCCCTGGTTACAGCCTGGAATATGGCTGCGAAGGGGGCTCTTGACCGGATTGCGCCGCTGCGACCTCTCTGTGGTAGCAGACCCAGGAGATCTCCTTGGTTTACTGAGGAACTCAGGGGGATGAAGCGCCAGAAGAGACGCCTAGAGAAGCGATGGAGGAAAAGTATATCCGTATCTGACCGAACACTTGTAAGATCTTATATCAAGACTTATCAGGTGGCGCTCAAGGCGGCAAGATGCGCGTATCATTCCGCCTTGATTGCATCTGTGGAATCCCGCCCAGCTGCCCTGTTCAGGGTAACTCGCTCCCTCCTTAATCAGGGGGGAATTGATGCACCCTTGCAGGGTAGTGCTGAGGACTTTAATAAGTTTTTCGCGGATAAAATCGCCCAGATTCGGATGGACCTTGACTCCAATTGGAATGCAGTATCAGCTGATAATGATTCAGTCGAGATGACAGGGACTCGTCTTGATCCTGTTGTGTGGGAGGAGTTTGACCCGGTAGCACCTGATGAAGTTGACAAGGCCATTGGAGCTGTGAGCTCCGCCACCTGTTTATTGGACCCGTGCCCCTCCTGGCTGGTTTTGGCCAGCAGGGAGGTGACGCGGGGCTGGGTTCAGGAGATTGTCAACGCTTCTTTGAGGGAGGGGTCCTTTCCGGCTCCCTGCAAGGAGGCAATTGTGCGCCCCCTCCTCAAGAAGCCTTCCCTGGACCCAGCTGTTTTAAACAACTACCGTCCTGTCTCCAATCTTCCCTTTATAGGGAAGGTTGTTGAGAAGGTGGTGTCACTCCAGCTCCAACGGTCCTTGGATGAGGCCGATTATCTGGGCCCTCAACAGTCAGGATTCAGGCTCGGCTACTCCACAGAAACTGCTTTGGTCGCGCTGACGGATGATCTCTGGCGGGCCCGGGATAAGGGATTATCCACTATCCTGGTGCTACTTGACCTCTCAGCAGCTTTCGATACCATTGACCATGGTATCCTTCTGCACTGACTGGAGGGGTTGGGGGTTGGGGGCACTGTTTTGCAGTGGTTCACCTCCTACCTCACTGGTCAGTCGCAGTCGGTGTTGGCAGGGGGTCAGAGGTCGACCCCTAGGTTCCTCCCTTGTGGGGTCCCTCAGGGATCGGTCCTCTCCCCTCTGCTGTTTAATATCTACATGAAACCTCTGGGTGAGATCATCCGACAACATGGGATGAGATATCATCAGTATGCTGATGATACCCAGCTTTACATCTCCACCCCGTGTCATTTCAGTGAAGCAGTGGAAGTGATGTGCCGATGTCTGGAGGCTGTTAGGGTTTGGATGGGTGCCAACAGGCTCAAACTCAACCCCGACAAGACGGAGTGGCTATGGGTTCTGCCTCCCAAAGATATTTCAATCTATCCGTCCATTACCCTGGGGGGGAGCTTTTGACCCCCTCGGAGAAGGTCCGCAACTTGGGCGTCCTCCTCGATCCACAGCTAAATTTGGAATATCATCTTTCGGCTGTGGCGAGGAGAACATTTGCCCAGGTTCTGGCCCTATTTGGACCGGGAGTCTCTTCTCACAGTCACTCATGCTCTTATCACCTCGAGGTTCGATTACTGCAATGCTCTCTACATGGAGCTACCTTTGAAAAATGTTCGGAGACTTCAGTTTGGTACAGTGAGACTTCAGGTAATGCAGAATGCAGCCGCGCGAGCAGTGTTGGGCTTGCCTAGAAATGCCCACATTTCGGCATCACTCCGCGAGCTGCATTGGCTGCCAATTGGTCTCCGAACCCAATTCAAAGTGTTGGTTATGAGCTATAAAGCCCTACATGGCATCGGACCAGGTTATTTACGGGACCGTCTGCTGCCTCATGAATCCCAGCGGCCGGTTAGGGCCCACAGAGTGGGCCTTCTCCAGGTCCCGTCAGCCAGACAGTGTCGCCTGGCGGGGCCTAGGGGAAGAGCCTTCTCTGTTGCGGCCCCAGCCCTCTGGAACCAACTTCCCCTGGAGATCCGTGTCGCCCCCACCCTCTCCGCCTTTCGTAAATTGCTTAAAACACACTTTTGCCGGCAGGCCTGGGGCAGCTAACATCTTGCCCCTAGCCAGTGTATGTTCGTGGAATGATTGGTTTTTTGTTTTTTGGTTTTTTGTTTTTTTTAACTTAAGGGTTTTTTATATGTATGTAATTTCTATTATGCTGTGAGCCGCCCTGAGTTCTCCGGAATAGGGCGTCATAGAAATTAAATTAATAATAATAATAATTACATGTATATTTGTGCAGTTGTGCATTAGAATAGCACAAAATCTTGGTTTCGAATAATTTTATTGTGCAATAAATGAATGAATAAATGAAGCCACTTTGTTCAACCCCCCCTCCCATTTGCTAACAAAGTTAATAGCACATGGGAGTCCACCCACCCCAGGGGTAGTGTTTTTCAAAAACACTCAAAGAGCCACTTGGACCTATTTCCCACCGAAAACAAATCACTGGAGCTGAAAAACCCTTTTGATATCTAAAATGAAGATAACACTGCAGATATCCTTTTTTACCTTTAATGTGTGTGTGTGTGTGTGTGTGTGTGTGTATAAAATAAAGGTTAAAAAGGATATCTGCAGTGTTATCTTCATTTTAGATGTCAAAAGGGTCTTCCTCTGTCACTTTCCTCTCTCTCTCTCTTTCTTTCCATTCTTTCCTCTTTCCCTCTTTCCTCTTTCTTTTTCTGTCTCTTTTATCCTCTTTCCTCTCTTTCTTTCTTTCCTCTCTCTTCTTTCTTTCCACTTTCTCTTCCTTCTCTTTCTCTCTTTTCTCAATCTTTTTTCTCTTTCCTCTCCCCCTCTTTCTCTTTTTTCTTTCTCTCTCTCCCTCTTTTCTCTCTCTTCTCTTTCCTCTTTCTCTTTCCTCTTTCTCTCTCTCTCTCCCTCCAGTCCAGGTGAAGAGAGAGAGAGAGAGCGAAAGGCAGACGGCGCCAAATGGACAGGGAGGGCGAGCTGCTCCCAACCGCCCCCCCATCTTCAGCCGAGAATCGGCGGAGAATCGGCGGAGGGCAAGGGGCGAGAAAGGGAAGCAGAGAATCGGCGGAGGGCAAGGGGTGAGAAAGGGAAGCGGAGAATCGGCGGAGGGCAAGGGGCGACAAAGGGAAGCAGAGAATCGGCGGAGGGCAAGGGGCGAGAAAGGGAAGCGGAGAATCGGCAGAGGGCAAGGGGCGAAAAAGGGAAGCGGAGAATCGGCGGAGGGCGGAGGGCAATGGGCGAGAAAGGGAAGCGGAGAATCGGCGGAGGGCAAGGGGCAAGAAAGGGAAGCGGAGAATCGGCGGAGGGCAAGGGGCGACAAAGGGAAGCAGAGAATCGGCGGAGGGCAAGGGGCGAGAAAGGGAAGCGGAGAATCGGCGGAGGGCAAGGGGCGAGAAAGGGAAACAGAGAATCGATGGAGGGCGGAGGGCAACGGGCGAGAAAGGGAAGCGGAGAATCGGCGGAGGGCAAGGGGCGAGAAAGGGAAGCGGAGAATCGGCGGAGGGCGGAGGGCAAGGGGCGAGAAAGGGAAGCGGAGAATCGGCGGAGGGCAAGGGGCGAGAAAGGGAAGCGGAGAATCGGCGGAGGGCGGACGGCAACGGGCGAGAAAGGGAAGCGGAGAATCGGCGGAGGGCAAGGGGCGAGAAAGGGAAGTGGAGAATCGGCGGAGGGCAAGGGGCGAGAAAGGGAAGCGGAGAATCGGCGGAGGGCAAGGGGCGAGAAAGGGAAGCGGAGAATCGGCGGAGGGCGGAGGGCAAGGGGCGAGAAAGGCAAGCGGAGAATCGGCGGAGGGCAAGGGGCGAGAAAGGGAAGCGGAGAATTGGCGGAGGGCAGAGGGCAAGGGGCGAGAAAGGGAAGCGGAGAATCGGCGGAGGCCAAGGGGCGAGAAAGGGAAGCAGAGAATCGGCGGAGGGCGATGGGCGAGAAAGGGAGGCGGAGAATCGGCGGAGGGCGACGGGCGAGAAAGGGAGGTGGAGAATCGGCGGAGGGCGGAGGGCAACGGGCGAGAAAGGTAAGCGGAGAATTGGCGGAGGGCGGAGGGCAAGGGGCGAGAAAGGGAAGCGGAGAATCGGCAGAGGGCAAGGGGCGAGAAAGGGAAGCGGAGAATCGGCGGAGGGCAACGGGCGAGAAAGGGAGGCGGAGAATCGGCGGAGGGCGGAGGGCAATGGGCGAGAAAGGGAAGCGGAGAATCGGCGGAGGGCAAGGGGCAAGAAAGGGAAGCGGAGAATCGGCGGAGGGCAAGGGGCGAGAAAGGGAAGTGGAGAATCGGCGGAGGGCAAGGGGCGAGAAAGGGAAGCGGAGAATCGGCGGAGGGCAAGGGGCGAGAAAGGGAAGCGGAGAATCGGCGGAGGGCGGAGGGCAAGGGGCGAGAAAGGCAAGCGGAGAATCGGCGGAGGGCAAGGGGCGAGAAAGGGAAGCGGAGAATTGGCGGAGGGCAGAGGGCAAGGGGCGAGAAAGGGAAGCGGAGAATCGGCGGAGGCCAAGGGGCGAGAAAGGGAAGCAGAGAATCGGCGGAGGGCGATGGGCGAGAAAGGGAGGCGGAGAATCGGCGGAGGGCGACGGGCGAGAAAGGGAGGTGGAGAATCGGCGGAGGGCGGAGGGCAACGGGCGAGAAAGGTAAGCGGAGAATTGGCGGAGGGCGGAGGGCAAGGGGCGAGAAAGGGAAGCGGAGAATCGGCGGAGGGCAAGGGGCGACAAAGGGAAGCAGAGAATCGGCGGAGGGCAAGGGGCGAGAAAGGGAAGCGGAGAATCGGCGGAGGGCAAGGGGCGAGAAAGGGAAACAGAGAATCGATGGAGGGCGGAGGGCAACGGGCGAGAAAGGGAAGCGGAGAATCGGCGGAGGGCAAGGGGCGAGAAAGGGAAGCGGAGAATCGGCGGAGGGCGGAGGGCAAGGGGCGAGAAAGGGAAGTGGAGAATCGGCGGAGGGCAAGGGGCGAGAAAGGGAAGCGGAGAATCAGCGGAGGGCAAGGGGCGAGAAAGGGAAGCGGAGAATCGGCGGAGGGCAAGGGGCGAGAAAGGGAAGCGGAGAATCGGCGGAGGGCGGAGGGCAAGGGGCGAGAAAGGGAAGCGGAGAATCGGCGGAGGGCAAGGGGCGAGAAAGGGAAGCGGAGAATTGGCGGAGGGCGGAGGGCAAGGGGCGAGAAAGGGAAGCGGAGAATCGGCGGAGGCCAAGGGGCGAGAAAGGGAAGCAGAGAATCGGCGGAGGGCGATGGGCGAGAAAGGGAGGCGGAGAATCGGCGGAGGGCGACGGGCGAGAAAGGGAGGTGGAGAATCGGCGGAGGGCGGAGGGCAACGGGCGAGAAAGGGAAGCGGAGAATTGGCGGAGGGCGGAGGGCAAGGGGCGAGAAAGGGAAGCGGAGAATCGGCAGAGGGCAAGGGGCGAGAAAGGGAAGCGGAGAATCGGCGGAGGGCAACGGGCGAGAAAGGGAGGCGGAGAATCGGTGGAGGGCGACGGGCGAGAAAGGGAGGCGGAGAATCGGCAGAGGGCGATGGGCGAGAAAGGGAGGCAGAGAATCGGCGGAGGGTGACGGGCGAGAAAGGGAGGCGGAGAACGGGCAGATGGGTAGGGGGAGCAGGACGGATGGCAGGCAGCCAAGCAGAGGAAGCTCAGCAGCAGGCAAAACTTACTGTTTTTGCCTGTTCTCTGTCTCGCTTTCTGCCGCTTGTTCTCTCTCGCTTTCTGCCGCTCGTCCTCTGTCTCGCTTTCTGCCATGTGCTCCGAAACCGAAACTTCCTTAGTTTATATTGGCTTTCGAACGCCAATAGAATAGTCTCTTATATAGAGTCTATTCGCGTTCAAAAGCCAATAGAAAGTAGCGTAACTAAGGAAAAAAATGGCGGACAGCATTGAGGAAAAAAAATGGCAGACAGCATTGATTGGCGACCCCTGTGAAATGGTCGTTCGACCCCAAATGGGGTCGCGACCCACAGGTTGAGAACCGCTGGAGTAGAGAAAGAGAAACAAATTTAAGATAGACATTCCCTAGAATTTCCCAGGGCATATCCATTAAGGTTAAAATAATATAGGCTTAGTCTGGCAAGGATAATAATAATAATAATAATAATAGTAATAATAATAATAATAATAATAATGATGATGATGATGATGATGATGATGATGATGATGATGATGAAAGGGACCTTGGAGGTCTAGTCCAACCCCCTGCTCAGGCAGGATACCCTATACCATTTCAGACAAATGGCTATCCAGTCTCTTCTTAAAAACTTTCAGTGTTGGAGCATTCACAGCTTCTGGAGGAAGGTTGTTCCACTGATTAATTGTTCTAACTGTCAGAAAATTTCTCCTTAGTTCTAGGTTGCTTCTCTCTTTGGTTAGTTTCCATCCATTGCTTCTTGTCTTGCCTTCAGGTGCTTTGGAGAATAGCTTGACTCTCTCTTCTTTGTGGCAGCCCCTGAGATATTGGAACATTACTATCATGTTACCCCTCATCCTTCTCTTCATTAAACTAGACATACTATTTCCAGCAACTGTTCCTTATATGTTTTAGCCTCCAGTTTCCTAGTCATTTTTGATGCTCTTCTTTGTACTCTTTCTAGAGCAGGAGTGTCAAACTCATAACATCAAGTGACGTGTCGCAATGTATCGTGACACTTTTGGTGTGACATATCCGGCCTGCGAGCCGGCAGTTTGACACCCCTGTTCTAGAGTCTCAACATCTTTTTTACATTGTGGTGATCAAAACTGAATGCAGTATTCCAAGTGTGGCCTTACCAAGGTATTGTAAAATGGTATTAACACTTCACATGATCTTGATTCTATCCTTCTGTTAATGCAGCCTAGCAGTGTGTTGGCTTTTTTAGCAGCTGCAGCACACTGCTGGCTCATATTTAAGTGATTGTCCACTAGGACTCCGAGATCCCTCTCACAGTTACTACTATTGAGTAGGTACCACCTATACTATACTTGTGCATTTGGTTTTTCTTGCTTAAATGTAGAACCTTACTTTTTTTACCATTGAATTTCATTTTGTTAGATAGCGCCCAATATTCAAGTCTGTCAAGATCCTTCTGTATCTTAAGGCTATCTTCTGGAGTGCTGGCCATTCCTGCCAGCTTGGTGTCATCTGCAAATTTGATGAGATTCCCATCTATACCCTCATCCAAATCATTGATGAAGATGTTGAAGAGCACTGGGCCCAGAATAGAGACCTGGAGCACCCCACTACACACTTCCCTCTATGTAGATGCAGTTCCATTGAGGACCACACACTGAGTATGGCTGGTCAGCCAGCTACGAATCCATCTGGTGGTGATGCTGTCTAACCCACACTTTTCTATCTTATCAAGTAATAAGTTGTGGTCTAATTTATTAAATTCCTTACTGAAGTCCAAGTAAATTATATCCACAGAATTCCTCTAGTCCACTAATTTTGTTACTTGGTCAAAAAATGCAATAAGATTTTGTCTGGCATGATCTGTTTTGACAAATCCATGCTGGCTTTTGGTAATGACTTTGTTTGCCTCTAGGTGTTTGCTGATTCATTGCTTGATTATCTTTTCCAGAATCTTTCCAGGTATTGAAGTCAGGCTGATAGGTTTGTAGTTTCCTGGATCCATTTTTCCCCTTTTTTTGAAGATGGGAACTACATTAGCTCTTTTCCAGTCCTCTGGTAGTTCCCCAGTGCTCCAGGATCTTTGAAAAATATAGTTAGTGGTTCTGAGATCACATCTGCTAGTTCCTTCAGAACCTTGGGTGTAATCCATTTGGTCCTGGCGATTTGAACTCATCTAGGATGGACAGGTGCTCACTAACCATTTTCTTGCCTATCTTAACTTGTGTTTCTAATCTGTTTTTTATGGTACTGTTTTTGATAGGTTGGACTGTTTTTTTCCTTTGTGTAAAGATAGATGCCAAAAATGAGTTAAATAGTTCTGCTTTCTCCCTGTTGCTTGTCACCTTCTTGCACTTATTCCCAGTAATGGACCAATCATTTCCTTAACATTTTTTCTTGTTTTTTACATGTTGAAAGAAGCTTTTTTGCTATTTTTGACTTTGGTCACAAGCATTAGTTCATTTTGATTCTTAGCTTTCCTCACTTCATCTTTGCAGGTTCGGGCTATTTGATGATATTCTGCCTTAGTTATGTGCTCCTCTTTCCATTTTTATACTTGTCCTTTTTGTCTTTCAATTTTTTCAGAGAGTTCTTTATGCAGCCATGCTTGTTTCTTTTGAGAGCTGTTACTTTTCTTCTTCATTGGTATTTTGCCAGACTGGGCTTTTATAATAACACTTTTCAAAATTGTCCAAGCTTTTTGAGTTGTTTTCCCCTTGAGGATTCTCATCCATTTAATCCTTTGCAAGCTCTCTATAATTTTATTGAAGTTAGCTGTCTTAAAGTCCAAGACTCTAGTTTGACTGTGTTCTATTGCTTGTGCTTGCATAATGTTGAATTCCAGTATTGCATGATCACTCCTGCCCAAGGTTCCTGTGGCTTCAACACTTTCTATCATTTCATCTCTGTTAGTGAGAATTAGGTCCAATATGGCTAATCCCCTAGTTCCCTTTTTGTACCTGTCAGTAAACAATACTCAAATATAGAACTAACAGTAAACAGCCCAAACAAAGAATCATTAAGACAAGCAAGCTCAGAAAGCTCCAAGGACCCCTCAGAGTTGTAAGAATCTATCAGAGAAGAGGTCAGTAGTAGGAGTAAGAGATTGTTTTCAAGATTTTAGAATCACTTTGGAGTCTTTTCTCTGCTTGCATGAAGGGCTGTTGTTTATAAATAGCCCACTGCTTTTCACAGTAGCCCAATTTGCAAAGTGATGTTGAATACCATGTGGTTTTCTTTCATTTCGTTGTGGTTCTGATGAAAGTTCTTTCAGCAAGAAATTTGGGCTCAGAGATGTTTTGCTAATGTTAAAATGAATGTAGAGTTAACATCCAACTGTTCTGTTGAATACTAACTCTACATTCTAACTGGAGAAGTAAAATTGAGGAGAAAGAAACCGGAAAGGGAGAGATGTATGAACATAGAAGTTTCCCAAATCTGTAATGAAAAAAAGGAGACTACAGGTCTGAGTAAGATCATTGATAGACAAACAGGCATTAATTACATTTGGAGAAGGAAGGCAGGGAGACTTTAAATTATTCAGGCCGGTTGACAGACAGCATAGCAGAAGTAGAGCAGAAACAGAGAAAATATGTAAGAAATTTATTGAGCAATGGCTTTTAGTACCCTATATCAGAACTATCCTCTCACACTCTAGTTCATTTAGTCCCACCTAGAATTCCCAAGAATATATTAGGATTTCTTGACCATATGTCTTGAGATTTTCACCTACTAATATTTTAACAAAAAAACTTTTATAATGAAGCCAGATATTAATGGTTAAGTATACTACAGTGTAAGGCCATATGATAGTTTATCTTGATTTTTTTAAAAAAAATACCTGGATAGAATTCTCATTGATAAAGATCGACCTTTGTTCTGTTTTTATTTGGATTAATGAACTAACTTCCCATGCTGTTTGATTTATGTGATATAATTTTTGACTTTTTAGGAATAGAGCTTTTGCTCAAGTCTGTCTTTTTCAATGCACCCATCCTCATTTTAAGAACCACATTAGTTTTGAACTTGTTTTCCAAATACCTCTGTTTATCTGTCCATGTAAAGTCTGGTCACAAGTGATAAATTCTCATTCCATCATTTAACTTATTTACAATTCTATTTTTAACCTTCTGCAAATGTAAATTTAACATTACAAAGTATTTTGTGGAAGTTGATTTTTTTATGAAAATGCCTTAAGAATTGCAGGAAGATATACATATCATTAAATGAATAACCTGCCAAGTAATACATAGTACTTAATGACCTTATTTTATGTCCTTTAATATACTTTGTTCCCACAGCATTGTTTACTGCATTAAATAAAATTTTATGATCCATGGTTGAGATTAAAAAAATTGAAAACAGAGCAATGAAATTAATTTATATTTATCTATAGCATAGCTAAATGAAAATGGATGTACATTTTGTTGGGTCATAAAACATATTAGCCAGAAGTAATCACAGAACAGCTGAGTCTGTTCTAGTCAACAACTGCTGAAGAAAATCTCAGCGGCACCAGGGATCTTGAGAGCAGCATTTCTTTGTCTTTCAGGTTGCTGTCAGGGAAAGCAGCCAAACATGCTGCATTTCTTCATGTAAGCAGTTTTAAAATTAACCAGTCAAAATATCAAAGATATTCAAATGCATATGTATGATATGTGAAAGAATTTGTCTGCTTCATCAATATACCCATTAAGAGAATATGTAAATACTGTATGTTCTCAGGATAAATTCACACTTCTTCAAAATATGTGCCTTAAGATTTAACTCTCCACTTCCCAAAAAATGTAACATGAGGATAGGGCACATTTTAAAAGATGTGTATTATTCTGCTATGTACTTTTCAGTTTCCATATCTAAAAAAAAATTCAACAGCTAGTCTTAATACACTAGGGCAGGAGTATTAATACCACTTTACAATGCTTTGGTAAGACCACACTTGAAATAATGCATCCAGTTTTGGTCACCACGATGTAAAAAGATGTTGAGACTCTAGAAAGAGTACAGAGAAGAGCAACAAAGATGATTAGGGGACTGGAGGCTAAAACATATAAGGAACGGTTGCTGCAATTGGGTATGTCTAGTTTAATGAAGAGAAGAATGGGGGGGGGCATGATAGCAGTGTTCCAATATCTCAGGGGCTGCCACAAAGAAGAGGGAGTCAAGCTATTTTCCAAAGTACCTGAAGGCAGGACAAGTAGCAACAGATGAAAACTAATCAAGGAGAGAAGCAACATAGAACTAAGGAGAAACTTCCTGACAGTTAGAACAATTAACCAGTGGAACAACCTGCCTCCAGAAGCTGTGAATGCTCCAACACTGGAAGTTTTTAAGAAGAAACTGGACAGCCATATAGAGTTTCCTGCCTGAGCAGGGGGTTGGGCTAGATGACCTCCAAGGTCTCTCCCAACTTTAATAATAATAATAATAATAATAATAATAATAATAATAATAATAATAATAATAATAATAATAATAACCTTGACAACTTTAAGACTGATGGACTTCAACCATGTTGGCTGGGGAGTTCTGGGGGTGTGTGTGAAGTCCACAAGTATTAAAGTTTCCATGTTTGGAGACCTCTGCACTAGCCTTTGGGAGAGTTCAACAGCCTATTTTAACATTCCTTGTGATGGGGGGAGGGAAATTGGGAGAAATGGCATTAGTGGCATTTCTGGTTTATTTATTTACAGTTACATAAAGTAGCACGAAGGAAGGCAAACAGTAAAAACTATCCATCTAAAGCACGGGTGTCAAACTTGCCGCATCATGTGACATGTTGTGACATATTGCAACTTTTTTTGCATTGCTGGAGCAATGATGAAACCGGCCTGTGGGTTCTAAAGTGTCCTCCAGCTGCGTCGAGCTAAGTCTAAGAATTCCCAGCTAAGACAATTACTAAGAATTCTGAGAATTGTAGTCCAACATAGTTGGACAGCATTATTTTATAAATGGTTGGTGCAAACTCTTGGATAAACAGTCTCTCACCTGATCCTCAAAGGGACAAATTAACTTTTCAGAATGTCCTTGAGTTTCCTTATCTCTTTGTCTACCCCATTTACTGTAATATCTCCTCATCCTCTCTTTCTGCTCCACATTTCAGTTCCTTTTCCTCCATCATGGAAATGGATTTTAGCTCTGACCCTTTTCTTGGAAGAGAGAATAAGGTTTTCTTCCAAGGAAATATCGAGCATTCATTCTGACAAACAATTTCTCTTTAATAAGTAGAAGATGCTCATCAGGAGCAAAGATCTTGAAAAGATTGCTGAATCAAATGTTTTGCCACTGCCAGATTTGCAAAAATTTCAGAATTTCTTTGGTAGAAAGGAAACTCATATTGATTTCCTTAAATAATAAAAGGGACCATAGACGAAATCAGTTTGCATCTTAGCATCTTGACACAGATATGGTCCTAGCAAATACATTTATATTTTATTTTACTCCATGAGTAAGACAAACATTTTTAAAACTGAAGTGTCCACTTATATAAAGTAAGACCTGACTCTGTTTTTTTTTAAATTGAACAATTAATTTTGGACGATTTCATACTTCTTAATATTCCAAACACTATCATCAGAATAAAATTTCTCTTATAGGAAAGGTTCTTTTTAACTTTTTAATTAGGTATAATATTTTTGTTTTGTTTTGTTTTGAAAGGATTTTAAGTTATTCTTTTGCCTTATCACAACTCTTGGGATAACTTCTTCACTCCATCGTGACTAGCCAGCCCTGTCTCTATAATTGGTTTTCTTTCAGTATCTAAAAATAACAGTATTATATACTTGCAAGCTTTAATTCAGCTTCTCATCTTTATTGTTACTGTTTTCTCCTTCACATTCTCTCTTTCACACATACACCTTTTGATCAAGACTATGTTACAGATACTGCATCTCATTCTGCAGCCTATTTTGTGCTTGTAATTTCTTCAAGCCCTAAGCAAGGTATTTGTAATATTGTGTAATGACAGGATTAAGAGGCAAAAATGCCAAAAGCATTGCTTTTGACTAATGATTTATTAGGCATTCCTTCCTGTGAAAACTCACTGTGAAGTCATAAATTTTCAGGCATATTTTTACTGATGTGACCTAATTAGAGAGAAAATTAAATGTGTATTAAAATGTATATACACTTTCATTTGAAGAAAAGTACGGCCTGCTCTGTCTTTCATGTCTTCCTGAGGGTTCCCCCTCCCCCCCCAAAAGTTATGGCTGATGATGCATTGTATATTTAGACTCCAAACTTTACTTTTCAGTTGTGCAAATGCACTCTCCCTACTTTTACTTAGGTAACCTAGATGTCTCTTTCAAGTACAAAGAAAAGTAGGTTTAATTTTTATAGATACTATCATTAAATTCTTTGAAGTGGGATCAGTGAGAACATACATGGCTATGAATAAGAGTAGGCCTTTGAACTGACACAACGCCTTCTCCTTTAATTTTCACAGGGGTGGGCTATCTTTTTCATTCTTCATAAATCTGATGGGGATAGCTACCTCTTTCAAAATATTTTAAGCCACTTCTGTGTGACATTTACCTTGGAAAAGAGGAAGGATAATATGGAGATCTGTGCTTCTGGACAACTATAATTTCATCTCTCTAGTATGCTCTTTTTATTTATTTTTTGTATTTATTTTTCATATGTCCAAACTGCCTATCTATCTATCTATCTATCTATCTATCTATCTATCTATCTATCTATCTATCTAATAATAATAATAATAATAAAGTTGGAAGGTATCCTGGAGGTCATCTAGTCCAACCCCCTGCTCAGGCAGAAAACCCTACAGACAAATTTCAGACAAATGGCTGTCCAGTCTCTTTTTAAAAACTTCCAGTGTTGGAGCATTCACCGCTTCTGGAGGTAGGTTGTTCCACTGGTTAATTGTTCTAACTGTCAGGATGTTTCTCCTTAGCTCTAGGTTGCTTTCTCCTTGATTAGTTTCCATTCATTGCTTCTTGTCCTGCCCTCAGGTGCTTTGGAGAATAGCTTGACTCCCTCTTCTCTGTGGCAGCCCCTGAGATATTGGAACACTGCTATCATGTCCCCCCTCGTCCTTCTCTTCATTAAACTAGACATACCCAACTCCAGCAACCGTTCTTTATATGTTTTAGCCTCCAGTCCTCTAATAATCTTTGTTGCTCTTCTCTGTACTCTTTCTAGAGTCTCAACATCTTTTTTACATCGTGGTGACAAAAAATGGATGCAGTATTCCAAGTGTGGCCTTACCAAGGTATTGTAGAGTGGTATTAATACCACTTGACTCTATTCCTCTGTTAATGCAGCTTAACTCTGTGTTGGCTTTTTTGGCAGCTGCAGCACACTGCTGGCTCATATCTAAGTGATTGCCTTCTAGGACTCCAAGATCCCTCTCACAATTACTACTATTGAGCAAGGTACCATCTATACCATACTTGTGCATTTGGTTTTGCTTGCCTAAATGTAGAACCTTACTTTTTTCACCATTGAATTTCATTTTGTTAGATAGCGCTCAGTGTTCAAGTCTATCCAGATCCTCCTGTATCTTAAGCCTATCTTCTGGAGTTTCCTGCCAGCTTGGTGTCATCTGAAAATTTGATGAGTTCCCCATCTATCCCATCATCCAAATAGTTGATGAAGATTTTGAAGAGCACTGGGCCTAGAACAGAGCCCTGGGGCACCCCACTACACACTTCCCTCTACTCAAGAAAGGAAAAAAAACAGACCCGGGAAATTACAGACCAGTCAGTTTAACATCAATATCTGGGAAGATCCTAGAAAAGATAATCAAAAAACAGATCTGAGAATAACTAGAAGCAAACAAAGTTATAACTAGTAGCCAGCACAGGTTTGTTAAAAACAAATCATGCCAAACCAATCTTATTTCATTTTTCAACAAAGTGACTAAACCGGACATGTCAAACTCATGACGTCATGTGATGTTGCGCAATGTATTGAGACAGTTTTGCCATTGAGAGCAATGGGGTGGGCGTGGCTTCTGGATGATGCATCCGGCCCATGGGCCGGCAGTTTGATACCGCTGGACTAAACTAATAGATCAGCAAAATACTATGGATGTATTTTACAATTGTCAATAAGAAAAACAAAAAAGTCTGGATAGTGGATGTATCTGGATACAGCGGAAGACAAGAGAAAGAACTGGAGAAGATAACAAAATACAAAGACATGTAAATAGTGACTAAACTAATAGACCAGCGAAATACTGTGGGCGTAGTGTACTTAGACTTCAGTAAGACATTTGATAAAGTAGACCACAACCTACTCCTTTGTAAGCTAGAAAAAGGTGGAATAGACAACATCACCACCAGATGGATCTGTAGCTGGCTGGCAAACCGTACTCAATGAGTAGTCCTCAATGGCACTATGTCCACATGGAGATAAGTAAACAATGGGGTACCACAAGGCTGTGTCTTAGTCCCAGTACTCATCAAATTTGCAGATGACACCAAACTGACAGGAATAGACAATACCACAGAAGATAAACTCAGGATCCAAAAAGATCTTGACTAACTTGAACAATGGGCCCTATCCAACAAAATGAGTTTCAGTGTGGAGAAAATCAGTTTTACATTTAGGCAGGAAAAATCAAAGGTACAAGTACAGATTGGGCAAGACCCAGCTTAAAAACAGTAACTGTGAGATGGACTTTGGAGTCCTAGTGGACAATCACTTGACTATGAGCCAGCAATGCACAGCAGCAGTCAAAAAAGCTAATACAATCCTGGGTTGTATAAACAGAGGCATAGAATCAAGATCATGCGAAGTATTAATACCACTTTAGACCACACCTGAAATACTGCAGCCAATTTTGGTCATCATATCACAAAAAAGATGTTGAGAGGTTGGGAAAAATTCAGAGAAAAACAACTAAGATGATCAAAGGCCTGGAGACTAAAACATATGAAGAACGGCTGCAGGACTTGGGTGTGGCTAGTCTAAAGAAAAGAAGAAATAGGGGAGACATGATAGTAGTATTCCAGTATCTGAGGGGCTGCCACCAAGAAGAGGGGGTAACGTTGTTCACCAAAGCACCAGAGGGCAGGATGAGAAATGGTTGAAAACTGATCAAAGAGAGAAGCAACCTGGAATTAAGGAGAAACTTCCTGACAGTGAGGACAATCAACTAGTGGAATAGCTTGTCCCCAGAAATTGTGGGTGTTCCATCACTGGAGATTTTTTAAAAAGAGGCTAGATAGCCACTTGTCTGAGATGGTATAGGTTCTCCTGCTTGAGCATGGGACTGGACTAGAAGACCTCCAAGGTTTCTTCCAACTATTCTGTTCTGTTCTGTTCTGTTCTGTTAACATGCACTAGCTCTACAAATCCATTTTGGACATATGCCTCTGTATAGCCATTTGGTGGCACAGTTCATCTATAACAACTTGATGATGCTTGCAAAATATAAAAATGGGTGAGAGCATGGAATCCTGGGGAATCATCCCAAGCACTGTATTGTAGAAGGCAATCAGTCTCTATCTGGATTCCAACGTATAATAGTTTGGATCCAGAACATATGTCTGAGGAGTGAAAATCTTGGCCTGATAGGTTATTATCAAACATTGGCCTAAAAAGGGGGAAATGAAATGGTTTCTTGAACAAAGACTGAGACCTGCTTTAAATCAGAGGTTATGATATCATCTATCACTCACAACCTTCACTTTTTCCTAACTCACAATTACAACCTTCACAGAAGCTTGGGGAAATGGCATTTTCCCAAAAAACATACTGGTGGTGATCCATAGGCCATAATTCCCATGTAATTCATACAAAATCTATAAGGGGGAATAGAGGAGGATTTATGCAATGAAGGATGAAATCAGAAGAATTTGCATCAAAATTTCTCAGGGAATTTAGGTTAACAGTATTTTAAGGTAAACCATATACAAAAATTCCATAGAAGAAAATGTGAACAAAAATTAATATGGACTGTAAAAGATAAATAGATAAACAATTTAGATTTTCCTAGCTATGTGAATGATTACTCCATTTTCATACTCTGGGACTTAGCCATTGTTCAGCTGGTGCTGTTTTTAAAATAATTATGATTAAAGATGCTCTTCTATAATCACATTTAACATCTATCTGTCCTTAGTGATGGGCTAATCTATTCAAAATATGTTTTTACCTTTTTTAACCTTCTGAAATTGTTTTCTGATGCATTCTATGAAATTTATAGAATCACAGATTCAAATAAATATATTTGGTGGTATGTTTTATTATTGGACTTTAATAAAAAAGATCTTGAGATTGCTTGCTTCTTTACAATACATATAATTCATAGGAAGAATCTTATTGAAGTGAACATTGTTCTGTGATAGTAATGAGGTGGTAAATGAGACTGTATTCTCTTATTCTAGTTAGTGTTTGTGGGACTGGGGAACTATGCATAAAAGAGATTGAAAGAATCTAGCAAAAATGTAAAAATGCTAAAACCAACTCTTACATTTTAGTTACAGTCTTGACTCTATTCATTGCTTTGAATATTGGTTAGAATAATAAACAAAAAAAGTTCTCTGTTTAGCTGCTGTGTAGCTTTGTAGAAATAACACCAGTGTATAGTCATTACAGATTATAGTAGCAGTAAGGTAGAAAATAGGTGGCCTAAACAAAATCTGTCAGTTGTGTGTAGAAACTATTGGATCTTTTCAGTTGTTTGCATGTTATCCCTATCATCTCTAGTACTTTTCATTAATTACAACACTACCCATGCATGCACAATATCTATTTTTTTAATATACCATGCAAATAATAATAAGGATGAGAATCTGAAGTCTGCACCTTACTTTTTCCTAATGTATATTGGCAAGAAGACTCTAAAATGCAATGGTAAGCTTGTAATTAGAGATATAAATATAGTTAAGGAACTGCTAGTGGTTATTTTTTGTTAGGTCTTCAGACACCTGTAGTTAATCAGTCAGTATGTCTGTCTGTCATTTGTTGTCTATCATCTATGGTCTATCATCAATCTAAGCCTGTTTTTGGTTTTCTGGTGGACCAGCATGCCTCTGTAGAAGAATCTAGGCATTAATGGATGAGTGTGGAATAGCAGGCAGAAGGGGTTTGCTGCAAATGAGTATGACAACCAAATTCAGGGAATAATGACTAGAACAACCGTAAGATAGTAGCAAAGAGTTGTGGAAAACTCTTTTTGCTGCAATGTTATCGCCAAATTTTTGTACCCCAGATCTGATAACCTTAGTATTGATGTAAAAAGGAAGTGCATGAGAGAATGCTTTCAGCTACTATTGCTGCTATCATTTCCTAATCACCAATCTCTTGCCAAATAGAAGTTGATCCATGATCATTTTCAGTCTCTAGACTTCAAAATACAGAGAACCTAAAGAACAAATAATTCTATTCTTTCCAGTTGAGCAATAGGAGAGTATCCCAACCTTCTAAGCCACCATCAGTCATGGGCTAATTCTATTCATGTTGTGGGGAAAAATGAGTAACAATTATATAAAGTGAGATAAGCCTTGAACTTGGATGGAGCTTACTATCTTTTCCTCCTTACCAATGATAATCTAATATGAAAATGGATTTACAGATATTACTCTCAGGTCTTGTGACTTGAGGGCCAGATCCATATCCATTTTTTAATCAATAGAACAAAGTCTATGTCAATACCAATAATTACAAGCATTAGATGTACTTGATATTTTAGTGACTGATCTGCAATGAGAACAAGGCAGTGAAAATGCAATTGCCAAGGTCTTACTGGATATCTCAGCAGGTTTTTGATACCATTGATTCATGCTGTATTACTCCATGGATTGTGAGAAGGAGGCACTGTTTGTAGTGGTTATCCTCTTTTCCAAAAGACAGTTTCCAATCAGTTTCAGTGGTTAAGAGATTGTTTCCTAGGTGTCTCAGAGGTAGGGTGCCTCAGAATTTGATACCATCTCCTCTGTTTAACATCTAACATCTGTTAACTGCTGACATAGTGTTGGGTTTCATTAGGATATAGATGATAATCATTTATATATCTTGACCCTGGAATGGCAAAGAAATGCGATAGAGGTCTTAGTTCAGTGACTGAAGATCATTATTGTTCAGACAGGGTTGAATGGTTAAGCCCAGCAAGTCAGAATGACTATGCAGTTTTGTAATATCAAGTTTATTTTTGATTCTAAGTGGAACCATATTAGCATCGAGTTTGTAGCCCCACTTGGCTTCATAGCTCTATATGCTACAATAGGACTTAATCTAGTTGCCAACTGTTAGGGTGTTTCCTGGATAAGACACTTTGCTCTTGGTTATTCATGCCATTCATTCAGATATTGCAATGCACCCTCTAGGACCATTTTTTAAAACACATGAAACTTCAACTGGTCCTGAATGCAGAAATTTGTGCATGGCAACTTCTATAATTTCTCGTGTAATGTCAATGAGAGCAGCAGTGATTATTAGTTTTCTAATAAAATTAAAATCAAAGTAATTCAAAATGGGTATCATTCTTGCTTGACTTAGATGTGAGTATCTATGGGACGGCTTTCTTCCAATGGCCGTGGATCACCCAATAAGATTGGAAAGAGTAGGCTCTCTCTGTGTCCTTTTGTTTGCACAATGTCATCTTTCCAGGCTCAAGGTTTCTCAGTAGTGTTCCCTGTTCTTGGAAATTGCCTAAGTGTGAAATTGTCTTACTGTAAATTGGTCCCTTTCCTACTGTTTTTTTCCCCAGAAAACCATACAAAACTGGATTTTCTGGAAAATGTTGGGGATAGATTGGTAATAAGAGAGGACTCCTACTATAGGTTTAGTAGTAGTAGTAGTAGTAGTAGTAGTAGTAGTAGTAGTAGTAGTAGTAATAAAGTTGGAAGGAACCTTGGAAGTCATCAAGTCCAACCCCTGCTCAGGCAGGTAACCCTATACCATTTCGAACAAATGGTTTCTTCTTAAAAACAAATGGTTTCTTCTTAAAAACTTCCAGTGTTGGAGCATTCACCGCTTCTGGAGGCAGGTTGTTCCACTGGTTAATTGTTCTAACTGTCAGGAAGTTTCTCCTTAGTTCTAGGTTGCTTCTCTCTTTGGTTACTTCTCTCTTTGGTTACTAGTAAGTAAGTAAATAAATAAATAAACAATGACTGTTGGATTCTGCCATGCTAATGAAAAATGTTCCTTCCATATCCAGTAAATTAATATCTAGTATTAATTTTAAGACTAATTTTGATACCAATACATTTTAAGTTTGGCTATTTAAATACTTTACTTAGTCTTCTGTGCTGTTCCAATAATATCTGACCTTGAATGGTTTATACTTCTAATTTAGTAACAAGATTAAAATAGTGAACATAGCAAATAACATGCATTTTGTCTCCCACAATGCAAAATTACTACATGGTTGTTAGCAGCTTATCTTCTCCCAGAAGAATTTAGTGTTGTGAAGACAGAACCCTGTTAACAAGAAAATGAAATGAGTATATAATTTCTTTATCCTATTTTATGGTTCCCATTTTTTATACATACATGCATAACATTTGGACTGCAACAGCACAAATTCAAATTTGAATTATATCAGATTTGTCATTTGAATTTAGTGCACATTTTCTAATAGATTTCAAGTTTTAAATTACAAATTTTTATCTGGAACACTAGTAATATCTTTTTTTCTTCAGCAGTGGTGGTGGTAGTATATGTTTGACAACTATCAGATATGAATTCCAAAAAGCTGCTAACAGTTAAATATCACAGAAAATATCACAACTATCAAATACAGGAAAATATTACTTGCCATCACACATGAGCTTCTAAATTCTGTCAAATATAAATACCACTGCATACAAATTAGCTTTGCCAGATACTAGCATCAAATATTGTATATGACCTTGATATTTATTTAGTTAATTTATATCCCACCAAATCTTGCAAATCATGGCAGTTTAAAACAATAAAACAATCAATATTTAATAAAAATAGAATATTTAAAGATATGACTATAATAAATGACAAAGCAGAGTCTATCTCAAGAAAGTGCAATTCTATATTCCTGTGGAGTCTGTTTCCTGATTTGATCTACCCAAAGGGCTGACAGAATGGTGAAAGAAATGATGCTTCAAGTCTTGAGGAACAATTTGTGGAGGTAAGCTGGTACTGTACAATAAGTTCTAAGTAATTAGCTAAGTTACTTTATTTAATTCTGTACGGTGAATAATATCTTACGCTGGTGAACAGATTAATGTAAAAGATCACAGAACTGTGGACACACTGACTTCAGAGGAGGGATCTCAAGATGTTGAGGGGATTGGAAACTGAAATCTATGAAGAATGCTTAAAGAAATTGGATTATATTAAGTCTGATGAAGAGTAGAATAATGGGAGATATGATAGCAGTCTTTAGATTTCTAAATACTTCATCATGCTTGCCATTCTTTATGTCAATATGCTGCCCCTCTCTCCTATAAGGTGAGTCTGGGAGGCTTACAGATTATAAAAAGATAAATAGAAATTGAAATAGTTAAACTATGCAAATTAAAATTTTAAAATGGAACAAAAAAGGACTAAGAGATGGGGACAACCATCTTCAACCATCTTCAACAATGAGTGCCTCCCTTGGGCACTTTCTGAATTTATTGTTTTTGATTGTTTTGAGCCATTCAGAGTCATTGACACTTGGGTGGCATTGATTGATTAGTTGTTATGTACAATCAAGTTTTTGATTCCTAGCAACAACATATATAATTTTTCTCTGTGACGATTTATTCTTAAACTGTCCTTTTCTACAGCCAGCTTAGACATCTGATATGTCTTTTTCCATGTACAGCTATAATCTATATTGGATGATCTTAAGCATTATTTTTTTTTTGCTAGCATGTGAAATTAAGGATATTGTACAATAGTTTCCATGTGTTTGGGTATAGGTAATCCTCAACTTATAACAACAATGGAGCACAACATTTCTGTTGCTAAGTAAGACATTTGTTAAGTGAGCTTTGCCCCATTTTACGACCTTTCTTGCCTCAGTTGTTAAGTGAATCACTGCAGTTGTTAAGTTAGTAGCACAGTTGCTATGTGAATCTAGTTTTTCTATTGACTTTGCTTGTCAGAAGGTCCGTAAAAGTTGATTACATGATCCCAGGACACTGCAAAGACCATAAATGTGAGCCAGTTGCCAAGTGTCTGAATTTTGATCACATGAACATGGAGAGACTGTAATGGACATAAGTGTAAAAAATAGGCATAAGTCACTTTTTCAATGATGTTGTAACTTTGAATGGTCACTGAATGAACTGTTGTAAGTTGAGGACTACCTGTATTGGAATGTAAATTGACCTCTTCCAATTGACATTGTTCTCCAGATTTGTTTGCATAACTTGATTAGAACCTTGAAGGCTTCTTTTTCTGTTGTTTGCCACATTTCAGTGGGTTTTCCATCCATGCCATCAATAATCAGAAATTTCTAGCAGCAGAGTTTCTTGTGAGTAAAGAATATCTTCTAAGGCAGGGGTATCAAACTCAATTTCATTGAGGGCCGCCTCAGCATTGCGGTTGCCCTCGGGTGTGCGTGTCTGTGTGTGGCCAGGGTGGGTATGGCCTATTGGGTGGGCGTGGATGGAGTGGGTGTGGCCTACTGGATGGGCATGGCCAGCTCTACATCGTTTGGGTCAAGGGTGCCTGTGGGGGCCTGGGCAGGAGTGGGACAGATCTGAGGGTCTCTGGCAGAAGGGGGTGGGACTGGGGCAAGCGCCAAGGCATGATCCATTTCCTCACAAAGGGTGACACCTCCCCAGCATGCACCCAGGGGGCGGGCCGACGTGGCAGGGGCTGGTTCCTTGCTGTTTCTAGACGGCCTTGTGGAGCTAAGACTGAATGTGTTTCAGCATAGACGGCCAACACAAAATTGTATATTGCCTCCTGGCTGGCCTGGGCCAAGGCCAAGGCAGCGGGAGCCGTTCCCTCACTGATTCCAGGATGGCTTTGTGGGCCACATGAAACCACTTCGCGGGCTGCATCTGGCCCATGGGCCTTGTGTTTGACATGTCTGCTCTAAGGTATACTGGCTGGGGAATTCTGGAAGTTAAAGTGCACATATCTTAAGGTTGCTAAATTGGAGAAATACTACTCTAAGAATGTTGACATCTCAACTGTTTAGTGTTTTAGTATACTCCTTCTATCTTCATTTGAACATCTTTGAATACATTATTATCTGTACACTGGTGTCCTTTAGCATATCAATTTGAAATGGGAAATTATCTTTGAGTTCAGAGTTTGGGTGACATACAGATTTAATAAATATTATCTGTATTTACAAGTGAGTTGAAAGTACTGGGAAGTAAACTGATGGTAACAACTGTTAACCAGAAAAACAGATTGCCTTGTGAAGTGGTATGCTCTACTTCAATCATACACTGGATCTCAGTACAGAGTTCTTGTACTAAGGAGATTGAACTGGATAATCTCTGAGATTTTCCGCAGCTGTGAATATATGTGCCATTATGTGCTAATAATACTATCCTGCTAAATACAGCTGATTGTATATTGTATGAATGTGCCCAATACTCACAGAACAGAAAATATTGCAAAAAGTTTTTTTGCGGGGGGGGAGATGAATGTTGGGAGCAAATTCATTTCAGCATGAACCAACATTTATTCACATACGCACAGGAGATTAATAATATTTTTCACCTGTTGGTCCAAAATGATTTAGATCTTTTTCTTAAAAATGCAAAGGTTCTAATTGACTGATACCATGTATAACGAATTCAGAGAAATTATTTTCCTTTAATTTCTTTTTGAAACATTTTGTTGAGTACATCTAACAAAACCTAAGTTGAAATTCACAGCTTTAGCTTAAAACTGCCATTAATTAGCACAATAAAAAGTGTCTACTCTTTTGTTTGCATTACAGGACCTTAAGAATATTTTTACAGCAACTTGATCTAAGGAACCTGCACACTGGTATCTCATCCAAACATTTTGTCCACAGTGGATTAATAATGTAAATTATACAGAGAGTTATTTGCTTTTGTTAGATTAGTAGCAACAACTTGAAAAACCATGTGGCTTTATTGCAATAATAATTTTGATGAAGCAGTAAGAAATATTACCAGCCTTATCAGCCATTAATGGTCACATTTACTACTTAAGATTTCTCAATCAGTTGCAAAGAATGAGAACAGATCATGTTATTTAATAATGCTAATAAAAATAATGAGCTGCTGATTACATAGATCATAAGTAAAAATACAGGCCACAATTAAATAAGAAATTCAAGCAGAAGTAAGACATTATTCATGACAACTATAATGAAAAACTGCTGAATTTATCATATTGTGAAATAAAGCATTTTCTCCATTGCTGAAATGTAAAATAATAATAATACATAAATTAGTGCTTTGGGAATTTACACTCCCATCTTTTTTTAAGGTTTTACTGTTTTTATCTCATCAAATTATAAAAATATAAGCCATTCACAAGACCTAATAAAAGATAATAACCACTGAACCACATTGATATCAAATATAATACTGAATATCATAGTGCAGCATCCACAATGAAGGTGTTATATTACTAAATCATATCTCACTTGTCATCATGTGGGCTCCTACATTTTGTACCAATTATAGTTTTTGAAGAGGCTTCAAGGGTAACTTCAGGTAAAGCACATTATATTAATCCAATCAAGAGGAATATGGGACTAGATGACTGTTGCAAGAGATCTAATCCAAAAAGGCCTGCAACTAGCATCAGCTACTTTGGAAGTATAACTGAAAGGGAGCATGATAATAGTAATAATGTCTAAACATCTGACTGACTGTATGATCAACAACAACAATAATAACCACAAAATAGACAAAATGATAACAAATGAAGAAGCTAAAGTGTTCTGGGAGTTCAAAATTCAAACAGACAAGCCCCTGCTACATAACACTGCAAACATAACAATTTCAATTAGAAGGACAAAATGTTTGGATTGTAGACCTTGCAATACCTGGAGATAGCAGTATAGAAAAGAAAGAACTAGAGAAAATAACAAAATACGGAACACCTTCAAAGAAATAGAATATCTGTTGCAAAAGAAAGCAAAGATAGTGGCAATAGTTAATAGATGCCTTGGGTGCAATCTCAAAACATCTGGAACACCACTTGAATGCTATCAGCATTGATACAATCATTATCAGTCAATTGCAAAAGACAACTTTATTTGGAACAGCTTACATCCTGTGGCAATATCTTTAACATCATCAAGCAACAATAACTGACTACCTCAGGTCCTTGGATAAAAATGCCAAAGCCAATCTAAACATCTGGCTGACTGTGCAACCAACCATAATAATTTATCTTCCATAATATAATAAAGCTAAAGTTGAATTTCTGATGCAATAGGAAGTATATTAAATTTCTGTTCAAAAGACTATGTCTACCTGAAACAGCCAACTTTACCGTGTTAAATGAACAATGCTTTTGTAGTCTTCATGTCATAATAATTAAAGCCAAGCTCTACTGATTATTTTTTCCTGTCATAAGAGAGAAGGGAGACCATATTTCTTGGCTTGGTTTTCTTATTACATGCTTGGTTATCCCACTGATCATAAATATTCAAAGGGAATAAATGACCTTTTCAGCTTCCAGAGTTGATGTAGTACAGGGTAATGGATCAAGGATTGTGCAGCCCTATTTACTGTACTTAGAAATCCAACTAAACACAGCAGGGTTTATATCTGAGAAATATACTGAAGATACTCCAAAGGAAAGGTAGTCGTTCAGACAATTGGGAAAAAAAACTTCATTGTATAACATTATGAGGCCAACTTTATTGCCACAAAATATTAGGAATCTTTGAATTGGTCTAACAAAAGTGTGGCTAGAATAAAGATCATGATGACCAGAGAAGTTCATATTGAGATCTAGCCTTATCTAGCCTTGAAGATTTCTGTCATTAGAATATGGCAATCCTCATCATGTTTCTAATCTCAATATTTTCTTCTGTGGCTTTGACCTCTTACACCGTGTATCACATTCTACTGCATGGTCATAGCTTGTTTCTACCTCATCAGTATTCTCTCTCAATGGAAACAGATGGGATGAATTTATTCTGTTTTCATTACAGTTTTATCCCAAAATATTGAACAAGTACAAATGGCAGAAATTTCATTTTGTTTTCTGAATGGAAACACTATTCTGTACTCTTGGTGCAACCAGCATTTGACACGAAAAGTTTTTTTTTCCCTACTCGTAGATGGATGCTATGGTCCAGTCTTTTTATTTCATCTGAGAAAATTCAGGGAAAGTCATTGGAAATATCTCCCCACCTGTCATTTATTTATTTATGCTCATGCTGGAATATGGCCAGAATTGGTGACATGGCTAGCTGGGAAATTTTGGGAGTTGAAATCCACATGTATTAAAGATGCCAAGGTTGGGAACCCATGTTCTACTCTAAATTAACTACCTAACTGTGGTGTTCAGTTACTTCCATCACAAGAACAGAATTCAAGTAATTTCTGCTAAATGCCATCTCTTTATTTTTTGCTAACACAAATAGGTGAAAATCTGTTTTCTAATGATTGCTTCTTTAAACTATTCTTTCTTTCTATGCAAGTTTAAAGAAGCTCTATGATAGCAATAACCTTGGCATAGTACATTTCCTTGGGAATTGACTTAATGATTGCTCAGTTTTGCCTTTAGCCATCATATTTCCACTTGGTCATTAATCCTTGGCTGGTGCCAAAATCCTTTTGATAGTTGCTGTGTTTAATTCACAGAGGTTATACAGGCTGCAAATATACCAACAGGGGTTTGCTTAATTTTATTACTTCATGAAATCTGTGACATCTCTCATATAAGTCCATGCAGAAAAGAAAAATATGTCTGACAAAGACAAACCACTTTGGATGGGGGTTTTTTTCAGCAAGAAGTGGTCCGGGTCCTTAGGATCAGCTTGAATTATATTACTGATTTCTTGTAAGTACAACTTCTATGTTTGTCATCTTTGAGGGATCGGAGCAGTTTTATCAACCCAAAATTTTTCACACATTTGATTTTTTCATATGTATTTAGAAATTCAGCCTTGGAAGAACCTGAATTAATCAGCATGTCTGATGCATGTTTCCCCAAAACAATCATGCTTTGTCATACAGTGATCACTTAGTAGGTAATTGTAAGAGAATTATATATCTATAGATATATTACCTTTCTACAGGATGTCATAGTTTGATGCACTTACATCAGGGATGTCAAATTCGCAACATCACATGGTGTGTCACGACGTATTGTGACTTTTTTGCCATTGCCAGCAATGGGGTGGGAGTGGTTTCCCTATGATGCATCCAGCCCATGGGCCAGCAATTTGACACCCCTGACTTACATGAAAAACAGATCAGATGTATATTTCAAACATTTGGGATAGAAGCCTTAAAAATGTCAAGTTAACTAGTCAAACTTGGCCAGCACTCTTTAAATCTCCTACTTGAGAGGAGAGAAGACATGATGGGAAATCTGCCCATTCCCCACTATAATTCACACCTACTCTTTCTTATGTAAAGCATTTGGCTTAATCCATTACTTGGGATGAAGGTAAGGATCAGGAGAGACCTAATTGATATATCTCCTGAACATAAATGTATCCTAGCTTTGAATCTAAGACCTAACTTATAACATTTGGATGTTAATATCTAAAGCTACTTTAGCTGTTTTTACATTTAACAATAGACTCTAAGACAGACATGTCAAACTCATGATGTCATGTGATGTGTGACGTATCGGAACTTTTTCCCCATTGCTGGCAATGGGGTGGGCACGGTTTCCAGCCTGTGGGCCAGCAGTTTGACACCTCTGCCCTAAGAGAATTAGGGATCCGTAATATAATTGAAACCATTTATTCCCAGGAAATCTATCCATCTATCATATATCGAACACATTTTATACTACTTCTTAATCATATTCCTTATATGGAATTAAAAAGTTTATTACAATTACTTCCAATATATATTAAATTATTTCTTATATGTGTTAAAATGTAATGCAAATGAAAAACATGATAATCTAAGGGAACAAATTCATATAAATAACATAAAAAAAGTATCTGGCCAATATAGAAAATAGTATGGCAAACCTAAAATAAATGCCTTCCAATTTTTAATTTGTCTGATTTGTTTCTATGAAAAAACAAACTGACATTTTGAGGTAAGGTCATTCTTTTTGTTTCTCACAGCTACTATGATTATTCCTGTCAGTCTGTTACTGTTATATCACTCCTGTCACTCATAAGAGAGGCTGCATCACATTATTTAGCAAACTGAGACATTCAGGGAGTACTCTGTGATAGGGAGGACATTGGGATGTTTTAAAAATGACAAGCCAACAAAATTGTCCAACCAAAAGAATAAAGCAATAGTAAGCTCTTTGGTAGAGGTTACCCTTGCTTTGGATGAATATAAAACATGGACATTTTATTTTACCCTTGACATATGACAAATGTAATCCCAGTGAATGTTATTGGCATCAAGCTCACTGCTGTCAACCATTGTGGTTAACACTGAAACAAAATGAATGAACCACCAACATTAAATGAGGTGGTGATTAAATGACAAGAAACAAGTAAGTCAATGCAAATAAAATGAGCTGCCACACTTGGAATACTGTATCCAGTTTTGGTCACCATGATGTAAAAGGGATGTTGAGACTCTAGAAAGAGTACAGAGAACAGCAACAAAGATGATTAGAGGACTGGAGGCCAAAACATATAAGGAACGGCTACTGGAATTGGGTATGTCTAGTTTAACGAAGAGAAGGATGAGGGGGACATGATAGCAGTATTCCAATATCTCAGGGGCTGCCACAAAGAAGAGAGAATCAAGCTATTTTCCAATGCACCTGAAGGCAGGACAAGAAGCAATGGGTGGAAACTAATCAAGGAGAAAAGCAACCTAGAACTAAGGAGAAACTTCCTAACTGTGAGAACAATTAATCAGTGGAACAACCTACCTCCAGAAGCAGTGAATGCTCCAACACTGGAAGTTTTTAAGAAGAGACTGGACAGCCATTTGTCCAAAATGGTATAGGGTTTCCTGTCTGAGCAGGGGGTTGGACTAGATGACCTCCAAGGCCCCTTCCAACTTTACTACTACTACTACTACTACTACTACTACTACTATTATTACTTTCAGATGACAAATTAAAAGCTTTTTTTCTGCACATGTTTGAATCTCAGTTATAATTGGATGGAGTTATTTATTTATACGGATGAAATCATTTATGTTTATAACTATTGGTCTTCATGGATAGCAAATTAAGCTATGTTATTAATTATTTAAAATGTTTTTAAATTTTATACTAACAACACAATGTTTAAGCTAATTAAAGAAATCCAGGAGCAGATAAGCAGCACTAAAATAAATCAAGGGCATTGAATAAATATAGTGATTGTTCAAAGTCAGGCAGGAAGAATGGATACGTATATAATAAATCTGTAATGAATCTGATAATTTTTTTCTAGCCTTCCCCTATGAATACAGAGGAAAGACTCCAGTTCATCTTTGAGCTATATGCCCATATTAGCCCTAGATCCAGTTGCCACACATATAGGAACTTTTCAAAAATTCAAATGTCTTTTAGTCTTTGTTTAGTGACTGCCTTATTTGATGACAGTTCACAGTTACAATGGTGATGAAAATGTAACTGTATGACCAATCCTTATATTTACAATCTTTACATGTCTACAAAAGCAAAAGAAAGCTGAAATAAGACCATAAGCACAGGTGCAGTTTCACTTAGTGATTACTTCACTTAATGACAGAGTAGCTGGTTCAAAATGGGGTTGCTAATGAGTACTACCTATAATAAGCAATTGGCATTTGTACTTCCATATTATTCATACAGAAGTAGAAACCAATATAAAAAAGAGATTAGTATAGAGCTGGCCTTTCAAAATTTTCAGCTACTTTGTGAACAGAGAAGTGGATCAATGCTTTAAAAAAAGAAATCAGATGCTAGAGAGCATCCTAGAGGCAGAACTCATAAGTAACCCATTCCTAACCAAGATAAAGGCAAAATAATGAAATGTGAACTGTAACATCAAAGCATCAGTTCTGCCTTTTCATATATGCATAACAACTTTGCATGTAAGTTCATAAGGGGCTGAAATGATATCACAACACAATTGTGCATAAGGTTCTTGGCCTTCTTGCAGATTCTATTATCAGGACTCTTCATCTTCCTCTTCCTGAAAGGAAGACTTCTATCATATGGTTTTCCCTTGAGCATGTAACATGAAAACAAGGAAACTGATCTGCTGTAAAGAAAGTTGTACATTGAAAGATAAGGCCTTATCTTTTCTACCTTTTCCCTTCTCTTTCCTCTATACTGTTGTGAGTGTCTCTGGCCAGGCTGGGTACTTCTCCGATGATGACGCAGCACAGGCAGGCCCTTCTGGGGGTTTTCCCCTCCCGGCAGCCGAGCTAGATAACGAGGAGCTTGGTATACATGCTGAGTCAGACTCTCAGGGGGATGACTCAGATGTGGAACAGGAAGCTAGCTGGATTGATCCACGATTCAGACGGTCTGATAGGCGAAGGGGTCAGTTGGGTGGAAGAAGGAAGTGACGTATGGGAGGCTATATTAGCAGGGGAACGAGAGCCTCAGCCTTAGTCACGAGCAACGTTTACCCAAGGAGTGGCCTGGGGGAGTTCGCAGTGAGTTGTAACTGAGTCTCCTAGTGTGTCTGTTTAAATTGTTGAATAAAGCAGTTTGCCTTGAACTGCCTTCCTGTGAACTGTGCTAATTGACCAAGTCTTAACGACCTCGTTAAGTGTATTCCTGGGAGCTGAGAGGGGCTAGACAGAACATACACCAACCACAAAGAGATTTTGTAGCTCAAGAAGTTCAAGTACATCAGATTCTAGAAGTTCTTAATGTTTTAAACATGTTTTTTTTTAAAGATTTAAGCAGATTATCTTTTATTACATTGAAGTTGTGAGTGCTTCATAACTGGAGATTTTCAAAAATATAGTGGACAGCTATTTGACTGGGATGGCATAAGGTCACCTACCTTGAGAAGGGGGTTGGACTATGTTGTAGTCTGTGTTCTATGTTCTAATGGCTAATGGGTTCCTCTGCATTGGATGTGAAAGCCTGATGGCCATCTGTCTGGGTTTAATTTGTATTCCTGGTTGGACATGATGGCCTAAATATCTCTCTCTAGTTCTAAAATTAAATGAAAACCAGTAGAAAAAAAATGCATGAAAAGTTTATTAACAACAGAATTCCATGCTTCTGAGATAGATTTCATTTTCTTAGTAGTTTTATATGACTTCACCCTAGTTCCCAATTAAGAAGCAAACTTGATTAGATGATAGAACACCAATTTTAGTCATGTTAGAAATCCATTTTGGGCAATGGCACATAGATTTTGGCAAGGTACCCTCCATTTACTCCTAAAGTAAACTCACTAGAAAAATTACTTATTACCTAGAAATATAGAAAGATACCCCTGAACGGTGTATGAGAGAAATCTTATAGCTAGTTCATGGCTTCACACCAAAGTATACATAGAATGTTTAAATATAAACAGAATATACTGTATCTCTTTCAGAGTTATTACAAAGAGTGATTTACTTATATTATGATTTCTGTGACATCCTGAAGGAAATCTCCAAATTTGGGAAAATATTCAGACTAAGCATGCTTATATGCTATTATTTTTGATTTCCTATACTTGGTGATTAGCAAGCTGTTCATGGGCTTTTAAAGATTATCAGCCAAGCCAGCTAAATGACATTTCTTGTCTTCCATGGTACATTGTTCAGCAAACGCAGCTCACTTTTTCCCAAAATCCAGAAGAGGGTGCTCTGAGAATATGTTTTCATGATTGATACTTTCAAATTAGGGCTGAATTTTTCGCATATCCTTTTGTCCCTCCTTGGGGGAGGGGGGAACTGAAGTAAACCAAACCTCTCTTATCTTTTTCATTATTATTCGTGTCCTTTGTAAAAAAAAATGCCAATGAGTGTACATCTCTCTTTTTGAATTAGTGCGCTGATTTTGAAAAGCCAAGCAACAGTAATTTTGAAGTAAATCTTGTCAAACAAAGGGAAAAATTTCTTCACCCAGAGGGTCGTTGATTTATGGAATTCACTTCCTGAAGGGGTCGTGACAGCTGTCAGCCTTGACAGCTTCAAGGCAGGGCTAGATAGATTCATGGATGCAAAGTGTATTGGTGGTTATTAAAACAGATGTCCATGTGCCGCCTCTATGTTGGTTGAGGCAGGCAGGATTCCCTTGAGTACCATTTGTTTGGGGGTCAAGGGAAAGGGAGGGTTTTGCCTTCTCTTTCTGCTCAAGATCCCCATGTACATTTGGTGGGCCACTGTGTGACACAGAATGCTGGACTCGATGGGCTTTGGCCTGATTCAGCATGGCTCTTCTTATGTTCTTATGTTCTTAATTCTCTGCAAGTAATCAACCTGGTATCTCAAGAAAGTGATGAGGTCTTCTCTATATGTGGACCATTATCTACTGTATGTGTTGAGATTTTAGAGAGGGTGCTGTTCATAGAAGATTTTTTTTTTCTGCAACAGAAACAGGAGTGGTGTGGTAAAAAAGCAAGAAAATGGTTACAACTGTGCAACACAACTGTTGCTCTTGTTTAATTGTTTTTTTCCCCTGCACTTCAGAGGAAGAGCCTCCTTTTAGTATTTCTCTTTTCCTCATGCCAGGGTTAGAGAAAAGAAAAGATTATGATTATTAAAAAAAAGTTCACCTGGAATTATGGTGTAGGTGAACTTTTGTCTTTTCCTCTCACAAGATTAGAGCAGGGTAGACATAGATTTTGATATTTATTGGGTGTATATTTAACCCCTACCACCAATAAAAAGAGAGAGAGAGAAGATGGGAGCTTGATTAAAAATTGATTTTTTATTAAATTGAAAATTAACTGTGAATCATCCATCCACCCATCCACCCATCCATTTCAAAGTAGGTCAGTAACTTTCTAATGGCTTAATGAAATCTTGCGTTTTTCATTCATCTGTTCTAAATTAAGCAGGTTTTTTCTAACTGCACATAATAGGAAGGCACAAATGAAAACTAAGTTTGAATATTATATACCACATACTAGGTAAAAGTCATTGGTTGTAGAGAAATTGGGGTAGCCTTCATTTATTTCCTTGTCTGTTGAATTACTGTCACTAGTCTTTGGTTCTTCGGGTTTTCTCCCACGTAGAATTTGAAGTGTCTTGGCAACGTTTCGACGAAGTCTCATTCGTCATCTTCAGGCTGGTGCTTTCGGCTTCTGCTTCTAGGAGCAATGTGAGATTTTAGCTGTTTCTTCCTTTTAACTGCCAGTGGGGGTTTGAACTGATTGGCTGGGAGCTCAGCTGTGTTCTGATTGGGTGGAGGTGTGTTCTGATTGGTTGGGGCTTGGCTGTGCTCTGATTGGATGGGGGGTTGGCTGTGCTCTGATTGGCTGGGGGAGTGTTCTGTTTGGGTGGGGGCTTTGTTGTGCTCAGGTTAGTCAGTGTTACAAGGGGATTAGAGATGGTGAACTGTGTAGCTGTTTGGCTTTGCATTTGTGGTTGTGCCTCATCTTCATGGTGGGTGTCAGTTTGCTTCGTGTATGGATTGGAGGGGTTTAAGGTGGCTAATGATGCAGCTGTGGTCTGGCTTCTGGTTTGTGGTCGTGCCTCCTCATCAGTGTGGGTTTGGGTTTGCTTTTTGCCTGGATGTGTGGTGGTGACATCCTGTGTGGTTTTTGTGAGTGTAGGTCTGGTGTCATTCCCCGTGCTATGGACTCGTCTGTCAATAAGGGTGGGTTTCAAAATGGCTGGTAGGCGGGAGATATCATCTCATTTATTCATGCTGCGTGGGTATTTTTCTATCTCGATGGCTTCTCTGATTATTCTGTTATATTCTGTTAGATGGTGGTGATGGCAAAATTGGCCGCGTGGTGGATATCTGTGGTTGGGATGTGGAGACGGGGCAGAGTGTGGCCAGTGTCACCTGGGCTGATAGTACTACCAACGTCTACCGAGTCGGTCACAAAGGAAAAGTGGACCTAAAATGTATCACGGAAGCATCTGGGGGGTTTTATTACAAGGAACATCTTCCTAAATTAGAGGCAGAAGCTGAAAGCACCAGCCTGAAGATGACGAATGAGACTCCGTCGAAACGTCGCCAAGACACTTCAAATTCTACGTGGGAGAAAACCCGAAGAACCAAAAACCTACATACAAACACCCGCGAAAACCTCAGAAAACAAACATATATATATATATATATATATATATATATATATATATATATATATATATATATATATATATATATATATATATATATATATATATATATATATATATATATATATATATATATATATATATATATATATATATATATATATATATATATATATATATATATATATATATATATATATATATATATATATACACAGCCATCTATATACATGGCTCAAAGATCAACTTTAAAATATCAACTATAAAAGTAGCATTCCCCTTCTCCCTCTGGCTTCTAATTTCAGAAGAGTGGAATCCAGCAAATGGATCCAGGGCTGAATGAGAATTATCTCATGCTTCCCACAGTACCACTGTTGCTAAAATCACAGTATGCTTATCCTAAACTACTGCAAAATATCTATTACTAAATAAAGTGTATTACCAATTCCCCATGGAGTTCATCAAAGGTTTCAATTAACATTTAGCAGGTAATCTGTCATAACTAACTAATTGGATCTATCCTTTTTGGCTGTCTGTAATCGATTGATCCTATGCTACTTTCTTGTCCTCCTTGCTTAGTGACTATTATGACAGCCATATTTCATTGATCTTCAGTTCCCCAGGAATTTATTTTTCTTTATCATGATGAAACTGCGTAAGTCCATCTTTGCCGGCCAAGTAGCGTTTTCTTCCTTCTCTAGGTCCAACAACAATTCTCCTCTTGTCAGCTTGTAGACTATTTTAACTTCCCTTTCTCTCTCACAAGAGCCTCTCTCTGTGTGGGAAAAGAGAAAGAAAAAAAAACTTTTCTCTCAAGTCTTTTGTATTCCCATGTTATCAGCCAAAGAGACCATGAACCATGGCAGAAAGAGCAGTATTTAACTTTTCATTCTATTACAACAATAATAATACAAAATTAAAACATGTCTGTGGAGATTTTAAAGTCATCTGCGTCATGGTTGTCCCAAAAGTGCTTTTTCAAAAAGCAACTGGACTTTTGAAGATGTTTTACTTCTCATTAGAGAAGCTTCAGTTGCCTTTTGAAAAAGCACTTTTAGGATATGTGACTGAGACAAAACAAATGGTAGTCCCCCTAAACCAAATTGAATTGTACTTCAATAAAAAGCCATCTTAAGTTCTAAATACTTTCCAGAGCTTAAATGGAATTACTTACTGGTTGAAGGACAATGAAGAGTAGGTAATCTGGCAAAGATGTCTGTACTTGGAAGCAACTCATCTGTATTCCCAGAAAAAAAGAGTCTTCCTGATATATTAAAGCATGGAAAGGCTCATATAGAAAAATATGCTCTCTTGATTATTCTGGTCCTAGTCATGTATGACTTTATAAATTAGGATAGGTTATTTAATTTAACTTTAATCAGACCAACCATGTGATTTTTTTTAATAAATGAGATATATGGACTTATATGGGTGCAGGCCAAAATTGATAGCTCCAAGAATGTCTTTACTATACTGTGATTTAACTTGTTTGCTCCTCTCTAGTTACTTTTTGACATTAGACAGTAATTTAGAACTAGAATACTTCTTAGATTTCCAAAGAGATGATAGAATTGGTACAAATGACACCAATTTCCAAAATTTGGAACAATCTCACACTGTGCACATATGAAACAAGTTGCAGTCTTTTTTTTTTTTTTTATTAATTATTTTTATTAAATTTTATAAAGTTTTAACAAATATTAACACAAAAATATAATAACTCAACTGATAACAGAGAAATAACAAATTTAACAAGCAATACAAATAGCTGCTCGGAACCCCCCCCCCACCACATCCTCCCACAACCTAACCCCTAACCTCCAAACCACCTTCCTCGCCATCCAATGCGGTGTGAAGTTTTCCCGAGCACCTTAGAAAAAAAAAGAAGAAAAAATCTATTCCCTTAATATCCCCAACTACAGTTGAGAAACATAATCTATTACTTATTATCTCCCTCCCCCCTCCCCCCAGGCTTCCCGGAGTGAATACAGAGTAAAAAAAATGCAAGAAACCCCGCTAATCTACTATTTAGTAACTATTTATCTATATATCATATCTAATTCTTTCAATTGATATTTCTTTTGCATATAATCAATCCATTTTTTCCAATCCATCAAAAATGTTTCATTTGAGTGGTTCTTCAGGTAGGCTGATATCTTAGCCATCTCAACCAGATGGGTAACTTTTAATGTCCATTCTTCAATAGATGGTATTTCAGATGACTTCCAATATTGACCCACCAACAGTCTTGCGGCCGTAGTCAAGTTCAAAATCAACTTAGTCTCTGTGGTGGAACAATCCTTTGTTATACCCAACAAAAATAACTGTGGTACAAACTCAATACGCTTTTTCAAAATATTTTGAAGAATCCACCATATTTTTATCCAAAAAGCCTTAATTTTTTTACATGTCCACCAAATGTGAAAATAAGTTGCATCCAAAGATTCGCATCTCCAACATTTGGGTTTCAAATTTGGATACATAAGCGACAATTTTTTTGGGTCTAAATGCCATCTATAAAACATTTTATAAAAATTCTCTCTTAAATGCTGAGCTTGTGTAAACTTAACATTTTTCACCCATATTCTTTTCCAAGTTTCCATCCTGATTGAATATCCAAAATTCCCTTCCCACTTGATCATACAGTCTTTAACTAATTCCTTTTCAGAATCAATTTCAATTAAAGCGTCATATATTCTTTTAATATGCATCGCTCTTTGGTCTCTAATCTGTATAATCAATTTTTCATCCTTTAAAGAAAAACCCATCTTAACATCTTTTTGCCATCTGGCTTGAAGTTGTGCATGATGATACCAATTATGAGCTATACCTTCCTCCCTTAATCTGTCTAGTGATTTCAATTCTAAGCTATTCCCATCTTTATTCAAGAGTTTATCATAGGGCTCCACGTCTTGAATTTGTTGTATACCCACACTCTGTATTGCATGTCTGGGAACAGTCCATAAAGGAATTTTACCATTTAATTTATAATAATACTTTTTCCAGACACGCATCACAGAGTTTCTTAATATATGCTCTTTAAAACCCCTATCCAATTTTTTATCATAAACTA
Source organism: Bothrops alternatus (assembly GCA_034064705.1). Taxonomy (NCBI): domain Eukaryota; kingdom Metazoa; phylum Chordata; class Lepidosauria; order Squamata; family Viperidae; genus Bothrops; species Bothrops alternatus. The sequence continues at coordinate 1,913,474 of JARGCV010000224.1, read as the reverse complement.
AATAGGCGTGAAACCCATACACTAACCCATATCCTTCTATATTCAGTATTCTTTCATTTGTTAAATTAATCCAATCACTTATTGCCACTAGAACTGCTGCATAATAATATAATTTGAAATTAGGCACTTTCATTCCACCTCTCTCTCTTATATCTTGAATAATTTTAAGTTTAACCCTTGGTTTCTTGCCATCCCAAATAAAATTGTTTATACCTTTCTGCCATTCATCAAGATTCCCATCCTTTTTAAGTATTGGCAACATTTGAAATAAAAATAAAAATTTCGGTAATACATTCATTTTAATAGCGGCTATCCTACCCAGGATAGATAATTGTAGTTTTTTCCAATTCTCCATTTCTTTTTGAACTTTACTCCATAAGAACTCATAATTATTCTTATATAATTTACCATTTGAGGCTTCTATATAAATTCCTAAATATTTAACTTTTTTAACTATCTCACATCCCGTTATTCTTTCCAAGTCTTGTTTTAATTTATTATCACAATTTTTGACCAACATCTTTGTCTTGGATAAATTTAATTTAAAACCAGATACTTTTCCATAGTTTCGAATAATTTCCATCAAACTCTGAACCGATTGCATTGGCTGAGTCAATGTCACAAGTAAATCATCTGCAAAGGCACATAATCTATAATCATGTTTTCTAATTTGTACCCCCTTTAATTCCTCTGATGCTCTAATCCTATTCAATAAGACCTCTAAGGTTAAAACAAACAATAAAGGAGATAAGGGACAACCCTGTCTAGTACCCTTTTCAATGTTAAACAAATCTGTTAATTGACCATTTACTATAATCTGTCCTGTTTGTTTCTGATATATAGCTGTTATAGAATTAATAAACTGGTCCCCCATTCCCATCCTTACCACAAGCCTTTGCAGAAATGTCCAATTCAATCTGTCAAAAGCTTTTTCTGCATCTAAAAACATTAAAACAGCCGGCACTTGAATATGTTTATCCAAGTATTCCAGTATGTTAACAAGTTGTCTGACATTGGTTTTCATTTGTCTCCCTTGTAAAAAACCAGTCTGATCCGGATGTATCCTCTGTGTCAGAACTGTCATTAATCTATTGGCCAAAATTTTTGCAAAAATCTTGTAATCCGTATTTAACAATGAGATAGGTCTAAAATTTTCTACTTGTAAATTATCTTTACCCCCTTTAGGAATCAAACAAACATTAGCCGTTTTCCAGGAGGGTGGAACCGGACCACCTTCTTGTATATTCACAAATAACTCCCTCAAATGTTCGACCACTTCCTCCTGTAAACACTTATAATAAATCGTAGTAAAACCATCAGTTCCTGGAGATTTTCCCAATTTCAATTGCTTAATTGCGTCAATAATTTCTTCTGATCTAATCACAGCATTTAATCTATCTCTTTGTTCCAAAGTAATTTCCATAACATTTTGATTTTGTAAAAAGGCATCTACCTCTTGCTCTTGAACTTTTTCTTCAGCATACAATTTGGTATAGAACTCTAGAAAAGCCTTCTTAATAGCATCCTGATGAAATACTTCTTGCCCCTTATATTCTACCTTCTCAATTAAACGAGATTTTTGTTTCTTCCTTAATATATAAGCCAACCATCTGCCAGGTTTATTAGCATTAAAAAAAGTGTTATGTTTAGCATATTGTATATTCCTGGCAACCTGATCGGCCATCAAAATATCAAATTGTTTCCGTAAAACCTTTATCCCTTCTTTAATATTACTATCATCCGGTTTATCTATTAATAATAACTCTTTCTTTTTTATCTCCGCTTCTAAAACTCTTCTCTTTTCCTCTTGTTTACGTCTATGTCTTGCATTCAATTCAATTAAAATACCACGCATATAGGCCTTGCTAGAGTCCCACACCGTTTCTATTGGTAAGCCTATATTCAGATTTAACCTGAAAAATTCCTTGATAGCCTTTTTACATTCTTCCACATACATTTCATAATTAAACAAATTTTCATTAAGTCTCCAGGATCTGCATATATATTGACCAGTCCTTAGTTCCATCATAACTGGGTTATGATCAGACAATACATTAGGTAAAATTTTAACTTTCTTTAAACTTAACATAAAATCACTCGTAGTTAGAATAAAATCAATTCTAGAAAATGATTGATGTCTATCAGAGAAAAAAGTAAATTCTTGGTCCCTCCCATGTCTTTCTCTCCATATATCTAGCAAATTAAAATCGTCTTTAATATCAAAAAAAGATTTAGGCAATATTGAACGCGTTTGAGGAACAGATAAGATTTTTTTTCTTATCCAAACTAGCATCAAGAACTCCATTCCAATCTCCCATTAAAATACAAGATCTATAATCCAACTGTATTAACTTTCTATGCAATGCTTTATAAAATATACCTTGTTTTTGATTTGGAGCATATATACCCACCAACAAAACTTTCTTCCCATCCAATAAAATTTCTATAGCTAAAAATCTTCCATGTGTATCTGCTTCTATTAATTTAGCTTTTATATGATTTTTAACATAAATAACAATTCCATTTTTTTTGTCTAAAGATGATGCCACAAAGTGTGTACCCAGTTTGTTATTAATCAAATATTTCTGGTCCAAAGTTCTTATATGAGTTTCTTGTAAACAAATTACGTCATTTTTACATTGCTTCAAATAATGAAATATCTTCTTCCTTTTTTGTGGAGAATTTAAACCATTGACGTTCCATGTCAAATACTTATTTGACATGATCTTTTCGTGAAAGCTTCTGCAGGGCCGAAGCTACCTCTTCCTTCCTCTTAGGCCTTGCTCCCATGGCTTCCAAAGATGTCAGATCAGCTTGCTTGGTTTGAATTAATTCACGTGGACCCCTTGGATCTTTAGGCTTATCAGCTACCAGAGGTTGAAAAATATCAATTAACTGCACTGGTTGTTCAACTGCTTTATCCATATCCGTCAAAAGAATTGTACGAGGTTGTTGAGATTCCGAAATTTGCAATGATTCTAGATCTTTAACCAAAATTGCCCTCTTAGATTTTGGGGAGGTAGATCTATCAGCCATCAATATATTATCAAAGAAATCCTTTGCTTTAGCAACAGTAGTCAGACGATATCTATTATTTTTAAAAAACAAAGAAAGTCCAGTTGGAACCTCCCATCTATATTGTATCTCTCTTCTTTTGAGCTCCTCTGTCAAAAAAGCATAATCTTTCCTTAACCTCAGCATTTTAGGAGGTATCTCTTTCAAAACCAGTACTTCTTGACCAGCAACACTCAGTTGTTTATTGTAGGCTGTTGAGAGAACCCAATTTCTGTATTTTCTTGTATTAAAATATATCACAATATCTCTAGGCAAATTTCTTTGTGCTGCAATGCGTGAGTTCATTCTAAACAACCGTTCAATCTGCCAGTCTACATTCTCAATTGAGTCATCCAAAAATTTTGATAAAGCTTCAATAACAATTTTTCTTAAATCCTCTTGGATCCCATTTGGGGCTTCTCTAAGTCCCCTGATTCTAACTGCAAACTGCATCTGATGAAATTGTGTCAAAGTAGCCTGATCTTGTACATCACTTTTAATTTCTTCTAATTTTTCTTCAAATTGCTGTTCAATATTCTCTAATTTCTCTTCAACACTGATGGTATAATCCCAAACACCCTTGATAGCCTCGACAATGTCTTGTCTCATCTCCTGGTTAGATACTTCCGTCATAGCTTTAAAATCTTTTTTCTGTTCAGCCATCTTTTCCTCTAACTTATAATCCATTTTATCCATTCTGTCTTTAAGTGAGGATAATGCAGCACTTACTGGGGATAATGCTACTGTTAAAGCAGTCTGTAGATCTTTAATTGTAATCATTTCTGAAGCAGGCTGTACAGGCTCTTGAGACTCTAAAGGAGCAGACTGTGATTTTACAAGCTGCCCTGGAGAGGGCATAGCCGCCTTAGCAACTGCTGCCTTATGTCTCGTTGTCATGATTAAAAAAAAAAAAAAGAAGGAGAGAGGAAGAAGAAAAAGAAAAAAAAAATAGCTTAAAAAAAAAAAGATTGCCACTTCCTCCCTTTTAAATTTCTTTTAAAATCCAATTAGATCAATTTCTTTTAAAGTCCAAATAAATCCAATCCAAATAATCACTCAAACTTCTCTTTAGAAAGAGGAAAGAAATTTCACTTTCATTTTCCTGCACAATCCACACTTTAGATTTTTCACTTTCACTAGGTAGAGAAAGCGATCGCCATTTTAAGAAAGTTTTTGTTGATTCAAGAAAAGTTATAAATACAAAGGCAGAAACAAAATAGCAGTATACTTGCAATAATCAAAAGACTTCTGTATTCAGACCGTCTGTTTAAAGTCCTTGTAAGTCAATCTTAAGAGCAGAGGCGGTCACGGCGTCTAATTCTGTCAGCCGACAGAAGCGTCTCTGAGCAGGAGCATTTCAAGTGCCTGGGGAGCACACCTTCTCTGCCCCTGAAAACTTGTTCCAGGGGTCTTGGAAGGGCTCAACCCGGCTCTTGAAGCTCTACTCCCCTTCTTTGCCCGAAGAGGAGTTTTCCGCTGCAACGAACAGCTGGTGAGCGCTGTTGTTGACAGCTAACTGACACAGAGATCGGAGCCTCACGTTAGAGACTCCTTCGACGCCGGTGAAGCCACCGGAAGCCCAGTCTTGATATGCTATAATGAATAATCATCTGAATATCCAGCACTATATTCTGAAATTGCCCTTCCAAAAAGGGCTACAGCTGGTGTAAAATTGTATTGAACTTCCACCCAAGCTTTTCAGTACAGAAAATTATGATTCTGATTAGAGTCCTAGTGGACAATCACTTAAATATGACCCAGCAGTGTGCTGCAGCTGTCAAAAAAAGCCAACACAGTGCTAGGCTGCATTAACAGAGGGATAGAATCAAGATCACACGAAGTATTAATACCACTTTACAATGCCTCAGTAAAGCCACACTTGGAATACTGCATCCAGTTTTGGAAACCACGATGTAAAAAAGATGTTGAGACTTTAGCAACAAAATGATCAGAGGACTGAAGGGTAAAACATATAAGGAACAGTTGCTGGAATTGAGTATGTCTAGTTTAATGAAGAGAAGGATGATGGGGGACATGATAGCAGTGTTCCAATATCTCAGGGGCTGCCACAGAGAAGAGGGAGTCAAGCTATTCTCCAAAGCACCTGAAGGCAGGATAAGAAGCAACGGATGGAAGCTAACCAAAGAGAGAAGCAACTGTGGGAAGTCAGCCCCCCCAGAGAAAGAAATCTTTTTGGAAATATTTAAAAGACAGAATATATTCCCCTAAAGGATTTTAAAGGCAGAAACTAACCCCACCTCCAAGTTTCTCTGTCCCAAACAGAAGCCAAGTTTGCAGAATTGCACATGTGATAATCTTGTTAGAAAGACTGGAGTCAGGAAACTGGGATTAGGACGAAAGAACCCTAGAATCAACAACCCCTCACACAAAAAATCTAAGAGTCATCAGCCATAGTCCCAGGGAAGCAGGATATGACCCTTGGGACATAATAGGATTAACCCACCACCATCAAAATACCAGAAAGGCACACTGAGACTCAGGCCAAAGTTCATGCCACAGGAACAACTCTGAACAAAAGGCTCCAGACAATATAAAAACCCACTCCCTACATGTGCTCACTCTCTTTTCTTCCAGAGCCATCTTTCTGTCTGGCTCTCCTCTTCAATAAACTGCAACCTTCTTTTTAAAGCAGTCACCATGTTGTTTATTCCTGGCTTGGACTGAACCATGATGAAGACTTTTCCTTCAACACAATCTAGAACTAAAGAGAAATTTTCTGACAGTTAGAACAATTAATCAGTGGAACAACCTGCCTCCAGAAGCTCTGAATGCTCCAACACTGTGGTTTTTAAGAAGACACTGGACAGATATTTGTCTGAAATGGTATAGGGTTTTCTGCCTGAACAGGGGTTGGACTAGATGACCTCCAAGGTACCTACCAACTTTATTATTATTATTATTATTATTATTATTATTATTATTATTATTATTATTATTATTATTATTATTATTATTATTATCATCATCATCATCATCATCATCATCATCATCATCATCATCATCATTATTGATCATTGCACAGTCAGCCAAATGATCAGACTGGATTTGGCATTTTTGTCTACCTATCGAGTCCTTCCCAAGGACCTGGGATAGGCAGATGTGGCTGTTTGATGGTATTACAGATATCATCGCAGGATGGAAGGAGTTCCTAGTAAGGTCGCCTTTTGCAATTGACTAATGGCGAATTTGTCAATGCTAATGGTGTTCAAGTGTTGCTCCTGCTGTTTTGAGATTGCACCCAAGTGCCTATTACTACTACTACTACTACTACTACTACTACTACTACTACTACTATTATTATTATTATTATTATTATTATTATTATTATTATTGGATCCTCCTCCTCCTCTAGAAGTTTATCAGGGACTTCATGGAATGGTATATTTTTGTTGTATGTAAAGGCCAGTATTACAGGCTGACCCAAAGTGATATAATCTGGCAGGAATAGGAGAGAGTTTTTAAAACAAAAAGGTCTTCCCTGTGCTTTTTAAAGTATGAAGTATTCATATTGCTACATTATCCAACCCTTCCTTTGTCCTTCCTGCTTCTGTAAACCAGGAAAGATCAAACATGTTCATAGCAGATATCTTATCTCTACATCCTATCCACATCCCTGGGCACAGAAATGAAAAAGTATGCATTAAAACTCTGTGGAGTAGATAAAAGCTGGAAATGATGACTGAGGAAATGTTTAACACTTCTGCTACTTCCAAAGCTGTCTGGGTTTAGCTTAGAAGTGCATTTCTTTGGAACAGTAATGTGTAAACATGTAATTTGGCACTTAGCTGTGGAGATAGAGTTAGGAAAGCTATTTTGCTATTTTTCATTCTAAGCTCTACAGGAGGGAGGAATGTGTTATATCTCCTTTGAAAGATTCTGATTTTTGGAGTATTTATGAATCTTTTCTATTAGCCACTACTTCTGTCTCATCTTCTGCTTCTAAATTTGAAATATTTATGCTCAATATTTGTTGTATTACTCCAGAGTCCATCTTGACTCTTAGTGAATACAAGTACATGCAGCCTTTTAGGCAACATTTTTGGAAGAGTTTTGCCATTTTCCAAGGGCTAAGAGAAAATGACTGGTCTAATGTCAACCCAGTTGGCTTCTATGCTAAATCATAATTAGAACTCAGGCCTCCCCATTCGTAGTCCAGCCTCTTAATCACTGACCAAACTCTCAAGGCTAAGTTAAGAAGATAGATAAAACATACCATGAGAATTGTCAATAAGAAGCAGACCCCAAATCTTTTTGAAAAAAATTAGTTAAAATCTTGCCTTTTGAGTGTGAAGCAGTTTAACATCCATTCCCCACAACCATCTCTTCTAGCAGTAAAGAATAGAATAGAATAGAATAGAATAGAATACAGGTGGAAGGGACCTTGGAGGTCTTCTAGTCCAGCGCCTTGCTCAAGCAGAAGAGCCCCCCTACTCAAGTATCAGAATTTTAAGATTCTTATCCCTGGAGTCACGTGCTGAGTGGCCAGCTATATATAGTGACTAAATAAACAGTGAACTCAGCTGGCTAGATTTCATTACATATATTTTTTTCCTGCAGAAAGGCAGGCAAACAAACTATAATATTAACTTATAAATAATTTCAGCATCTTTGGAAGTATCAAAGCTCTTTCTACAAATATTACATTGCCATGCATATATGCATATGCAATATCTTTCCCCAGGGCCAGGATGTTGTTGCCATTCTGGTCATTGGTAATTTTTGGATCTTCTCAAAAAAAAAAAAAAAAGAAAGAAAGAAAGAAAAAAGAAAGAAAGAATGAGAGCAAAATGAAATGATTCTAAAGACAGTATAAGGGCCAGGTTATATTATATATTATATAGTATATTTTGCTATATTTATAACTTTAATGGCTTATCTATTTAATCTATAAACAATAGATTAGTTCTTTCTAAGAGAATGACATGTTAGAGCAAAGAAGATATTAAAATTTTAGTGGAACAAACTAGCAGATCCCAGAGGAGCAGATATGGTAAATTATTTAATATTGCTTCCCCATGCTATCCACCATAGCATATTTTCTTGTTTTATGCATTAAATATGAGGTCTAAAAATATATAAAGCTTTGAGAATCCATAGATCATGAGAACCTTTTGGAAAAAAGTTGTTATATTTCATGGCTACAGAGTTGGGTCCACTCAATGTACTGTAATTTTTCTGTACTTTATAATTTTATATTAAGTTACAAGGGGTTATATTCCACTGAATTAAACAGAATTTACTCATGAATATATGTTACTCATGAATATATCTATGTATGAATATTGTAAAACCACACTCGCACACAAACATACTGTTACAATATTGTATTTTCAATCCACTGAGAAATAGAACATAAGAACTAGAATTAAACTTTACTAACTCAAAATACCAGAAAGGATATTAAAACAGTAAAGACAAAAGACATTGAAAATGAGTATTAATACCCATATTTATAAAAAGAAAGAAAGAAAGAAAGAAAGAAAGAAAGAAAGAAAGAAAGAAAGAAAGAAAGAAAGAAAGAAAGAAAGAAAGACTAATCTTTGGTGATGACTGAAAATTTATGTATCAAGTGATCTATGTCCATAATTTCTCTTGATTGATAGTTTTCCTATGATATGTCGGTTTGAGTCTACTAGTTCTCTAAGATAACTTGAGTACATGGGGACCTACCTCTTTCTGCTTCACTTTTACTATCCCAGAAGACTATGGAGATAATGAAATCCCCACAGCAGAGGAAAACACCTGGAACAATCTAGGTTTTATGGAAAGAGACAGTCTATGTTCCAGTCTATACTTCTGCTTCCAAGGTCTAGAAGAGAGGTGAATCTAAAGTAATTTGTGCTTCAAACTCAAATTACATAGTCAGCTTTAGATGAACAGAAGTTTTTAGGTCAAACTTGGAAATGACTGGATTACTAAGTTCACACAAGCAGAATGTATTTAAACTGGGCAAATGAACAGAGCTGATGAATGAAAATTGGAAAAGGGAACATACAGTCTTCTGTTTCATGATATCAAGTTTGAAATTAAGGATAGAAATCTATGGTCTTTTAAAATAATATTGTGTAATCTATATTTAAATAAATAAGTACATAAATAAATAGCATTAATAAATATCATTAACACTATTATAAAATCTACTATTAAAAATTGAATGGAAAATAAATCTATCCTTTGCAGGCAAGAAACGTAAGTAATAACTCACTCTTTCTCATATTTGAAGAAATTAATATTAAACTATCTGGATATAATATGTAGCTGTCATTTAAAAGATGTTCATTAGGATAATACTACAAGATTCAGTTAGGAAATTTGATCTGAAGGTAATTTGATTGAATCACTTTTTTGAACTGGCTTGATTATTTAGATCAAATTATTGAATCAAATGGGTACAAGATGAATCAATTTATTTGATTTTCATAACTGTTTACTTAGAATGAAAATCTAATCTAATAGGTAATTTGAAACCAATCAGATCTGATCCAAGCTGTCCAATATATCAGAATTATTTTCTCATTACTATGAAGTACTTTGTTGCCATTGCCTCTTCATCTTTACTTTCAGTTTATTTCTTTTATTTAATTTTGGCATCTCCCAATGTTTACACACCTAAGCAGATGTGTAATGATGGGATTTTCTTTGCATTTTCAGGAGCATGCATATCATTATGGTATCTTATAAGATGTGATGAGCTTATTTTTATTTACGTAGACTATGATACAATTTTGGCAAGTATGGCTCCAAGGCTGAGACATACAAGACACATGATGCTGGCTTGTATGCTCTGAAAATTAATTGTTCTGAAAAAGGCAGCTTAGGAAAATTTAAAGTAGATGTCTCATGGCAATTATATCTTCAGAAGCAAATCTCCCTGCTGTTATTTCGAAGAGAAAAGAAACAAAAAGTAAATGGAGAATGAGGTGCCAGATCAGATGAAAATTTACAGCTTCCCATCTTCATCTCTCCACTGACAACTTGTGTGGTTTTTTTTAACTCTTTTTTTATTATTAAAACAATCAACATTAAACATAAGATCATATTAAGAAGCAGTCATCATAGAACCTAAAATACAACACTAAGTATTAGTCTTTGTAAACATCTGATTTGGTAAACATTCCTCACTCCTCACGTCAAGCCTCAACTATACGCCTGTTACATTTTATTTGATTGGTGTTTCTCTTATCTATAGTCTATCCACTGTTTCCAGTCTATCACATATTGTTCATTCGAGCGATCCTTCAAATATGCCAAAATTTTCTCCATTTCTGCCAAATGTATTACTTTCAGAGTCCAAACTTCAATAGATGGTATTTCTGGCTTCTTCCAGTATTGTCCCACCAGCAGTCTAGCTGCTGTGACCAAATTCAGAATTAGATTCATCTCAGTAATAGTGCAATCTTTTATGATCCCTATTTTAACCATATGTTTGAGGAAGGTTTTCAGTCCTTGGCTTATTCTTATTTGTCTCCTTCAATCTCTAGGAGCAGACCCAGTTTGGCAGCAGAAACCCACAAATTCCTTCTGGGTGGTATGCTCTAAATTTTACAGGCTTTCTATAGGCTTCCACCACAGCTGGAAGAGAAATGTTCATTAGGATTTCTGCTGATATTTATTTAAAATGTGCAGGGACTTGGGTTGAGATTTTGACATGTGATATTACACTTTCAGAAACAACACCTTAATATATACAATCTGAATGGGCATTAGGACTAACTGCCTGCCTTACCTTCAGACCACCCACTTTAGGGTAATTATTCCTCTCATCTTACTAGATGAACAGATTTAACTGCAAACTGTTTACCACACACACCAAGAAATTTGGATCAAGGTATCATAACACTGTTTTTGCCAGTCTAAATGGCACAGTTAACTATAACTGTAGAACAAGAGTGGAACTGGTATGTATATCATTATGGGAGTGCATAGCAGTGTTTGCAAAGAAGGTTCAGGTCGGCAGACTAACAACAATATTTTTCTATATGTGTGGCAATGTTGCCCAAATGTCCAAAAACTGTTTCAAAAGCTGGAATATGAGTCTTGGACATGAGCCCATCTTCCTCATAGCATTTTAAGGATACTTGGATTTCAATCACTTCTTAATCAGAGGCATAATTTCAGGAAAATGGAGCACCATTATCATAATCTAACATAACTACACAGCTTTACCCTTTTGGTTTTCATCAGACTGAGATATAATTAGATGCTTATGGGGAAACACAGTACAATATTGATTAGAAGTCAAAGCAGAGAATAAATCTTTTATTTTCTGGTCCTCAGCTTCTACCATCTACGCCTGGCAATTTAATACTTGGTGGTTCCAGAATCAAGTTGTTGCTTTTCAATAGCAGATTGTTGTGTTACAAAGTTGCTATCATCCATGATCTTATTTTGGAGAAAGACACTGACCTGGTATGTCTTACCAAGATCTTGTTGGACTTAAGATTACCTTCTTGGAAATGTCCTCAGATAGATTTTTTTTGTTCTGTACCACCTGAGAGCCCAGGGAGAGGAGGAGGGGAGTTGTTTTTAACCCATGAGTCTTTATAGGCTTTTGGGGACTCCACTCTATAGATAACCAGATTTCTCTGTTCCTTTCATCTTTTCTTATAGTTCTAGTCCCTTGCTCCTGAAAGTAAAGTCTGGAAAATGGAGGAAAATTGCTTTTATTTGCTGTAAATTGGAAAGTATAGTTCTATTGGTGTAGCTTAAAACTGCATTTGCATTTTGGTAGCTACATGACATTCTTCGTGTTTAGTTTGTACTCAGGTATTCTATGATTGCTTTCCCAATCCTAAGTGAAAAATCTGCATGTATTTGTTAAAAAGTATTCTGCTATTTGTAATTTGCATCAATACTATTTTGAACTGTCTTTCTACCTTTTAGAGGAATTAGCTATGCAGCTCAATTTTGTTTCATTTGCAGATTTGATAAACATCTCCTCCACTTCCTTACTTCATTAATAAAAATGTTGAAGTGTAAAAGACTCAAGACTGAACCTTATAAAATCCCTTCCCATATTTATTTAAATATGATACATGCTGTCTGTGTATAGAAGATTCAGTTATAATTGGGAAAAAGTGGAACTTCTTAATTTATTATTTGCATCTGTCTTTATGCAAAATAAAAAAAATAGTCCAACTTATCAAAAGCAGTACTGTAGAAGAAATATAGCAAATCAAAATAGGCAAGAAAATATTAAGAGAACACCTATCTACTCTAGACAAGTTCAAATCACCAGTAGCAAATGGATTACATCACAGAGTTCCAAAGCTGATGGACAGATGTGATCTCAGAACCACTGAACAAAATCTTTCCAAGCTCCTGGGCACTGGGGAATACCGGAGATCTGCAAATAGCTGATGTGGTTCCAATCTTATGGATCCAGGAAACTACAAATCAGCCAGCTGGGAAAATCTTAGAGAACATAATCAAGTGGTGGATTTGCAAGCACCTAGAAATGACCAAAGTTATTACTAGAAGCAAGCATGAGTTTGTCCTTCTCTGAAAAAGTGGCTAAATTGGTGGATCAGGGAAATATTGTGGACATAGTTTACTTGGACTATGGCATTTGGTAAAGATATTTGGTAAAGTAGACCACAGCCTAATTCTTGGCAAGATAGAAAAATGTGGGATAGACAGCATCATTTAAATTTAATTAAAATAAATAAAATAAATAAATCATCACAAGATGGATTCACAACTGACTGATCAACTGCACTCAATGTGGAGTCCTCAATGGAACTACACCTAAAGGGAGGAAAGTATTCAGTGGGGCACCTCAAGGTTTTGTCTTGAGCCCAGTAGTCTTCAACATCTTCATAAGTGATTTAGACGACAGGATAGAAGGCAAACTCATCAAATTTGCACATGACACCAAGCTGGTGGTAAGTCTATATTTAAAAGATAGACTTAAGATACATAAGGATCTTGACAGACTTGAGCACTAGATTTTATCCAACACAATGCAATTCAATGGTGAGAAAACTAAGGTCTTATAGTTAGGCAAGAAAAATCAAATGCACAGGAACAGAATAGGTGGCATCTGGCTCAACAATGACTATGAGAGCAATCTAGGTGTCCTAGTAAACAACCATTTAAGTATGACCGGACAATGTTCTGGTGTTGCCAAAAAAGCAATGCAGTCCTAGACTGCATCAACAATAGTACTGGTCCCCATGATGTAAAAAGATGTTGAGACTCTAGAAAGAGTGCAGAGAAGAGCAACAAAGAGCAACTGTAAGCTAATAAATGGTTATGGGAAGTAAGTACATCTAGTCTAATGAAGAGAAAGACTCTGGGTGACATGATAGCAGTCTTCCAATATTTGAAGGATGTCACAGAGAAGACAGAGTTGACATACTCTCCAAAACATCTGAGGGCAGGACAAGAAGTAAAGTATAGAGATCCAAGCTAGAATTAAGAAGAAATTTTCTGACAGGGAGAACAATCACTGCGATGACTTGACTCCAGAAGTTGTGTGTATTCTATCTCTGGATGTTTTCAAGAAGAGATTGGACAATATTTGCCCAAAATGGTGGAAACTGTCCTGCTTGAGCAGGGGGTTGGACTAGAAGACCTTCAAGATCCCTGCCAAGTCTGTTATTCTATGTTATATGTTCTACCATCCAGATTACCCTTATACTCAGGTACTTAGTCAAACTGGTTGCTTAAATCAAAATATATCATGATTACAGCACTCCCATCTATAAAGGAAGTTACTTAATGAAAAAAAGAATAAGATAGGGCCAATCTGGCAAGAACTTTCTTGTCAAAACAAACCAGGGCATTGCAGAAAACCTAATTCAGAGAACTGAGCTAGAAAAATCAATAGGGTGGAGATAGCGTTGCCATGAGAATGCTTGATGATGATGTCATGGATATTTGTTCGGCAGCAAACCCCACTGAGTTCTGAAAGATGCTCCTAGATACAGGATAACATATTTTTATTTTCTAGCAACACTGTCAAGCTAATCTCAGGCAAGAACTATGTGGAGCAATTCATCCAGAGTTTTATTTGGGTGATTTCCAAAAATGTTAAGTAGCCTTCCTTCTATTAATGCATCATTTCTTCTATCTTGCGTCCATACCCTTTTCTGCATACACACTTCAGATATTTGAAGCAACTAGGATAAGATGTGTGCTTACTTATCCATCATGGGCAGGATTTTGTGAGAATTTGAGCAAACAGGAGCAGTAAGCACTTATAGGACAAAGAGCACTGAGGTTCGCTTCAGGAGGAGATGATATGACAGTGGAAATATATGAACTATATGATGTCTGGATAGTGAGCTGAACACTAGGTCCTCTGCTGTTATATGGAGATAGATGGATGGTCTATCAAACTTAAGGAAGTTCATGTTGCTTAATTTGTGAATATTAGATGAATCACTCATAAAATCCTATTCAAAGGAAAGAATATATTTGGTCTGGGTCATACTTCCTGCACTATTACTTGCAATTTTACTGAGATCTGCCATGAATATTAATGGCAGAAAGCTGCTGAGGGGAAGCAAGTAGAACTTGCCTTTTTAATCAGTGTGTTTAGAACATCAATGTCTTGCTGATACATCTAGCTAGACTAACCTACCCTCTACCAACATATAAAATAGATGATTGTTTTTTCCCCCCACAAAAAAACCAATTTAGCTGTATTCCGTGCAAATTATATACATTTAGAAATTAGGAGCATTGTATTTAATTCAGGTCCTCACCAATATAAGTACACATCAGACTGAATTCTTAGATATATTTAAATGACTCAATTGTTTTACTGCAAATTCTGTACCAATGAGGAACTTAGAAATTATAGCTCTGTTTTATCCAGATAGTGTAGAGATTAAACAAATAGAACAAATGATAAGATAGATAAGATAAGATGACAAGAGAAGACAAAAGATAAGATAAAAGATAAAATAAGAGGATGAAGATAAGATAAGGTAAGGTAAGTTAAGGTAAGATAACCTTTATTGTCATTTTTTACTGTGGGCACACTGGCACACATTAAAAATGAAATTCTATTGCTTTCTCTCAAAGGAGAGCATAACACTTAACACACATGTAAACATGCTATATACAACATATATATAAGACCTTCCTGCAGACTTGTAGTAAATAATGATATGACAGATAGAAACAGGGATGGGGAAATGGAGATTGTTAGCTAGTGACAAGCAGAAGAGACGCATCCAAGTATCCAGTAACTTACTTTCCCTCTGAAAGCTGAACCCTGGCACTTTCAATTTCATTCTAAAACACTGCGGAGACATTATTTATTTTTAGACCATTTAAAGTGTTGTTTCTGCCTTTTAAAACCATGACATTAAGCCTTCTCAGGGAATATAAAGGATAATTTCCTTCTGCTAAGGTCAGCAACAGAGGTCCTTTTACATATTCATCCTGAGAGGTTTGGATGACAGAATTATACTATTGGGCCTTTTTGTCAGCAGCTCCCAGGAGAGCTAACGAGAAGCTCCACACTCCTTGTCCTTCCTGATGTATTTACATGAAGCAAATCAATCCCCTCTTTCATGAATGCATTTTCTATGCTGCTATCTTATGTTCCTATATTGCCCTATTAGTTTGGAAATAGCATTTTCTCTCTTTTTGCATTGCTACAATCAGTGCTATAGTTTTAGAACTTTCCTGCTTTTTTTTTTCTCCTGACGGTAAGCTGCTCTGAAATTCTATTTGGTTGAAGAGCAATACTGTATTTTATGAATGGCATCTGAGGATATATGCATGTTTATAGGTTCAGTGCTTTCATATGAAGCAAATTGCTGATGAGAACTCTGCATATTCCAAGGGACATAGTGGATGATTCTAATTTTACTTTACCTAAATTTAACATTGTATCTAAAAGACAAGGGGGAGCCAAAGCATAAGGAGCTCTGAGGTAAAATACTGATGCAATATACTTCTGCCAGAGGAACCAGCTAAATTAACTTATTCTCCTGAGTGCTCTGCAGATATGTGGATGTCAGCGCCCAGAATTTCCCAACTAGTCATGATGCTTGCTAAGAATTTTGGCAATTGAAGTCAATAGATAAAGTGAGATCCAGATTAGTGAATCCTGCAGCAGCTTCTATATGAACTGGATATTACAATAAGCAGAGGCATCATAGCCAGTGGTCCATGTTTGTATCTTTATATAAAAAAATAGATAGTTGACAGATAAACAGATATGCAGATATAGATATATAGGTGTGAGGGGTCCTTGGTGGTCTCTGAGCTTGCTTGTTTTCTTGCAGACATTTCATTACTCTATCTAATCTATCTATCTAGTAGAATATATCAGAAACTACAAATAGACTACTACAACCACATGGAATTAACGTAGTACATAAGGCTTTCAAAACATCCTAAATAATCCCAAAGACTCAGCAACTCCAGAAGAAAAAACAGGAGTCACCTACAACATACAATGTAAGAACTGCAACAACTACTATGTAGAATAAACAGGCAGGAGACTGGCAGAACACATCCATGGATACCAACTGGCAGTCAAAAGGCATGATGGAAATTCTTTAATTTCACAACATATAGACAAATTTAACCATAGTTTCAATTGGGAAAATGTGACAATCCTAGACCAGGCCAAATCCAAAAATGCCAGGGAATTTCTAGAAGCCTGGCACTCTGACAAATCAGCCATCAATGGACACATAGACATTAACAACATCTATAGATTATGCAAAAGAGACAATCAGCCAGCCCAAAGAAGAAAAAGACTCCAGTAATCAGCAGTCAGATCAGCATAGATTAACTCCAAAGTCACCTTCAGACCAGCAATCAAGTAAGCAATACTCCAATCAAGAAACTGCCACAGAGCAATTAGTAAACAGCCCAACTGAAGAATCCCTAAAACCACCCCCACTGACCCAGACAGGCAAGTTACCAGAATATAAACTGACAGCAAATAGCACTTTTTACTAGCACTGATGATGTTACCTAGTTTGGGTAATGAACATCTGAAAGAAAACAAGCAAGCCCAGAGAGCACCAAGGACCCCTCCTTTCAACCTTGAGCTACAAATATTCTCCTTCATTGATATATAGGTGTTTCCATTATATTTATTAGTTATGACTGTGTACTTTAGTTTCTTGACTTCTACATTATGAATAAAGAATAACCTCTTTAATCTGAGGAATGAATGTGAATCACCTAGAGTCACTGAGAGTTAGGTACCATATAAATTTAAGAGACGATGATGAACAGGAGCCATGTTGTTTGCTGTTATCTACGTTAATAAACTGAAACAGATATCAGAAAGAAGCTTCCAACTGAACCTTAGCATTTCCCCCCTAAGATACTAAGACCAGTTCAACAGGGGTATGATCACCAAAGAGATGGTAGTATCCACATATTTTGACATCTTCAGTTAAAGTTCAAATAGTCATCTGTTTGGGGTGCTTTTTTGGAGGGGGGGATTTCTGCACAGATCAGATGGGTGGACTTAAAAACATGACTAACATTTCCAGATTCTCTGATTGTAGGATTCTATGAAAATGCTCAGTTTTATAGAACAAAAGGGTAAAGCTCCCCAACTATTAACTGTTGCTTTGTCCATCATTTGTAGGATGATTTCTAATCAGTTTCTTATTCCATCTGACATTAAAAATGCATGGAAGCTTTTTTTAAAAAGGGGTGTACATTGGGACTATATGGCAAATATGGTACTTTTTAATTTTTTATTCAAGTCAAGTTTTTTCATTGATCAGTTAAATGCTGATATTGAGAATATATATGATAACCTCATATACTACAGTGCACTATACATCAGGATTGTAGAAGATATGGAAGAGATTGACACATAAGTTATTATTTCTGGTGGAAGCATGTTGTAGTTTGAGATAAATACAAATTACCAGTCAAGTAATAAAGTGCTTGGCTAGAAATTTAAAGTTGTATCAGCTGAGGCTACCTCTGATATAATGTGTTTGAGAATTCTGTTATGTCATGTAAAAATTTGCACTCACTCTGCTAAATGGAAGTGTTTAGTGCTATATGGAATCTGTCAGGAGCCTCTTTCTATGTTCAAGACAGTACTAATGCAATGTGATGACTTTACCCTTCATTGTACATTAACAGTTTGAAGATGAAGTGTTGTGCTGTCTCTTAAGGAAGGCTGAGTGCTCTGGCTGCACAAGCCAGTAATTTTATAGCTGGGAGCAAAGAAAGGCAATTTGGACTGTTCATGAATCCTGCTGCTTTAACCCTAGGCATCTGCATGATCTGACACTGGTTCATATCTGACAGAGATAGGATGGAATGACAAAATATTTGGCTGCTAAGCAATAAAGTTTTTTTTCAAGGGTAGAAAATGTATGGATTGG
This sequence comes from Bothrops alternatus, assembly GCA_034064705.1. NCBI lineage: Eukaryota > Metazoa > Chordata > Lepidosauria > Squamata > Viperidae > Bothrops > Bothrops alternatus. Next base: position 1,895,067 of record JARGCV010000224.1, on the reverse strand, counting down.
GAAAACAGTATCATATGGTAGACATCCAAATTCCTTTACTCTTAAATGAAAAACTTGTGCAACCCAGAAAATTTAGAATGAAAACTTAGTAGTTAAAAATTAATATTAATAAGACATTGCTAGGAGGGTATATGATGGAATGAAATTTGGTTGCACAGATCTGTAAAAAGAAGAAATTCAGTGGGACAAGGAATCTATGGAACTGGCTTCTCTTCTTCACATCAGCCAGTGCCACTTGTTGAAGCAAGGGAGGTATACTGCAGACCCGTCCGTCAAAGAATATCGACTAGCAGGGTCTAGGAGCGCCTTCTCTGCCACATCCCCTACAGTAGGGAACAACCTGCCCTCAAAGTGGGGGCCCTTGGCCTTCCACAAGGGGACCAAATCTTGGCTTTGCATGTGGCCTTGCGTGGGGGACACAGAGGCCACCCAACCATAGGTCTGGTTGGTCCCATGAGAACCAACAACCTACTCCTTGGTAAGCTAGAAAAAGGTGGAATAAACGACATCACCACCAGATGGATCTGTAGCTGGCTGGCATACCGTACTCAACAACTAGTCCTCAATGGCACTACATCCACATGGAGAGAAGTAAGCAGTGGGGTACCACAAGGTTCCGTCCTAGGCCCAGTACTCTTCAATATCTTCATCAATGACTTAGATGAGGGAATTGAAGGGGACCTCATTAAATTTGCAGATGACACCAAACTGGCAGGAGTAGCCAACACCCCAGAAGACAAACTCAGGATCCAAAAAGTCTTGACAAACTTGAACAATGGCCCCTATCCAACAAAAAGAGTTTCAATGTGGAGAAATGCAAATTTTACATTTAGGCAGGAAAAATCAAAGGTATAAGTAGAGATTGGGTGAGACCTAGCTTAAAAACAGTAACTGTGAGAGGGACCTTGGAGTCCTAGTGGACAATCACTAGACAATGAACCAGCAGTATACAGCAACAGCCAAAAAAGCTAATACAATCCTGGATTGTATAAACAGAGGCATAGAATCAAGATCACATGAATAATTAGTACTACTTTATAAAACCCTAGTAAGACCACACCTGGAATACTGCAGCCAATTTTGGTCACCATATCACAAAAAAGATGTTGAGAACTTGGAAAAAATTCAGAGAAGAGCAACTAAGATGATCAAAGGCCTGGAGACTAAAACGAAGAATGGCTGCAGAACTTGGGTTTGGCTAGTCTAAAGAAAAGAAGAAATAGGGGAGACATGATAGCAGTATTCCAGTATCTGAGGGGCTGCCATCAAGAAGAGGGGGTAACATTGTTCACCAAAGCACCAGAGGGCAGGATGAAAAACAATGGTTGGAAACTGATCAAAGAGAGAAGCAGCCTGGAATTAAGGAGAAACTTCCTGACAGTGAGGACAATTAACCAGTGGAACAGCTTGCCTCCAGAAATTGTGGGCACTCCATCACTGGAGATTTTTAAGAGGCTAGACTGTCACTTATCTGAGATGGTATAGGTCCTCCTGCTTGAGCAGGGGGCTGGACTAGAAGACCTCCAGGGCTCCTTCCAGCTCTATTCTATTCCACTAACCTGCCTGAATTAACAACTGCTAATTCCCATTTTAGAGTTTTTTACCTTTTTAATTTTTATTATATTATTTTTATAATTTTACAACTTTTTAATCTTAAATTATTCTGATTTTAATATTAACTTTGTTGACTATATTGTATACTACCCAGAACCCCACTCTGAGGGTGATGGGTGGTTAAGAAATATAAAATATAAATAAATCTTCAAGAAAGAGCAAACAGGAGATTAAGAGGTGCATAAAGAGGGTGTTGTTAGACAGCATGGAGTCAGTAAGGATAGTAAGGATTTTTTTCCTTACAAAACACACTGTGTATTTATAGTTCCACTCCCTGCAACTAGCATTGCAGCGGAACAGCTTGGAAGATGCACGGGAATCAGTTGGCAATGCTTAGCCAGCTGAGAGATAGAGAGAGAGAGAAAGACTGGCAGGTTTTTGCAAGCAGCAAAATTGCTCAGTGAGTTAACTGGGAAAATATTGAGGAACAAAGAGCCAAGAGGAGAAACAGACCAGATAGTTCAGAATGAAGGAAATTCAATTCAAAAGGACCAAGCAATTGAGCACCAGAGAATGAGAAACTGCTATATTACCCAGATGTTGCTGCAGGTATTTAGCAAGGGAGGAATTTGGTTGGTTTAAATATTTTAAATATTGTTTTGAAATTGTATTCTTCTCTTGAGAAACTGAAATGGGATATCACAAATCTTTCAAGTATTTAAAGAGGTGCCACAAAAAGAAGGTTATGACCTCTGTTGCCCAAAATGCAGGATTTTGAAAAATGAAGGCAGGGGAGGCGATGAGTGTCCCTAGCACTGAATACATTCATGCAAAGGCTGAAAAGACAAATGTGAGGAATGCTTTAACTTGGTTTTCTGCACTGATTAAGTGGTTGTTAAATGTCTTCTTCCCAACCATGAAATGTCTATGAAAGAAGTTCACAGCAAAAACTGAGATTCAGCAAGATAATTATCAGCTGCAACTCAATAGCAAATCAGATTAATGAACATGTAAAGCACAATGAGAAAAAGCCTTCGCAGACTACCTAAAACTCTGTGATATGAGGCTATATCAGTCACTCAATGGAAGGATATGAATAGCTTAGTTGTCATTATCAAGAATATTTATACTTTAAGAATTAGAACATAAACAATTGCAAGAATGAGTGGCTGATAGCGCCTTGAAGAAGAGAGAGAGATGTTTCTAACTTGTTCCTATGTTTATCTCCAAACTTCTCCATCAAACATCATTCTATTTCCTGTGTGCTTTAAAAGGAGTTGTCTTCTACACTATTGAGTGCCATTTATGTGCAACCGTGTATTATTTCTTACTGTGCAACCAATGACTTTTCTGACCTAACCTGGATTCCTCAGAGGCACTGCATGAGGGTTTCCACTGTGGTAATATCACTTGAGGAAAGAGATAATGAGAGTAGACTTAGACTTTAATTTATCATAGGTTGATATTATCTCCTACTGCTACGCAACAGACTGCACATTTATTGTTAGAGTAGAAACACTGATCCTCTCTGGCTTTCTGCTATTATGCTGTTATCCCAAATTACAGTGGCAATTTTGTCTGATGAATAGATGTGTTTGAGTAGCAGCTGCTCAGCATTCTACTTTTTCTTTCTGCACCAATCCCGTTTCAGCAAAAGAATCAGGAAAGAGACACTTTCCAGAAGGGCACCATTCTGAAAACCATACGCTATCTTTTAGCTGGAATTAAATTGCACCTGGGTATTTTTATACTGCTACACTGTCTTGTCTCATTATCACTGTCTTTATCTGTTTCACTAAGGTGGCAACTCTATTTCACTGAGCATCTCGGAGGATTAGACTAGGGCTATCATAACTGAAGTGAAAAATTCTTACTGATAGCAGAAACAGATGTGTTCCTCTTCACCACCTTTTAATGGTCACCTATATTTTTCAGTACAACTATAGGAGTCCTGGGTTACACTTAAGATCTGACCAAAAGGAAGAGAATATTTACTTTTTTTTCAAAGTAAGATACTAAAATTTCTATAGGTTGAAGAGTGAAAGCTATGAAAAAATTAAACAGAAAATTTGATAAAATGTCTATTTGTGATGACCTTAGATGGCAAAAATTATCCTTGTAAAATCAAGATGGGCAAGATACAAGGGTATGGTTATAGATTTATAAAAGACTAGGCTGCCAACATGCCAATTCTTTCAGTACTCAAGAAATCAACAATAAAACAATTTTAATAAGCAGTAAATATATTAAATAGTATTTTAGACTAGTAGCAGGCAAAACAATCAGGTAATTGCTTAGTATTTCACTGTTAGGTAGTTAACACAGACTTTAGATTAAATACATTGGAAGAATGCAATGAACAATTATCTAGACTGACTGCAGAAAACCTAGGAAAATAAATAAATAAAACCCTACAATAGCACACAAAAAAGGAAAAAAAATAAAAAGGAATATATAGAGGAGAAGGGGGGAAAAAGTTGCCTGGTTTTGTCTACTGGTTTGGGTGTGATAAAGAGGGATTAGGTAAGGATCATTTTAAAACTGTCCTTGTGGAATTTAACAAATTAAAAGAAAATTGAATTGTCATTTCAGGGTTTGGAAAACCATCAAAAAGTGTCAGGCAAAAACAAGATTGATCTTAATTGATTACCATTGTTACAGCTTTTATCATTAGATAATGTCCATAATTTTATTGACATTAACAGAAAAGTGAAAGCACTGGCTTCACAGATGCTCATCACTCAGGTGTTTTACCTGAGCATCAATAATAAACAGGCTTCTTTAGTGTCTTTAACTACATGAAATGGGAAGTTCTCTTTTCAGTTGCATTTTATGTTTAACAAAAATGTTGGGTTAGGGCTGAGAATAAGATATTGTATATAATATCTGCAAGGAGTTTCCATGCTCTACTATATGCTTAGTGTCTCATCCATCAGACCAAAACTATCCTACTTCCTTCTAAAATCATTTGCATGACTGGCTTGTACTGCTTCAAGTTAAGTAGAAGGAGAAAGTGAATGGGCTCTAGGTTCAATCAAGAAATATCCATCAAAAAGGATCAACAGGTTTTCTACTCATCATGTAATTGATGAGTAACCTGATTAGTATTGTCCAATATTGTCTGAATTCTTAATTGCTTTATTTATTTATTTGTTTGTTTGTTTGTTTGTTTGTTTGTTTGTTTGTTTGTTTGTTTGTTTGTTTGTTTGTTTGTTTATTTATTTATTTATTTATTTATTTATTTATTTATTTATTTATTTATTTATTTATTTATTTATTTATTTATTTATGCCGCTCCTCTCCTTTAGTTTAAGTTGTTCTTGTTGTATGGAACAATGATGAATAAGAAATCCAACCCAATCCAAATTCCAAAAAAACATGTAGTCTTGCTGAATATAAGCAAGAAAGCATGCAACTCCCTGATTTCAGCGTGAACAAGAAGAATAATCTAGATGGCCAAATACAATGATGAGATTGGGACATTAACAAAGAAAAATGCCTGATTTCTTGCTCATTACTAATAAAAGAAATAGTAAGAATTGAGACAACAGTAATTTGTAAAATGCTAATAGCTGTAATGTGTCTGGAAAGTGTCTGGCTACTTCTCACATCTATGCTAGAAATTAATGCCCTTCTCTTTGCAATTGCTATGATATAGATCAGGCTTTGTAGAGTTGCCATATTTCCATGTTTGACACTTCGAAGAAGGGTTGTTTATATAACAAGGTTGAAATATTCATTGATTTATGTATCTTTGCTACTACAGTCAAACTGCAAGTATCTCATTAGATCAGTTATGGTTCCAGTAATCATTCTCACCAAAGCTAACTGGATCTAAAACAGTGGATCCAAAGCAAAGAAGACCATTTTTGTAGTATGAAATCAGAAATTTAATTACCACCAAACCAGTGCTGGTTACATGAAATCAAAACTTTTTGTCCTAAACCAGTTATGTTGTATGAAATTAGTATTTTCCTTATGTAAACCAACGATCTCTTTAACACATATTTCTCAAGGAAAAAACAAAGATGCAAATCAGCCCAAACAACTTTAAAGGATTATACTAGACATGGTCATACTGATGTATAATTTAATTACTGGACTTCTTGTAATCCTATCATATTCACCTTAGTAAAACGTGTGAAAAAGTACTCTGAAAATCACTCTTGGAAAATAATGACTTTTCCAACTGCCTCCTTTCTCTCTGCAAAGATAGGCAGATGCAAGACTGACTTTTAAAAATGTAACTCAGGTCACTTTGAGGCATATCTGAATTTTGTTGGTTGAATATGCCAAGGAATTTTGTGGCACTATGCCTCTCAACTCCAACTCTATTTCAATGCTGCTTTTTTTTTTGTGGTATGGTGATAGTACATGCATCATGTTGTGAATAAAATCACAACTGGGTTTATGAGCAATCTTTTCAGAATAAACTCTTTGCCCAGTCTAGTTCTTTTATTATTTATTTATTTGTGCGTGGGTGTGACTGTGTCTCTCTCTCTGTACACACACACACATCTCCCTCTCCCTCTTCCCCCCTTTCAAAGGATGATACGTCAGAATTGCAGAATATTCCTTTACACTTGCATAGCATAGATTTTTATGAAATAATTTACTTAAAGGTTTTACAATATATGTGACACTTTTTGGAATATTTTATACAAGAAAATAGAAATCATGGAAGATAAAAACAACTAATACAAAATAAAATAAAGCAACAAAACAGCTTTTGGAGATATCCAAGTTTTGAAAAAAACAAAAAAAATATTTATTAAAAAAGAAGAGGGAAAAATAATGTCATAGAATCTGAGCTTGGGCAAAGCATGTTAAATCATTATTACACAGAGGAGCCTAGAAAGCATGGCACAGAATGAAATGGATTACTTTGGAAGTAGGAACACTTCCAAAGAGAAGAGAAGAGAAGAGAAGAGAAGAGAAGAGAAGAGAAGAGAAGAGAAGAGAAGAGAAGAGAAGAGAAGAGAAGAGAAGAGAAGAGAAGAGAAGAGAAGAGAAGAGAAGAGAAGAGAAGAGAAGAGAAGAGAAGAGAAGAGAAGAGAAGAGAAGAGCTTGCTCTATTTTCCATTATTGTATGCCAGAACACTTAAAAGGGATCAAAGTTTATATTCTTACTGCAGACGTGGATAAGAACACCTGAATAAAGCAATCCCTTAAGATTTCTAGAATGCAAAGCTTCAGGAATGTCAGATTAAACAAATGTGCATCCAGGGCTGTTATATCTAAAATAGGTTATCCAATAAAAGGTTATTCCATTAAAAATCTGATGTTCAATTTTCAAAAACAGGTCATTGCACAATTGATTATTTCACATAAATTTGGCAGTAATAAGATAAGAATAGTAAGGTTCATCTTATCAGGAATAAGATGGGAAGCATTTTTTACTGATGACACCACTTGTATATCTAGCAAATGTACTATAGTAAAAGCATTCCTAAGCTATGAATTTCAGTTTTCAGAGGAAATACAACTATTTCAAGATGAACTGTTTACTTAATCCCAACAAAACATACCCGCAACATTATATCAACCTTGTCAATAGTCAATTAATTTTGAATTTGCATGTCCCATTGAGTGTCTCACAATCTTCAGACAGTGGTTCTATATGTAGCACCCTACACATTGAGATTCTGTGTCTTTTCTAAGACTGGCTAAATCCAATTGTTCAAAAAGGAGAAATATATTTTGTTTATTGATTTACAGTCATATCTTCAAAACCCTTTCCTTCTTAAATATATCAGTCAGGTATAAGAAATAGATTTTATTTACTTATTCATTTATTATAACTACAGCTATATATTCAGTCTCTATGGTATATGTGCATCTTATGTTTGTTTGTATAAGTGTGTTATTTGATCTACTGTAACTTTAGTTCATGTTTACTAATTTCTCTAATTTCTAAAATTTTAAAACCACAACAGCCTTACTAGATGAGGTGAAGACACCATCTAATCCTACTTTATCCATCATCAGTATTAGCCACTAATATCCATAAATTTGTCTAGTTCCCTTCTAAATGGGTAGTTATATTTGAAGCTAGCATATTCCATGGTTCAAATTACTTAATATTTAGTCTCATTGGATGACTTTGAATTGTAATAGTCTGAAAGTGGAAAAAGAACTTCTCTTTAATATTTTTTCACATCACGGATACTTTTATCTTAATATATTTCTCTTTTAATTGCCTTTACTCTAAATTAAACTTTTCCTTGCAAGGGAACTGCTCTAATAATTTGAATTATTTCTTCTAGCAAGTTTTCCAGCTGCCTAATTTTTTGAGGTATGATAATCAGAATTAACCAGATCTTAATTTGTTGTAGAGTATGCTGCACAGTTTAAGAAAGAAAGAAAGAAAATAACAACAATAAAACAACAACAATAAAAACAACAACAACAACAACAACAGAGTTGGAAGGGACCTTGGAGGTAATCTGGTCCAACCCCCTGTTTAGGCAGGAAACCCTATACCATTTCAGACAAATGGTGGTCCAGTCTCTTCTTAAAAACTTCCAGTGTTGGAGCAGTCACAACTTCTGGAGGCAGGTTGTTCCACTGATTAATTGTTCTGTCAGGAAATTTCTCCTCAGGTCTAGGTTGCTTCTCTCCTTGATTAGTTTCCATCTATTGCTTCTTGTCCTGCCTTCAGGTGCTTTGGAGAAAGAAAGAAAGGGAAAGAAAGAAAAGGAAAGGAAAGGAAAAGAAAGAAAGAAAGAAAGAAGCAAATGTTAGCACATAATAGATTTGTATAAAATTTATATAAATGTAATACCATTAAATACAATTGTTTTTAATTCCCTTCCTATTAATTCCTCGCATAGAATTTTTTTAAATAAAATTTAAAAATACATACTAGGTTGACATACTTACTGCAAAGTCCACCATGACTTGGGAGATTCAATGACCCTCAAGCCTTACTGAGAGCTAATGTTAAGGAAAAGAATCAGTTAAATGCTTAGCTACAGTATATTATATGCACAAAATTTAACTGTATGTGACTAAATATGCAGCTGGATCGATAGGCTCACAGGCAGCAAAAAGGAAAATGTTAATCCCCTTTTCATTTCCCCCCAAATTTGTTTAGAGAAGTTCGGATCAGGCATGATGGAGAGTAGAAGAAATAAGAACAAAGCCTTTTATCTAACAGTGGAAGACAGAAGTATTACATTTCTCCATTATACCTAGTAAGCTAGGACAATGAAGCTGGAAAATTTTAGACCATGGGCTTTTTGAGCAATTGCATGGCTAGTTTTGTTGATTAAAATATGACTTGCACAAAATGTCATTAAAATAATAAAATGAGTATCTGTTATGATATACTATATAATATAATATACCTGTCAGCAAGCATAATCAAAACCTGCTACACTCTGGATCTGGGACCCTGACTCTCTTGGCCAAACTTTTCTGCATTACTCAGGGTAGGGTGAGGTGGATGTTCAACCAAGTTGGCAAAGCTGCTATGATATAACAGAAGTTCAGTCCAGAGGTTCTTGGCCAGACTTTCCTCAAATTATCAGTACTTACCGGTACTGGTGTAGCTATACAGTCTTTTGGGTTTGATTGTATACACTTCATAGCAGCTGACAATTTATGGAGTCATGTGAAAAACTTTTAAATAGCTAATTCAGGAAGTTCCAATTCTGACCCTTGATAACCACATTTGTTTCCACATGAATAAATTAAGTTTCCTTCTAATGAAGTAGAATATTTTGTGATGCTCATAGCTTTTTAAAAATTTTCGGTTTAGCATTCCTATTATTTTTTAGTCAGTTTTGCCAGATTTGCATCTAAGGCTTTTGGCAATGGCCAAGACATGTTATAGACTTTCCACAAATAAGCCCTCTTGAGCTCAAACCCAAAAAGTCCCTTTGGAAAACTTTGCTCATGTTGAATACCTCTACTCAGCCCCAAGTTGCTACTAAATGTTTTCTCAAAAAAATAAACAAATAATAAAAAAATGGGAGGCTCAGCATAGGAAAAATAATCTTCAAATAAGACATTTTTATTAAAGAGCACACAAATCCTTCTCACACAGTCTTCAAAAAATAACAAACAAAAGAAAAAAGAAAATAAAAAAAGAGACTTGATCTCTATTATCTGGGAAGCACTTCTGAGTTCAGTGATTGAAATATTTCCACTAGCCCATGAATAATTATCTCTATCCTGAGTGCTTGCCAGCATGATGCATCTTCATTTCATTAAGGGGACAGGACTGGAATTGGCAATGGCAGAATTCATTTATCACATTTTAATAGAGAGGCAGCCTGGGAAGGTGGGACTAATGAGATATTTCTAAAGATATTAGCTGACTTCTATTAGGAGGCTGTCTCTTGCATAGAAAGTACAGTTGATGATGGATTGGGGAGGGCACGGCCCCTTGAGGTTCCCTCCCTGCCACTTTTCCCTCTTTGGCCTTGCAGCATATGATCAGTTTTTGATTATTCATCTGTAGCTCAAATACTATTAGTGTAGAAGTACTAGTAAGTGGTTCTGGAATTTAAACTTAAAGAGATTTCAGGACTGATATCTGTGGATGGAGGTGGATACAAATCTGTTAGATATTCAGCTCTGGAGCCCTGTAATCTCTTAACTAAATGCCAAAGCTGGGTAAATCATCAAAGAGTATTTAGTTATCAGTAAGACAATATGAGTGTAAACGGCTTAAAAATCCATTTCTAGGGATTCTAATGAGATATGAAACCTAAAAAAATGATAAATCTAATCTGTAGCCTAATATAGATTAACAAAGCATCAGAAAATGACTAACATACAATTGAAAATATTGATAACAGAAGAAGGGACTATACTGATAAAGAAGAAATTTGAAGCACATATGAAGTGTATAGAATAACTATATTCCCATTTTGGGGGGGGGCATTTTCTCTCAAATTTCAATCTCTCAAATTTCTTTTAAAAATACCTGTGATGTCTTTCCTTTTCCTTGTAAAGATTTGTAAATTAGCTTGTATTTGAATCACTGAATCACTGCTTTGGTGTGATTATTTGATTAGTAAAATCAATTAAGAAAATCATGTTAATTTGATTCCAAACCTCAGGTTGATCTAATATGTTTTTTTCCAGTCAATTTTCATGCACAGAAATTCTTTGGAGATTTCAGACTGATTTGGAGAGATCAGATTTAATTACTTGATTTTACTTTTCGAATTAACAGGGAAAGTCAAAATAAAAGCTTTGCTAAGAGTTGCTGGGAATATATAAATTTAATAAATTATTAACATCAAATATGATAAGATGATTCAATCAGACTTTTCCAATTTTGTTTTGAAAGTTGATTGATTCAGAATTTTAGTCAAATCACCATCAAATTCATTGTTGGAAATGAGGTTTTTCAAAGCGTTTTCCTCATATACAAGTTTTTTTTTACAAGGCTGCAATGAAACATTATTCTCATCTGACAGAATCTGCAAAACTCAACTAGCCAAATGGCCACAAGCTAGTTGGCATAGTCTTGTGTTCAAGGTCTTTTAGAAGGCTAAAAGTATGGATTCAGATCTCACTTTGATTATGATTATGATGTTCAAGGAGAGAAGCAACCTGGAATTAAGGAAAAACTTGTTTGTCTTTGCCTCTATTATAATCAAACGTCTTTTAACAACACCCTCAATATTTGTATTTTTACAGGCTTACAATAGGCATAATCTTCCTCAAAGTTATTTGAAATAGATTTTTTTTAATACTTCTAATTGACATTCCTCTTAAACAGGAATTTCTTTTTTACTACTGCTGTTGATTTTGGCTGAGAATTTTGGTTCTTCTTTATACAAATCAAAAATTAGATTTGAAAACAGTATCTGGTTTATAATTGATGACTTTCCATTATTCTCTATTGCTGCAATGTAGCTATGTCCTAATTTAATGCTATAGCTCCCCAAGGAAAACAATACTGGACTTTTATCTCTGACACTCTGATAGACTGATGTATATGCTTGGATATTTGCTCTATATTTCCTGCTTTGAGTATCAAGTATGCTACCTGTGATATAATGAAGAGTATTATTTCTGGGTTTGTTCCATATTTTTTTCAATTTGATCTTATTCATCCCTGTGTAACTCAAGGCAATAGGATTCCTCTGATGCCTTGCCCAGTCCGTAGGCTATTGCTGTTGAAGAGGGGTGAGATCTTATCTGTGTTTCAAATCAGACAGCTCTCTTCTTTCTTCTGTACCACTCTACTATTATTGAGGTCTTATTGAAGCCCACACAATCATCTTTTTATTATTATTGTAATTTTTGCTTATCTTCCATATTTGCTTCACACTTGATCTGTATCTGCTTTAGAGATCACATTGTAATTTTCACTGGCAGATTCTAACTGCTTTGCCTAAAGTCATAACCATCTTTTCTAAGAGTTTTTTTGTAGTTTTGAATCTACATTTTTCCTTATCTTCTTCTTTATTATAATCTGGGTAAGGTATATAAAACTGTAATCCTGGCTTATCAACTTGAAACTAGTGAGACATTCTTTAAAACATTTACCCTACTTCTGAAGTCTTTTGAGGAACCTAATTATAGCATTCACGTGTTTTTTGGCATGCAATATTCTGCAGAGTCTTATAAAAGAATGAAATAGTTTGTTCTCTTCCATTAGTTTGATTGCATGCTATTAAATACAGGCATAGCCTCATTTTCATCTGTGTTCAAGATTATTGTTTATATTTAAACAATATACATATTTATTTACACAGATTTTGACTGGGTTACTATTAAGTTTCAAGTAGTTTGTTTTCAGCATTTTTTCCTCTTTCTTGTCTTGTTCCCTAGACAAAGTATCATATGCTGTTTGCCAATGAAGAAGCAATAATGTTTTGACCTATAAAGGCTTCATGGTCATAGGGTATCTAAGATTGCTAGTTACCATATGTTTTATTGTGCCCTAATTTCTTCATAGGTGACCCTTCTAAAGGTGCCCTTCCATATTTAATTCAGTAAATAGCTACTTATAAATACACCTCTTTCTTTCTGTCATCATTAGTATGGAATGACCATAGAACTGTATGCTTGTGACCTTCCATGTTGATCTTCTAACTAAATGAACTTCCTTCCCTCTTCATTTGCAACAATGATGATGGCAACAATGAACGGTTTGTTTGTTATTTATATTTTGGACAGTTTCCTGCTGTTTTATCTAAGACTGGTGTTAACAATGAGACCAAAAAAGAAGCAAATGCAAATAAAATAAATTAATTGTAAGTTTAATTAACACAAACATGAGAAATAAAACAAAAGTCATATGAGAAAAGTTATTAGTAAAATAATTTTAAAAGTTAACAACTTAAAACAATTTGCCTTAATGCTTTGGGACTCATGTTAAAACCAGATGGAGTGCGTTTCTCAGTTTATTCATTTATTATTGATTAGATGTATTTCCAGATTTATTTAACTTGCTTATAATACTTGCATGGCATATGTACTATTTCTAGTGAGTGGCTAGTCCAAAGTTTCTCAGAGAGGCTAGATAGCTGAGGATTGATTTGATTATAGGCCTCCGCATTTCTAGTTTAACATGTTAGTGGTTATTTTGTGCCAGTTTTTCATTTGGGAGTCCTACAGTACTGGGTTTTGCAAACGGGAGTTTATTTAAAGCAAGTTTTGTTGCACTTTTTCACACCTAGAAAGTAAATAAGAAGTACCCCTTTTTTTAACCAGGCCCTAAGATCATTGGTGGGATTCAAATATGTAAACAACCGGTTGTCTGTGTGGATGCCACTTCCGGAAGTCTATTCTGGACCTGGGAAACAAAAAATTAGCTACCGGTTCTGCTGAAATGGTGTGAACTGGCTGAATCCTGCCACTGCCTAAGATCTTATGATTTGAAATATTTAAACTATCTTGGTTTAAAGATTAAAAGCCTTGACAACCAATGCAAATCTTTGAGTATGAATATGATACAATAATAATTTATGGCATTGGTTAGAATCTTAGATGCTGCACTTTTCATTTTCAAAAATTTTAGGATGGTCTTCAAGCATAGCCATTTATTAAGAAACTGTAATAGGGTCACCATCATGAAACTAAGCCATAGTTAATTGTAAAAGTTTTGTGTTGAGTAAAGCTAGATGAAATTGTAAAAAAAAAAATAAGCATTTTTAAAAAGGAAATAATGTATCAGGTAAGTTTTGAATGAAAAAGCAACAGAATCCTATCACTGGAAGAGTTGACCAAGAGGTTTTTATTGTTAGAAAATAATTATGTATAGTGTAGCCTTTATGGTCAAAAAGGGTGCCTTCTGATATGTCTCCCCTAACATGGTTCATTGACATCACATTGAACATCTCTATAGGGATGTACCTGGCATAGACAAAAAAAAACACCATTTAATCTATTTACAATTGCTTTTCTATCATTGTTTTCCTTCATAAGCTGTGAAACCCAAGTCCATAAGTCTTTAACATCATTCCTGTAACTTTAACCCCAAAACCACCTCATTACATGGATTTAGCTCTTTAATTTTTCTTTTTCTAGAGCACTGGGAAATCTATTTTTTTCATTGGTAATTCTATTTCCTTTGCCATGTCACTGAAAGGTGAAGGTTAAGGATAGCATTAGGATTTTATACTTTGGTAGGGGAAAAATAATAATAAAAATATTTATATAGTTATTTGAAAATTGTATTTTACCATAGCAGGAATACAATAGCAAGTAAATTATTGCTGATCATCAGGTCTTGCCAAGATATTATTCCACCAGGATTCCTTGTGGAAATATTAGCTTCATTAAATGGAAAATTGGTAAATAATGGATGGTATATATGACTATGAGCACATGGGGCAACAGATCAGGAACAAGAGTTCATTTCAAAATCTCCCCCTTTTCTCCTAGGGCCATGTGAATTATAATAAAATCTGGATCAAATACCAGAAAGCAAAAAAGATGAATCAGTTGGTTATCTCACAAAATATATTACTTGAACATTTTGCTTAAAGAGTGTGCCACTCCATTTAGCAAACCTTATTAATCAGCAGCTTATACAATAGGAATCCTTGAAAGCTATTCTTCCAAATGTCAAATTTTAAACATTTATTTCTTTATTACATTTCTATTCCAATCAAACAAAACTCTCAGTCGAGTAAATATGAAGAATTTTGCTTCTGCTTTTCTAAGAAGGTTAAAAAGTTTATCCTGTCTTCTTCACTCTATAGCACCAAAAATGTAGGATCTGCACAGATAGAATTGTTGGGAGAAGAAAAACAGCAAACTTTTTTTCTAAACTTAAATCAATTTATTTTAAGACACAAGCCAATGAATGTTTGGTAAAATAAATATCAATGGGTTACCTAGGAAACTTCCCAAAGGTGGGATTCTTCAGTATTTTCCATATAATGAAGATATTTGGGGCAACTATTTGTAACCTGGCCTATAGTGCACTGTTGTCCCTATGCTTGACATAGGTAAATGTTACTGTAATATAATTTATGAAGCAACTGCTCTTTGTATGTCATTTTATCATGCATCTATTGTTTTAAATTTATTTGCCATTTCATGCGTTTTGATTGTGTTTTGTTTTGGTACAATTCCCTCCTATACCTATAATGGTGATATTCTGTGCAATATGTATTTTAACTCATATATATTAAACAGAGGTATCACTTGTTGAGAACAACAATGCTTAAGAGACATTAAAACTAATTGCTTAAAATAAACTCCAGGATCGGTTTATGTTTGGCAAAATGAGGCAATCTCTTTCTTAAAGTTTCTTTCTTGTCTCAGTACTGAAATCACTGGCTGTCTCTTCTTCTATGTACCACAATTCTAATTACTTTATTGACTAGAGTGATTCCATAGTGAATGCTTTTTTAATTTGTTTTAATCTCAGCAAAGCCTTTTATTTAACAGTGGAAAGTAATTCTATTAATCTCCTTTAGGAATGGAATTAGAAGGTTGCTTATTTGGGTGCTTCTGAAGCAAAATTATTAAATTAAAAGAATGCATACATGTATGTAAAGACAGAGAAACATAGAGATATGCACACAAAGAATGTGTATCTAAATTACTTAGAATGTTCAGAAGTAAACCTAAGTTGGAGACAAGACATGAAAACTAAAAAAATCATTATCTTGTCCTTTAAGATTGTTTATTTCTTGCTGGTATTTGTCAGCTATGCTGGAAGTTGTTTTCATTGAAAAGCTTTCTGCAGAATCATTCTGGATATAAATTAATCAAACTAAGTGGAAGGGACTTAGTAACTGACTGCAGATCAGCTGGACACAGGTTGCTTATTCCCACTGTCTATTTAAAATTATATAGGCGTATGATATTGTACCTGTTTCCCAACAATTAAGTACTGATTATTTATAGAAAGGAATAGACTTTGGTTTCATCAGAATTTAAAAAGGGGAAGGATGTAAGGCTGAATCAACCTTGAGCTCCATCAGGATCGAACTCCAGGCTGTGGACAGTTAGCTTTCAATACTGCATTCTAACCACTGTGCCACCTGGACTACTGGTGATATAGATTTATTCTAAGGAACTTTTTCTTATTCAGTAAATTGGAACTTTATCTTCAGATATGCATTGAAGCAAATAACTACTGTATGTATGGGCTATGGGTAGTGTAGTCTATATTTTTTTAAAAAAAATATTTTATATGTAATATATTGTATGTTTAATAATGTTTAACATATATTCCTTCTTTGTACAAAGTTATAGCTTTAGTTCTGTGCAAAAAAGCTAACAAATGTTAAGGGAAAATAAAACTGTTTTAGTTCAAAATAGAAAATCAGTTATTGTTTGCAATTCTGACGAAAACAATCATTAAAAAAGTGTAGCGGAGATCTGGCTTCTTGTTTAGCACTTTGGGTTATGCAGTGTTTTGAATGGAAGGTTCAGTTGAACAAAACTTCAATCAAAACATTCCATCAAAGCAGATCCCATTGACTCAGGGACTTGTTTCAAAGCCATTATCTCTGAAGCTCTGAAGTGCTGATGTTTGTTTCTGGTGCTAGAAAACTGTGACAGACAATTAACCATGTTACAACTTCCATGTATGTTTAATATTATGAGGGGAGTTCAGTATATGATGGGTTCTTTCCCATTGGTATGAGCTATATCAGCTCATTAAACATTATGCCTATTATAGTTCTTTTGCATTAGCCTGGCTTACATTGCTTTAGGTTTCATTCCCTTTTTAATCTTTCAGCTTCTTTAGTAAGCTTACTGTTTACTGTCTGCTATGCTTAGAAACTCACACTTCCAGGTTGGTGCTGCCAATACAACTGGGAATTCAGTCTGGCTCTCAGCATTTTGCATAAGTACTCAAGGCTAAACTCACTGTTAAATTTTTCATGGCGGGGCATGATTCAAGCCTCTTGGTAAAGAATGAATGGATGCCAACCTAATGTGGACACTTAAACTAAGTTTTTCATTTTCTAAAAATATAAGCAGGTGGCAAAACTATAGTACATACGCCATATTGTGTCAACCTCTTTCTCCATAGCCTGCCTATACCCATGGTACTGTATCACATTGTACCATCCTATTTCTGCTGCCTCTCCCAACTATTAATAGACAGTATTACTAACAAATCATAACTCTGATATCATAAATCTTTGCTAGTATTGAGGAGGTTCATCCTGGAAGGTGACAACTTTGCCAGTCAGTAGATCACTCCTCCTGGCATCATTAGACACAGCAAAACACAATTGTATGTATCCCAGAAATATATATATATATAGAGAGAGAGGTCTTTGGTTCTTCGGGTTTTCTCCCACGTAGAATTTGAAGTGTCTTGGCGACGTTTCGACGAAGTCTCATTCATCATCTTCAGGCTGGTGCTTTCGGCTTCTGCTTCTAGGAGCAATGTGAGACTTTAGCTGTTTCTTCCTTTTAACTGCCAGTGGGGGTTTGAACTGATTGGCTAGGAGCTCAGCTGTGTTCTGATTGGGTGGAGGTGTGTTCTGATTGGTTAGGGGCTTGGCTGTGCTCTGATTGGATGGGGGGTTGGCTGTGCTCTGATTGGATGGGGGAGTGTTCTGTTTGGGTGGGGGCTTTGTTGTGCTCAGGTTAGTCAGTGTTACAAGGGGATTAGAGATGGGGGACTGTATAGCTGTTTGGCTTTGCGTTCGTGGTCGTGCCTCATCTTCATGGTGGGTGTCAGTTTGCTTCGTGTATGGATTGGAGGGGTTTAAGGTGGCTAATGATGCAGCTATGGTCTGGCTTCTGGTTTGTGGTCATGCCTCCTCATCAGTGTGGGTTTGGGTTTGCTTTTTGCCTGGATGTGTGGTGGTGACATCCTGTGTGGTTTTTGTGAGTGTACGTCTGGTGTCATTCCCCGTGCTATGGACTCGTCTTTTTTTTTTTTGTAAGATACTTTCTACATTATTTAGCCAATTTCTCTTTGGACTCTTTGCAAGACAATTTGGAGACTGTTGAACTGTTCTGTTTTGATCTCTGCTATGTGTCCTCTAAAACTAGTACAGGAGAATATTAAAAAAAATTGTAGTGAAACTATCATTTGATGGTACACCTAGTAAAATGGGCAGGATTACAAAATTCCAAGGGTCTCTGCTATTTTCATGCCATTTTGATAAAACCTGAATCAGCTTTAGGAATTTTGAACTTTCCCCTTTTTGTACATTTTTTTTGCATCAAATTTTAAAAGTTGAACAGCTTGAATTGAAGTGGATTGTCATCAGATCTTAAAATCACAAAACTGAATTGATGGGCTCTTTAGTTCTCTTGCCATATGCTAAATAAACAAAGAAACAAAGAAACAAATTCAATTTTCTAATCCCCAATTTAAATTGAACTAGAACCAATTCACCAGGCCATGAATACTCCATGAGACAAATTAGTAAGCATTGTACTCATTAGAATATGACAGGAAACAGCATTTTAAAAATATCTGATGAGTTACAAACCTATTTTTAGAATCAATATTAAACATAAGGAAAAAAACTGAGATTACATAGAATAGAACAGAACAGAACAGAACAGAACAGAACAGAACAGAACAGAACAGAACAGAATAGAATAGAATAGAATAGAATATCAGAGTTGGAAGGGATCTTGGAGGTCTTCTAGTCCAACCCCCTACTTAGGCAGGAAACTCTATACCATTTCAGATAAATGGTTGTCCAACCTCTTCTTAAAAACTTCCAGTATTGGAGCATTCACAACTTCTGGAGGCAGGTTGTTCCACTGGTTAACTGTTCTAACTGTCAGGAAATTTCTCCTTAGTCCTAAGTTGCTTCTCTCCTTTATTAGTTTCCATCCATTACTTTTTCTCCTGCCTTCAAGTGCATTGGAGAATAATTTGACTCCCTATTCTTTGTGGCAACCCCTGAGACATGGGTAGGCAACCTTGGCTCTTTTATGATTCATGGACTTCAACTTCCAGAATTCCTGAGCCAGCATGGCTGGCTCAGGAATTCTGGGAGTTGAAGTCCATGAGTTATAAAAGAGCCAAGTTTGCATATCCCTGCCCTAAGATATTAGAACACTGCTATCATGTCACCCCTAATCCTTCCTTTCATTAAATTAGACATACCAAATTGGTGCCTTCAAATCAGTTTTTGATTCCTGGCAATTGCCTAGCCAATCCTTGCAGTTTTCTTGGCAAGATTTCAAAACAGGTTTCCCATTGCCACTTTCCTAGGGCTAAAGAGAATGATTAGCCCAAGGTCATCCTGCTGATTTCATGTCTAAGTTGGAACTGAAATGCCCAGTCTCCAGGTTTCTATTTTGATGCCTTAATCCCTGCACCAAACTGGTTCTCATGTGTTAACAATCTCTAAATGTGATAAAGTAACTTTCTTCTTCCACTTCTTCTTCTTCTTTTTCTTTGCTGGCTAACTACTTATCAGGAAATGGCAGTAATGGATTGCTTGTACTTGTTAGTGGCTTGAACTAGATGACCTTTGAGTGATGTAAAACTCATCCCAAAGGTGCTTTTTCATGAGGCAACTGGACTTTCCATAAAAGAGTTGTCTCGTGAAAAATCACCTTTGGTATAACTATGACCTGGATGACTGAGAATCTCCATAGGTATATAAAACTCATCTATAAATAAGACAGAACCAATAGGACCACCAGGAGTAAGGAACTACAAGATAAATGAAATGGACTACAGATGAACTACAAGTCTTAGCAAACATCATTGCCATATTTCCTAGTGCTACGGGGTACTCTGTTTCCGCAAAACTTGTAGGGCTGCAGTATGCTTGTTTTAAATTTAAATGATATATGTGAACAATGTATTTGAAGCTTCTCCACAGATGAATTGGAGTGATTTGAATCAGCTGATTTAACAAACTTAAGGGCAGTGAAGGAACTATAGTTTATTTCTTTCCTTTTGCATATTGAGTAGTAGCCCCATGAATCTATCCAGGCAGCTAAAGCCCAACTCCAGGCCATATTTTCATGTAAAACAATCCTCAGCATTATTACAAGTTGAATTTGAACATACACCTAATAAATGGAAAGATCATATACTTGTGAAAGAATGGTGAATGGGAGATTGCTGAATGAAACAGAAGAAATGGGAGTGATGCAATAACTGTGCAATGCCTGGTTTCTCAAGCTTCAGTTCAAGAAATTTGATTTGCCAGATTCTGCTCCTGTCTTTGGAAAGAAGACTGTTCTCCTGCCCTTTTTGTGGGGAGAAATTGAAGTTATTGATTAAAAGAAGAACAAGGTGGATGCTCATTCAATTGTCCTCTGAGAATCCCTAGCATTGCAGGTGTGCACAAGCATATTTTTAAAGTGATGCCCTACTTTGCATAATATTGCTTACACAAGAAGCTAACAGGTATGTATGTATGTATGTCATGATTAAGTGGTTGGCCTTGCAATTTGTATCAATGATGACAGACTGAGCTGTTAATTTATATTGATTGATGGATTGAATATGTGCCATCAAGTAAGCGCCAGATCTTTATGACTAAATAAATAGATTTTCTCCATGACAATCTCTATGTTAATTTATACACTACTGTTCAAAAATAGCCTCATTGTAATCCTTATCTAAGATAGCTTTAAAGATCATGGGGAGGGAACAAAAATCTTATAAATAAATAAGCCTGAATCCATCAGCATCACATTTGAAAGAGCTCTTCTTCAGTTTTGCTAATGAATGTTGAACTATTTTATGCCTTATTAAGAAAGGTTAAGCCAACTTCAAAGTATTTTTTAATTGAGATTTCCAAGAGTCTTGCTTGAATTAATATTCACAATTATTCCTGATTCATATGGCTGTCACCATAATTTTAGGGTCCATTCAGACTTGGAAAGAAAATGTCACAGCTCATTCTATCATACCATGTCTGCTTTAAAATGATGGGAAATCTTTCAGTTTTAAAAGCCCAATATTAATTCATCAATCAATGTTAAGCTTTTCATGACAAAAGCTGGAACTTGAATAGGTCTGCATCTATTCATCTTTGGTGAAGTGAAAATTTGTAATTGTATAACTCTTGGGCCTTGCATATACCAGGATACATCAAGAAAAAATAAAATTATAGGGGCTCCACTATGGTTTTTTTTTTTTTTTTTTGCATTAGGCCTACCTGTTCAAAAAGCAAAAACAAAATCTGGATATGGTAAAGGAGATGGTAGAAGACTATATGGAGTGTATGGAGTGGTGATAAGTAATTTCATTAATGGATATTTTGAGATTACTCTTCCTTACATGATAGCCATTGTACAGAAGTATCCAAAAATACTTTAAAACATCCAATATCCAATTAATCCAAAAGAGAGAGTTTAGAGTTTAGAGACTCCTTTCTTTCCACTAATTATTTGGGTAGTTTATAGCTACCCATTGTAGAAAAAGAACAATAAATCCCAATTTTACTCATGTAGTTTACAAAGAATTATCTTGAATTCTCCATATAAGTGTATTCTACTAATTTTATAGTTAGTAATATTGTTTTTTTCTTTTTTTAAAAAAGGAAAGGATCTCTAGAAATCTGTGTGGCAAACTGTCATTCCTCTTTCTTGGGGATGTGATGTAAACCTAGATTTTTTTTTAATTCAAAAGTCATCAGAGAAACCAATCCAACAATGAAGAGTATATTTCTCATTGACAAATACTTGGGAAAGAAAAGTAATGGAAATCAAAGATGATGAATTGCCACAGCTCAAGCATTTAGAATATAAGGCTATCTATTCTGTGTGTTTGTGTGTGGGTGTGTGCCATTGTAAATATTACAAGAGTATTATAGGAGATTTGAAATGCTTTGCTTTCCTGTCCTAGCTAAGAGTGTGAGAAGGCTGTTTAATACTGGATAATTTAAAGATAATGTATTTCATATAAAAGAACAATCAATTGACAATCTCCAATTTAAGTGTAAAACTCAATATTTTAAATAACATTCTGTGTAATCTGTGGTACTGCATTATACAGCAGAAATGTCTTTGCTTTCGATTTTGTGTAATCTGAGAAATGTCAAGGTAGGACATTGGCATCCAGCATGCTATAAAATTTGTTTTACAGCTATAATTCTGTATTCTATCTTTTAAAGTGTGTCTTTTTTTGTCAATTATCCACCGTAAGTATAATCGTATTAATATGCACTTATCTTCCCTGCAGAATTTCTGCTCCTTCTCTCTTCCATGCAAGCTAATGATGCAAAACCAATTCATTAGTTAGTAAAGAGATGAGGAAAGAATTAGATAAAGATATTTTTTCTTGTCACTGGATTGGCTAGAACCAATACTCAGCTCTTTTGCTGTGATGGAGGGAATGTAAAGTAATTCCAAAAGTTCAGAAAGTTTGTTCCAGGTTGTTCCTTCCAATAGGAAGGATCATGTCACTGTGCCATATATAATTGGAAAATATTGAAGATTGATACTCTGGGACAGGCATATTAATTGATGATATGTAATACAGAATAGAACATTCAAACATAATATGCTTCAATAGCTTTGATTCACAAGGGCAATTGCAATTATTAAGTTTTGGTTCATATAAGCATGCAGTTTTTTCCCTCTGGATTTGTTATTGTGCACATCTTTCTACTGCAGAAATGAATAGAAATTTATGCTTCTTAGGTATACCACTTCCTTATATTAAAAATTCCTTCTCATAGAAATCTGTTTATGTACAAATATCTCTACTACTGTAGGATTTCAAGGAATTCTAGGCACTTAAGCATCATGGTCCCAATAAAATAACAACTTGAGTTCATGCAAATCAGGAATAAAGATAAACACAGTTTTCTTTCCTATATTAGTATTAATTCAATAATTCATACTGAGCTACTTACACTGTAATAATATAAATATTTACCAGCCTATGGCACAATACTAATGCTAATTCATACAGGCAACTCATCACTTCATATAGCAGCCATTTATTTAATCCACCTTAATTAATTAAAATCTTTGATTTTTGGCTTTAGAACCTGGATATAACTAAATATTTATATAAACCTATATAGATTCTCTGTCCCTCTTCCTCTCCTCTCCTTATCTCTCCCCATCTCTAGATGCAGTCACTGATGTTCTGTAAAAAGCTTTTCCAGAGTTGTGGAGCCTTTATGAGCAATGAAGAATAGAGTGATGTTGGTGGAGGAGAAATCAGTTGGAGAGTGTTGGTGTGTTGCAGAGATGACTTTGAAGACATGGGTTCTTCTGTCCTTAATCTTAATAATATGTGAAATAAGAAATTGTTTGATGGATGAGAATTTCTCTTGTGTGAAGTCAATTGAAAAGTTCACATTGACATAGCTGTGGGCAAAAAAAAATATTGATCTGGAGAGCTAATGTTTTCAACACAACTGGGTTTTCTGAATATGAACACACACACACACACACACACACACACACACACTTACATACAAAGATGCTACATACTTGAAAACATGACCTCTTCTTTCTAGTGAATTCTAAAAAACAGCCTATCCAATATATATTTCTTTCAATAGTTGCATAAGAAACATAGACTTCAGTAAATTTCTTACTTGGAGTGCTTTTCAGGGCCTGTTAGTTACTTGATAATTTTTTTAATACAAATACAGAGAAAAAGTAAAAAAAAAGGCAGATCAGGGTATGGAAAGATTTTATTTGAAATGACAACACATGATTTTGTTCAGTACTGATTTTCCTTTCTTTTCAAAAGAGAAAAAAAAGATGACCTTCCATTAACATCAAAACTAATGTTTTTTTTTTCAGAGGAAGATTTGCATTAAGTTATTAATATAGTAATGATTGTAATGATGTGTTTATCTATTGTACATCTCAGAGTGGTTGGGTGAATGAGTTGGGATGAATCATTCATGAGGCCTGAACCCTGTCTTTGTAACTATGTATTGAATCATGTGCAGATTGATGCTCAAACAAGTGTTACAAACATTTCCTGTACAAATGGCAGGTCAAGTCAGATTCACATACTTAACCATTTTTCATGAAGTGAATAGCTTTTGGCTTCTTCCATTTTCATTCAAATTGCTCTCTCTTATTGTGACTGTAATGTTATGGATGTGCAGTGCTTCACATGAAAAGACAAACAATATTTTGGAGCATGCAGGGACATGAACATAGCATCTAATCTGCAAGTTCTAAACCCAAGGTTTCTCAGGCTGGCTGGGGAATGCAGAGAGTTGAAGTCTATACATCTTAAAAGTTGTTAAATTTGAGAAGCACTGCTTTAAACCAAATATATCTTTTTCAGGGATGATTTGTTAGCTGTGTGATTCCAGGAAAAGGAGCTGTTGCTTTAAGAGATTATGGGCAGATGCTAAATGTCCAGCCCTTAGCACTTCAAATTACCCTTTTACCTTTAAAAACAGAGTGCCTGTACAGTTATGATAAACAGTACTAAGCTTGTTAATGGGATCTGTACTTTTAAATACGTTTATATATACAACTGTATCAGTGTGTTTGGAGTAATGTCTGAAATTAATACTACTGTGGCCGAATGTATTCATGTTTATACCCACCCAAAGAAAAACAGTAAAAGAATGCAATTTATTTTAAGCAGGTACCTAATGATTCATTGAATTTCAGCATGCTACGTGATGGAACTTTTTTTTTAACCTCCACAGTGATCTCCCACAGAGATTCATTATAACATATTCTCCAGTGGTTGACAGATCGTCACATATAAACAATTTATATACACATGTGCAAGCAGTTTATATGCAGTAGCAAATGAATAAATTATTTCCAGAAAACATAGTAGAAAACATTTCAATAAATATTTAGATGTTATCCCTGATATAGTTTTTTTTTATTCCTAAGGTGACCAACTTCTTTACAATGAAAAGGAGGACAAAAATAAATTGAAGAAAAAATATCATAAATAAAAGAAACATTTTATTCATTGCAACAATAATACAGAATACACTACAATATGATAAATGCATAATAAAAACATTTGTAACAATAACATTTTATATTGTAATTATGCTTACATGCCGTGCCCCCACCTGCAGCCGCCCTGCCAGCACTGCTGCTGCCCCACCATGTAGAGCGGGCCCCGTGGCTCTCAAAGCACCAGCTGTGCTGGCTCCAGCCCCAGGGGCAGCCCGCCATCGACACCCCCCCTGCAGCCGCCCTGCCAGCACCACCGACCACCCTGCACAGCCCCGTGTAGAGTAGGCCCCAAACCTCCCACAGCACAGGGGGCAGCCGGCCACCACCGCCCCTCACACCCCCACCCTGGAGCAGCCCGGCCGCCCCTGCCTCTTGTGCCCAGAGCCATTATTGCCCTAGCAGGGCTGAAGATCAGGAGATAGTTACCGTGGTGTCACCGCTCCAGTCTCCTCCAGGTATCTTCGGGACTAACTAGGAGATGGTGTAATTGGGTAGCAGGGAGGGGTGCAAAGCTCCTGCCAATTTGCCTTCGCTGCAGACAACTTACATGTGCAAAGTTTGTTGGTCGAGTGTTTTGGCGCACTCAGCAGCAATTCCTATTGGCTTTCGAAAGCCAATAGGGGGAGTAGCACAGCTCATGCAATAGTTGAAAAAAAAACCATCAAAAAAAAGTGCCGGAATGCCGTTCTGAGTGTTCTATGAGGAAAAAAATATCCCTGCAGATTAGTCTTCAAATATCGAAAAGGAGGACATGTAGGAGGACACTTTTTGAGGGAGGACAGAACTCACAAAAGGAGGACTGTCCTCTCTAAAGGAGGATGGTTGGTCACATTATTCCAGATTTGAGTGGTCACTTTCATAATTGAATATATAAGGTATCTGCCAGTTGAGAATGCTGAATAAACCTTTTAGGATGACAATATACTGCCCTAGAATTGAAGCAATATGAAGAAATAAATGTAGTCAAAATGGAAACTCTGGATGTAAATGCAATAAAACAAAGCAAATGATCAACATGGACATAGGCTGGTCCTGACAATGAGCAGCAAAAAAAACAAACAAAAAAAAATACAGAGGTGATGTTCAGGAATATAATTTAGTGGAACCAATGGATCATTAGTCCAATTAATAAACACCAGATAGACTAGTCATGCTAATCAAATTATATGACAGGACTGTAAATGAATTGTTATTTATAAATAATGTGTGCTATATGAATTCAACAGAATATTTATATGTATGTTCTTATACATATAAGATGACCTGTAATAATGTTTCCAGAGAAGATAATTTAATATTTGCTCCATTTTTCTCTCTCCTTGTGTTGCTTTTTGAGTCAATGTAATGAACTGTGAAACAGTTAAAAGTAAACCAGGTTCCACCACACATGTGACTGTGGAGATGACTGGATGATTTTGAACCAGTTCTCTGTTTCAAACAAAGGGACACAAAAGGTGTACAAATTGCCTTCCTGGTTTAAATACGGGAGCATTAAAATGGCACCCCTCAAATACATGAAGTTATATAGAACATTGTACTAATGCCCACCCTCATCTCAAAAACAAGTTATCAGATATTTGGTCTTAAATCTGTTGTCTTATTAAGAGGGAAACATGCTTAGGTTTTAAAAAGAATGTAACTGCTCATTCTGAGCCAGAGACTGTCTGCTCATATAATTACAAAATAAATCTGTATTTGCATCTTCAGACATCTGTTTTGCTAGAGAAACTCAGAACAGCCTTTTCCTGTTGATATTTCTCAAGAACATTGTTTCCAATCATTGTAAGAACATCTGTTTTACGTTTTGACAAGAACACTTATTTATCCACTCTTTTTTCTATACTTTTGCACTTTCTCTTCTTATTCTTCTAGTAAAGATAATGAATACATTATTGGGGGAAAACACTGTATTGAGAATCAAGATCAAATGGAAATGAACTGGAAGTGGTCTTTCTAAGTGAAACTACAAATTATTTTCTTTTCCTCTTTTTCTTTCTGTATGTGTGTGAATGCTCAGAGGTCCAATTAAATACGAATCAAAACAAAAAGAAATCATCATTCAGTGAAATTAGCATTCTTGTTCAAATAGAAAAATGATTTTTAATGAGCAGGAAAATGGTCAAATTCTTTTTCTTTTAACTTGATATTCATTATTTCCAAAATTATTTTATTTGCAGGCAATGTTAATTATGTGCATAACTGCTGCTAAAAACACTATATGGAGAGAATGTTTGCATCTGCAGCCTGAAATGAAATTAGTAGGAAATAAATCTTAAATTCAACAAAGAAGCAAACAAACCCACACATATATAGAAAAGTGCCTTAAACAAACAAACAAATAAAAAGAATGTTGCTGTGTGCATTATTGGTCACAATGGTAGTTTGGCAGCTCTAAAAGAATTCAGATAGAGATATGTCCAGCCAATGAAAAGCATGTGATCTGCCACCGAATAGGAGTTCTACATTTTATGAAATTCAGTTGGATGGATTGCAACACAAACATTCTTAAAATCAGGTTGTTTAGAAAATAATTATATTAAAAGTAAACTTCCAATTCCATCTACTGGCATAATACAGATTCAATTATGTCAATTCCTAAATAGTTAATCACTTATAACTGCATCTCATAAAATTACCCCATTGCCATTTTTGGCTGCGTAGAATGGAAACTATAGTTTTACTGTCCAAAATATGAGCAGAAGGATATCTCATTGTATCAAAAGGCTAGCTATATCTACATTACTTTTGAAGATGATCAGGAAAAGACAGATAGATCTCATAAATACGCCCCAAAACTGTTGCATTGCTAAGCAACTGAATCTAACTCCCAGCTCTGTACAAATGCAGATGTAAACCATCAGAAAGGCTCCAGCTAGAAAATCAAGAAGACAAAGACACTCAAAATCTGCATATTTCACCCAAACTCTAGGAGTCATCAGCCCCAGCACCAGGGAAGCAGGATATAACCCTTGGGACATAATAGGGTTAACCCACCACCATCAAGAATACCAAAAAGGCCAGCTGTTTTTTGCGGTGAAAAATCCCCTCTTCGGGCAAAGGAGAGGTGTAGAGCATCGGGAGCAGGATTGAGCTCCTCTTAAATCCCTGAAAAAAAAAAGTTTTCAGGGATCAAGAGTGCGAGCTCCGTAAAGCTCCGGAGGACGCTCCTGCCCAGAGACGCTTCTGTCATCAGACAGAGAAAGACGCCGCGACCGCTTCTGCTTATAAAAATTACAACACAGGAGAGACTGTAAGCAGACTGAGTGAATACAGGAGTTCTTAATGGATTGCAAGTATTTTTTTTTATTGTTTTTCTGGCTATATATTTCTAACTTCTACAATCAACATAATGCTTTCAAAATGGCGTATAGCTTTCACTGCTTTCATTGTTAGAGGAAAGTGCTGGAAAGTGAAAGTGAATTCTTTACTTTTTTCTCTCTTCTTGTTCTCGTAAGCGAAGCCAGAGAGACGGCTGTAGGAATTGATTTACAGCCAGAGTGATTGTTTTAAATTTAAAATGGAGTGGAATTTACATTTAAATGTTAAACCTGTTTTGGACTGTATTGATAAATTTCATGAAGAAAGGCTTGAAATAGTGAAGAGTTTTAAGCAAGAGTTTAAAGCAATATTGAAAGAGACTATTACAGAAATATTAACCAGATTCTTTTTTCCAAATGAAATTGATCTACAATCGACTGCTGAACATTTTATAATACAATCTAAAGAAGAAGAACAAGAACAATTAACCAGATTCTTTCTTCCAAAGGAAACTGATTTACAATCGACTGATGAACATTTTATAATACAATCTAAATTAGAAGAAGAACAAGAAAAAGAAGAAGATAGTACTGAGAATAAAGAGAATAAAGGGAAATGGATCTTGCTTGATAAACAGTTCATCTATGGAGAGGAAGAGGATTTGTTTCAAGAAAGGAAGGGATGGCTATTCCTTTTAGATAAGCAGCAAGAAGAGGATTTAATTGAGAAAAAAGAGACATTGATTCAGTTTAAGAAGCAACTTACTTATGGGGCTGAAGAAGTAAAGAAGAGAGACTTATTATTTGGAAGGGAGGCCTCGTTATGGAGGTTTACCTGGTTGAAAAAAAAACCTAGAATTCGATTGAAGGAATGAAATTTAAAATTGTATGTAAGGAACTATGGGTAATTTAAAATTATGGACTGAATTAAGGACTAAGATTATGAGTAAGATGTAAGAGAAGATGATTAATGGAAGATATAATTAAATTGATGAAGAATGTATTTGCTTTGAAATGATCTAGGTTTGACATTAGATTGATTGATTGATGGGATAGATAAGCATTATGTGATTGGATAAAGTTGAAGGAATGTAAGTTAGAAATGGAATAAATAGACTGTATTTGTTATGGAGGTTTATTTGACAGATGAGAAAGCCCAGAAGTCGATTGAAGAAATGAAATTTATAATTAAATGAAAGGAATTAAGGCTAATCTAAGACTATGGGCGGAATCAAAGACCAATTTTATAAGTAAGATGTAAGAGAGGATGTTTAATGGAAGATATATTAAATTGATTAAGAACATAATTTTTTTTGTTTGAATTGAGGGGTTTATTGATATTATTTGTTTATTTTTCTAAAAAGATGATTTTTTTTTATGTTTAATGGTTTGAAAGAGGTTGATTACTGGAAGATATATATAAAATTTGATGGTTTGGGTGATTTTATATAACCTCTCATTGGATTGAAGTGATTTAAGGTTTGACTTAGATTGATGGTTTAGATATGTAAATGAAAATTATTATTCTTAACAAGATGAGTTGTTTGTTTTGTTTAATGGGGGAATTGATTTAGAGATTGTATATAGTATATAGTTTAAAATTCTTGTTAGGATTATATAATAATTTTGTTTGATGTAGTGGGTTTTCTTTTGTTTTACCCTGTACTCACTCTGGGAAGTCGGGGGGGGGAGGGTTAGGGAGGGTTTATAATTTTATATACGATGTTTTCTCAACTGTAATTGGGGTTGATGTAAGAATATGTAATTACTGTCATTAAGGGGTTGCTCGGGTGGCCTCTGGGCACCACATCTGATGGAAAGAGGAAGGAGGAGTGAAGGCTGATGTAAGTGGAAGTTGATAAGAAGGGGGAAGAGTAGGATGGAGATAGAGAAGGATGGAGGGAAGTAGAAAGGAAGTAGAAAGAAGGTTGGCAAGAGGGGGGATGAGTAGGGATAGGTGGGTATAGAGAAGTAGAGAAGGAGGGAGGAAAGTAGGTAGCTAGTTGGTAAGTGAGGGGGGAAGGATAGGGTTAGGGGGATGTGGTGGTGGGGGTACCGAGCAGTAATGTTAATTGTTTGGCATGATTATTTTCAGTTGAGCTATTGGTATTTGATGTATTGAAAAATGTATTTATGTTTTGTTTATGGATGATTGTTTATTTTAACACTATGATTTGATTTGAGTAGTTTCTTTTTTCTGTAAAAATTAAAAAAAAAACAATAAAATATATTTTAAAAAAAAAAGAATACCAAAAAGGCACACCCAGACTCAGGTCAGAATACATGACACAGAAAATACAAAGCCTGAAACAGAAACAGGAAACTACTTCAAACAAAAGGCTTGTGAGGGTATAAAAACCTACTACCCACATGTGCTCAGCCCTTTTTCTCCTCTTTCCTGCTTGAACCATCTTTCTGTCTGGTTCTTCAATAAACTGCAACTTTTTTTCTAAAACAGTTGCCATGTTGTTTATCCCCGGCTTAGATGAACCAGGATGAAGACTTTTTTTCAACAGAATAATTCTGCTATAGGATTGTTCTGTGATCTGGCTTAGGAGAAGTATTCTGAAAGAAAGAAAGCCAATAATACATCCTAGTTAATTCCTCACATTACTGAGAGAAAAAAGGTAGGAAAATATTATGCAACACTATAGTAATTTTGTATTCCTCAGATTATCTAGTTACCTTATAGTATTCCACATTTAACTGAAAAGAAAAATCCATATTGCTGTATGTCATGACCTTCCTGGCATATTAACAGCTACATATTCAACAGTGCAATACATAACAAGTTGAGCTAGTTTTGTAGATTGATTATGCAAATCAAATATATAACCATAACACATAAATGGCATAAATGTATGTACTTGGGAATCATTCATACTTACAGTTATTAGCTATTATAACAATAATAGTAATAATAGTAATATTATTGTTTTAAGAAATTGCTACATTATTCTACACTGTGCACTAGAATTATTTCAAGAAGTACTAATGCAAATAGAGCATTGATAGAATACATTTACTTGGGCGAATTGGGCAAATTGATATGAGAAGATTCAAAACTACTTTATCAGTAATTTTATGATAAACTAAGCTTTCCAAAAGTACTTAAATGGTTACCTATATATCTATCCATTCACCTCTCATCTATCTAGTGAATGTGATCAGGAGAATATGCAGATTAGGAAATAAAACACATTCAGCCACAAACTCCCAAACAATAGGCCAGTGTAGCAAAAGCAGTATGACTAACATTTTGATGTTAATTCCTGTATGATATGCAAATCTTTAGCAATATGTGAAGACTTTGTCATTATTCAAAGATCCACGGACTTTGTAAAGAAAATGTGGATATCCTTTTCATTTCATTCTTCAAATGAATTATAGTACCTGAAAGAACAGAGAGATTGACTCTTTTTTGTTCTATTAGTTTTTTTTATAGAAATGTTAATCAATTCAGAACTAAATGAACATTTTCATCCCCTTTATTTTATGAATTATTTCTCATAGGAATGGATTAGCAGATATTTAGGAGAATTCAGTTTGTGAATTCTCAGAGAACTATAGGAGATATTAGTTTAGTGTACATATATTTTTTAGCCATAATAACAGAAGAATATTCAATGTGGAACTTTTAAAAATGAAATAATTGGGACAAATTTATTTTTTCCATCAAATTTTTATTTTATTAAAAAAAGTTAAAATACAAAATTCCCAAAAATAGAAAACAAACAAGCAAAATACATAGCAAACATGACATTTAAAAATGTGCATTGGAAAAAAGAAAAAAATGAACACATATTTTCACCTCAGTTGAATATTGATTAATATATTACTATAATATTATACCTTGCTCAATAGTAGTAACTGTGAGAGGGATCTCGGAGTCGTAGTGGACAATCACTTAAATATGAGCCAGCAGTATGCTGCAACTGCCAAAAAAGCCAACTCAGTGTTGGGCTGCATTAACAGAAGGATAGAATCAAGATCACGTGAAGTATTAATACCACTTTACAATGCCTCGGTAAGGCCACATTTGGAATACTGCATCCAGTTTTGGTCACCACAATGTAAAAAAGATGCTGAGACTCTAGAAAGAGTACAGAGAAGAGCAACAAAGATGATTAGGGGACTGGAGGCTAAAACATATGAGGAACGGTTGCTGGAATTGGGTATGTTTAGTTTAATGAAGAGAAGGACGAGGGGTGACATGATAGCAGTGTTCCAATATCTCAGGGGCTGCCACAAAGAAGAGGGAGTCAGGCTATTCTCCAAAGCGCCTGAGGGCAGGACAAGAAGCAACGGATGGAAACTAATCAAGGAGAGAAGCAATCTAGAACTAAGAAGAAACTTCCTGACAGTTAGAACAATTAACCAATTGAACAACCTGCCTCCAGAAGCGGTGAATGCTCCAAGACTGGAAGTTTTTAAGAAGAGACTGGACTCCTAAATATCTGCTAATCCATTCCTATGAGAAATAATTCATAAAATGGACTTGATGACCTCCAAGGTCCCTTCCAACTTTATTATTATTATTATTATTATTATTATTATTATTATTATTATTATTATTATTATTATTATTATTATTATTATTATTATTATTATTATTATTATTATTATTATTATTATCCCACCTGTTGCAAAACAGGCCCAAAATGTTTTTAAACTATTAAATCTATTTGCAAATTACTAACCTGTCATCTATATACTATATTAATGACAAAACTGTTAACAGCAAGAACAATAATTATTTAAAAAGAGACAAGGTTAAAGTTAACAAACTATTATTGTAATCAGCTTATAGAAACTTTTCCACTGCATTTTATCATTCCAAATCATCTTAAAACATAGGATCCCAGATCAAATACCCATTTGTTTTTTAATTCAATCTCTTATCTATTGTTGATAATATAATAAGTCCAATCTGCAAAATCAGTCTATCTTCTTAATAAAGTCCAATGAAATTGGTTCCCAATTAAATGTGATAAATCCAATCCCCATCTTCCTCCATCATCCTAGGGAAGATCAATTTGTCACTTCATGCAGTATAATTTCTGCTGTTGTAAAAGACTGCAGGCTTGAACTTCAAAGAAGCATATGCAATCAACTGAATTAATTCTAAGTCAACACAGTCCCAATTTCTTTGCAACAGATCGACTGATTCCAAATCACATTCCTTTTGTGAACCTGATTTATCAAAAGCTAGATATATCTGAATATTTCCCACAGATATTATCAATTTATCAAACTTCTTTTTTAAAAAAAAAACACTTTCAACTGAAGATTGGATGATAACAAATGCTCGTTTTAGCCAGTCCTGCTTGTCTGTAATCCAATATATTGTTGCTCTGTATGAATTAGTCAGAGAACAAAGAACACTGAAGCAGAGTGTAGAAATAAATTAAATGGACAGAGAATATATTGTCTGGATATTTTCAGTGAAAATCTAATATGACAAAGTGGCCACAATGATGCATTGGAAGATCTGTAAGAAATATCATTTGCCTGCAAGCAAGAACTGGTGGCATCATAAAATAGAGAAAGTAATAGAAAATGAAGAAGCTAAAGTGCTCTGGAACTTTAGAATTCAAAGAGAAAGGCACTTGCCACATAACTTTCCATATTTAACAATTGTCAATAAGAAAAACAAAAAAGTCTGGATAGTGGATGTATCTGGATACAGCAGAAGAGAAGAGAAAGAACTGGAGAAGATAACAAAATACAAAGACATGCAAATAGTGACTAAACTAATAGACCAGCAAAATACTATGGACATAGTATACTTATACTAAGGCATTTGATAAAGTAGACTACAGCCTACTCTTTGGTAAGCTAAAAAAAGGTGGCATAGACAACATCACCACCAGATGGATCTGTAGCTGGCTGGCAAACCGTACTCAATGAGTAGTCCTCATTGGCACCACATCGACATGGAGAGAAGAAAGCAGTGGGGTACCACAAGGCTCCATCTTAGACCCAGTACTCCTAAATATCTTCATGAATGACTTAGATGAGGGAATTGAAAGGGAGCTCATTAAATTTGCAGATGGCACCAAACTGACAGGAGTAGCCAACACCCCAGAAAACAAACTCAGGATCCAAAAAGTTCTTGATAAACTTCAACAATGGGTCCTATCCCAGGGGTAGGCAACCTTGGCTCTTTTATGACTCGTGGACTTCAACTCCCAGAATTCCTGAGCCAGGCACGAGTCATAAAAGAGCCAAGATTGCCTACCCCTGCCCTATTCAACAAAATGAGTTTCAATGTTGAGAAAAGCAAAGTCTTACATTTAGGCAGGAAAAATCAAAGATACAAGTACAGATTGGGTGAGACCTGGCTCAAAAATACTAACTGTGAGAGGGACCTTGGAGTCCTAGTGGACAATCACTTGATTATGAGTGAGCAGTGTGCAGCAGCAACCCAAAAAGCTAATACAATCCTGGGTTGTATAAACAGAGGCATAGAATCAAGATCACGCGAGGTATTAGTACTGCTTTATAAAACCCTAGTAAGACCACCCCTGGAATACTGCAGCCAATTTTGGTCACCATATCACAGAAAAGATGTTGAGAGTTTGGAAAAAATTCAGAGAAGAGCAATTAAGATGATCAAAGGCCTGGAGACTAAAGCATATGAAGAACAGCTGCAGGATTTGGATTTGGTTAGTTTAAAGAAAAGAAGAAACAAGGGTGATATGGTAGCAGTATTCCAGTATTTGAGGGGCTGCCACCAAGAAGAGAGGGTCATGTTATTCTCCAAAGCACAGAGGGAAGGACGAGAAACAATGGTTGGAAACTGATCAAAAAGAGAAACCTGGAATTAAGGAGAAACTTCCTGAAAGTGGGGACAATTAACCAGTGGAACAGCTTGCCTCCAGAAATTTGGGCGCTCCATCACTGGAGATTTTTAATAAGAGACTAGACAGTCACTTGTCTGAGATGGTATAGGTTCTGCTGCTTGAGTAGGGGGCTGGACTAGATGACCTCAAAGGTCCTTTCCAGTTCTATTCTATTCTATTCTATTCTATTCTATTCTATTCTATTCTATTCTATTCTATTCTATTCTATTCTATTCTATTCTATTCTATTCTATTCAAATAGAGGTAAAATGACTGTAGCAAAAGAAAGCAAAGGTTGTACTGATAGTGATAGGCAATCCCAAAACAACTGGAGCATCACTTGAACATCACTGACATTGGCAAATTCATCATCAGTCAATTGTAAAAAGCAGCTTTATTAAGAACAGTTTACATCTTGTGACAATATCTCTAAAACTGTCAAATATCAACATTTGCCTATCCCAGGTTATTGGGAAGGACTCGATAGATGGATAAAAATGAACATCCAGTCTGAACATATTGCTAACTGTACAATGAACAAAATACAAAACCCTGCAAATAGAAGTAGAATAATAACTGCGGTAAAGGAAAACAAAGAGTGTATTAATACTAAGAGACACCCTGGATACAACCTGCAAACAACTGGCACAACCTTTGAATACCATTGGCATTGACAAAATCACCACCAGTCAACTGCAATTCAAGCTTTACTTGAAACAGATTACACCTTGTGACAATACCTTTAATACCACCCAACATCAACATTTCTCTATTCCAGGTCATTGATAAGGATTTAATAAATGGACAAAAAAGCCAAATCCAATCAAACATCTGGGTGTTAAACTGTAATAATAACAGCAATAATGTACAAACCTCCCCTGAAAAATTCCCAAAACCCGAAAAAACATAAACAATAATAATGCAATGAAACTTTGGGAAAGGAGGATTTATTGTAACAATATAAGTAAAATGCTCTTCAAACACCCCCTGCACTCTATCTGCACGTCCCTGAGGAAGTACCCCTCACAGTTTGATTCAAAAACATTAGCAGATACTTAATTAGGTGAGCTATAGTAGGATTTCTGAAAATTAGTACATTTCTCCACTTTAGTCCAAATAAAAAACATCTATAAATAGACTGCAATTTAACATATGCCCCAATTTCCTACAAATATAAATATACAGTGAACAGACGCACATAATAATTCCTTATTTATCTAGTTTTGAATTTTAATGAGATAGAATGCCATAAGTTCATGCATTTTTAAAACTGTACAAATGGATCCTATTAATTCAATTCATAGTTTTGATTCAATTCAATCAGAATAGAACTGAAAGGAATCTTGGAGGTCTTCTAGTCCAACCCCCATGCTCAAGGAGGAGATCTTTACTAATGATGGGGAACCTTTTAGAGACTGAGTGCCCAAACTGCAACCCAAAACCCACTTATGTAAACTCTTAAAACGTTGTTGAATTCAAGGCATGATACTTTAGTCTCTAGCGGCCTTTTATGGGCATAAATATTATCTATATACATCCAAAGAATACAACAAGAACTAATTAAAGAGCTAAAATATTGTTTTTAGTGTTTTGAATCGTGCTTCGCTTAATATTTTATGTAAAACTGAAAAGCATACTTAGAGAGTTGTATACTACAAGTTTTTTTATTAAAATAACAATTAAAAAGAAAAATAGCAACTGTGTTTTTAGTCCTACAGCAGTAATGGGAGTTCTATCTTTAGTGATAGTGATGAGGATATTTTCTAAGAATTCACAGTTTCCTAAACTGTAGATGTTTTGGAATTCAATTCCCAGCACAATTAGCTACTAATATTTCTGAGAGTTGGTTTCCAATACATCTGCTCATATCTTGGGGAATGTCCAAAGATCCTGTGGTCTAATAAATGATGAACCTGGAGTTTCTGAGCTTCATTCTTTGATTACTGTGCTACTTGCATATGGTAATCAAAATGTCACAGAAACATATTTTTTCCTATTTCACTTTATTGTTTTTTTTTCAGAAGTTTTCAATTCTTTTGTGCTATATACTACAATGTGCTAAAGCCCACTGCTTTTTCCAAGCCAAATATCTCAAATGTTCTTTTTATGTTAGGGAGTATTCAAACTGCCTAATAATTGGGTTTGCATTTTCTGCACTATTTCCAAATTTCATTTATCATTTTCAGAATGTGATGATGAGAACTATTCCTGGCCCTAAATAATTTCTTTCTCAGACTGGGAAAGAAAGTGTATAGTAAACTTGGATTTCCCAGGGGTCCTTTAACTATCAAAATTCTGCTGCTCTGAAGATGAATACTAACTGCAGTTTGTTATTCAACATTGTTTAATCTTTGAAGCTTTATCTTTTTGTCCATTATAACCAAGGATAGAAGAAATTATCTGGGAATTCCAGATATCCTTAAATTTCATTCCACTGCTGATATCCATGGTTAAAAAAATATCTGTCAAAGCTAATGGTACCAGTTCCTGTGGGGAAGAGCTTAATATTTAACCAAAACATCATGGCTTGGCTCCATGTATTTACCTTTGTTTCAGACATTCAAGGTACCACAATTGAATTACATCTGCAATTTGGTTAACTATTCTCTCAGGTTAAAGAGATCTCCTTGAAGCTCTTCATAATCACTTAAAGCAACTATGGCCCCTTTATGATCTGTGGACTTCAACTCCCAGAATTCCTGAGCCAGCATGAGTACTGGGAATTGCCATCCACGGGTTGTAAAGGGGCCATATTGCCCACCCCTGCTTTCAGCTAGTTTATTATAATCTGGTGACTTGGCCAGATCTCTGTTTATTCCTCAGTAGTATAAAAACAAATACAAGTCTGGTTATACATTTTTTAGATAGTTAAACATGATAGATAAATTTATACTTTTTGTAGAAATGCCCTTTTCATATTTAAAGTCTGATTTAGTTGCTTTTTATTACTTGTTTCTCAGCCTGTTCATCTTCCTTACTCCAGTTAAGAATAAACAAACAGATCGTTACATCCAGAGAGCACCAAGTTGGGAAAAACTATATAAAGGTTTATATATGCCATTCATTTCATAGATATTCTAGAAGATTTTGTTTTCCCAAGTTGCTCTCTGCAGAAATGATTTATTTAATTATGTGCATAATATGCACATTGAAAGTCAAAACAAAATGCCCATTCACAACTCACAGGTGACACCGTTACACAGTTGGATAGACATATTTCAAACTTGCCTTATGCTCCTGATCCTTAGTTTTATGTACTGATTCATTCACACTGAAGCGGAATTTTAGGAGCCTATTGAAGCATAAAATCCTTTGACAAAGATTTTGAACACTGCAGTGCTAAAAGTTAATTATACCACATAACCAGTGATGAGATGGTAGCTGATTACAGAATATTAAATGAAAAATACCTGCTGTCACCGCTGCAATTTTACAGAAAAAATTTAAAAGGTGAGGTTTAAAAAGGACTGTCATTAGAAAGGAAAATAGTAATGTTTAAATGGTACAGTGGAAGTGCATTTAAAGTCTTGACAGTTTTGTGAGCTGTTACTGGAAACATGCAGAAATATATGTTATCAAGTTCAGCAGACATATTAGAAATTATAGCCTCATTAAACAACAAGTAAAGAATGTTTTATCCATTCTTACTTCTCAAATGCCATATGGCTTAAAAGAACTGGAGTTGTCTCCAATTATACTAACATAAGACTTACTTCACAAATTAACATCTGTTTAAATGCATTAGGCTGGCTGGGAAATACAAGAGTGTTGTGCCTTATGGATTTCTGTATGGCTTCTTCGGGTTCCTGTATGATTTCCTGCTCCAGCTTAAATCAATTTTTAAAAGCTATAAACAAAACTTAGATCTAGGAAATATTTGGGGGGAACGATACTCACAGCCCGTTGTGGAAGTGTGTCTATTTGCCCATAAGAAGAGATGAGTAGAGGGGAAAGGGAGCAGATTGAAAGGGAAGCAGAGAGCAGCTTGTTATATTGACAGCTCCCAAACCATTGTTTATGATTGATGATGTTTCCTTAGAAGGCATGTTTTAAATAGACAAGATTTTCCCTTCCCATGACATTTTTAGATTTCTACGCTGGCCCCCAAAGATTGTGCATCTATATTGTTCATGATAAATGCAATACTGCCTTTAGCATACAGCTTGATTCACATTTAAAAAAAAATCTATTCTACTCTGATGAATTGTTTTCATGATTTTCTTACAGTAATCTTTCATTTTGATGGACTTTGGCAAAAGCAGAAGTTAGAGGTAAATATATTTAGAATCAGTTTTATAATAGTTCATTGCTTGGAAAAAATCAAGATAAATACTTAAAAGCTTACCCAACAAAATAGAATAGAGCTGGAAGGTCTTCTAGTCCAACCCCTTGCTCAAGCAGAAGAATCTATACCATGCTCAGACAAGTGACTACAAACCAGGATTGTATTAGCTTTTTTGGCTGCGGCTGCACATTGCTGGCTCATGGTTAAGTGATTATCTACTAGGACTCCAACATCTTTGCTCCAATTTTCTGAAAGTAGTCTTAATAAATAAATGTTGGTACGTTAGAA
This sequence comes from Bothrops alternatus, assembly GCA_034064705.1. Lineage (NCBI taxonomy): Eukaryota > Metazoa > Chordata > Lepidosauria > Squamata > Viperidae > Bothrops > Bothrops alternatus. The sequence goes on along the minus strand of JARGCV010000224.1, from coordinate 1,855,549 downwards.
AGAATGCAGGGAAGAGCAATAAAAATGATTAGGAGATTAGGGTAGACTTCACCTCCAGTGGAAGAATGTTCCAGAGGGAAGGGCCATAGGAGAAAAGGCTCTGCTTCTGGATCTCACCAGCCAAAATTCTTTGTCCAAAGGGATCTGAAATAGGTCCTTTCCACTAGAACAGCGGTTCTCAACCTGTGGGTCGCGACCCCATTTGGGGTCGAACGACCATTTCACGGGGGTCGCCAAACAACGCAGTCCGCCATTTTTTCCCCTTTTCCTTAGCTGTCCTACTCACTCTTATTCTATTGGCTTTTGAAAGCCAATAGAATAGACTCTCTTTAATAGAGTCTAATTCTATTGGCTTTCAAAAGCCAATAGGAATTGTCCAGGCTGTCTCCGCCCTGCTGAGCCCACCAAAAGTCCCAGTCTGCAAATGGTGCTGCAAGTTGTCTGCAATGAAGGCGAGTTCTCTGGAAGTTTCCACCCCTCACTGCTGAGAACTACTAAAACTGTAAGTAAAAGAAGGCCAGGGGTGGGAGGTGGGAGGACGGCGGGCGCAGGGAGGGTTTTTGGCGCGTGTGGGGCCCGGCGGGTGGCTTACCTCCCTTGGGCTGGTCCAGCTGGTGGCCCAGCCCGTGATCGCCCTGCGCTGTCGCTGGGCGGCAGCGAAGGCAAGGCTAGCGGGGCAGCGGTGGGTGCAGGGAGAGTTTTTGGCATGTGTGGGGCCTGGTGGGTGGCTCACCTCCCTTGGGCTGGGCCAGCTGGTGGCCCAGCCCGTGGTCGCCCTGCGCCATCGCTGCCGCAGCCGCCCAGGAGCGCCCCAAATGGGCGGCAGTGAAGGCAAGGCTAGCGGGGCAGCGGCAGGCACAGGGAGAGTTTTTGGCATGCGTGGGGCCCGGCGGGTGGCTTACCTCCCTTGGGCAGGGCCAGCTGGTGGCCCAGCCCATGGTCGCCATGTGTTGTCGCTGCTGCGGCCACCCAGGAGCACCTGGGCCTGCCTACCGCCACCCCAAATGGGTGGCAGCGAAGGCAAGGCTAGCGGGGCAGCAGCGGGTGCAAGGAGAGTTTTTGGCACGCGTGGGGCCCGGCGGGTGGCTTACCTCTTTTGGGCTGGGCCACCTGGTGGCCCAGCCCGTGGTCACCCTTCACCATCGCTGCCGCAGCCGCCCAGGAGCACCTGGGCCTGCCTGTCGCTGCCCCGAATGGGCGGCAGCCTACGCCTCAGCCGGCGCAGGGGGCAGCACCGCGCATGCACGGGGTAGCACCGCGCATGCACGATGCAGGCTGTCGCACCGCGCATGTGTGATGCAGGCCATCACGGCACGCATGCACAATGCAGGCCGCTGCGCCGCGCATGCGCGATGCAGGTTGGGGGTTAGGAGATCAAGCCATGAGCCTATCTGCAATTGCTGTGGCAGCCACCTGTGCTGGCAGCAGCAAATAGGCAAGAAATGCAGCAGGGGAGGGGTCACCCTCCAAGAGGAATGAAAAAAGGCAGCAATGGCTGAAGGTGAGGCACAGAGGAGGGAAGGAGATGGAGAGTGGAAGGATTCTTATGTGCTTTTGTAACTTTGAAGTTCTGGGATTTGTGCAATGAGGGCTTTGTGTTCTTAAGGAGTGTTTGGCAATTTCTATTTGGCTGATGGCTGATGTCTCCTGTTAGCTTCTATTGCTCTGTTGTTGTTAGCTGTAAGTTTTGCTGCAAGGGATTTTGAAGTATTTTTCTCCTGAATGGATTTTGCCTGTAGCATTCCTTTACTTATGAATGGAGCCATTTGGGGAGGTTGCCTTAGCCATCAGCTGGTACTTACATCTTTTTTTTCTTAAGTGCCGGCTGTGCTCCTTACTTTCCTTTCTAGCCAGTAGCTAATTCTTAAAGGGGAATGTGCCTTTTTAAGCTAGTTCACTCAGCAGCTTGTCTTTTCTGTCTCTGGAGGCCTTTCCTTGTTTGATTAATATATGGAAGAGGGAAAATATGGGGGAGGGGTTCAAATTCTTCCTTCAGAAGGAGATGGGAATGAGAAAAAGGGAGGCAGGGAAGGGAGGGAGGAAAGGAAGTCCCGCCTTAACACTTGGCCACCAGCAGCTCTGCCATTGACTTTGCTTGTCAAAAGATTGCAGAAGGGGATCACATGACCTTGGAACATATGACCATTATAAATATGAATCAGTTGCCAAGCATCCAAATATAAATCACATGACCCTGGGCATACTGCAATGGTCATAAGTGTGAAAAATGGTCATAAGTCATTTCAGTGCAATTGCAACTTTGAACAGGTTTTATTTTTTTGGTCATCAAGCTTTTGACACCTTGCTAGGTGGTACTCAAATATTGCCATATCCTAGAAGTGGTACAATCGGTGAAAAGGTTGAAAGCCCTGTCATAAAGGGCTTTAAACATGATGACCAATATCTTGAATTGGACCTGGAAGCAAACTAGCAGCCAGTGGTGTTATTTGTGCCAAATGAGGGACCTATAGAACTGTCCACACTGATTCTCAGTCATCTAGGTTGAATTGTCTGGAGGATGAGTCATAGCAACTAGGATTCTTTTTTTTCTTATTGGTACAAATTTGCTACTTATTCAAGTAACTGAAGAAGCTACTTGGATATTGGGATCAAAATTCAGATGCTTGGCAATTGACTCATATTTATGACAGTTGCAGTGTCATGAGGTCATGTGATCCCCTTTTGTGACCTTCTATCAGTAAAATCAATGGGAAAGCCAGATTCACTTAACAACCATGTTATTAATTTAATAACTGCAGTGATTCACTTAACAGCTGTGGCTAGAAAAGTTGTAAAATGGGGCAAAATTTGCTTAACAAATGTCTCACTTAGCAATAGAAATTTTGAGCTCAATTGTAGTCATAAATCAAGGACTACCTGTAATGTTTTTTAAGGAGCTTATTGATCTTTAATGGGTTTTCTCAAGCATTTCATCTTGAAAATATGGACATGAAATATGTTGAAATAAACATATGAATAATTTTTCCTCCCTATCAGAAAAAAGTAGAGGCCAGGTATCTAACTACCCTTCACATTTCATGCAACATCCACTTTATTCAGCACCCAAGCTGGACAAATATAAGCTGGACAAACTTAGCAGAATGTATTGATAGAGGAAAATATTTGTAGCTCAGCGTTATAATGAGGAGGTCCTTGATGTGCTCTGATCTTGGTTGTTTTCTTGCAGACACTTCATTACCCAAATTAGGTAACATCAACAGTGTCCGAGCGTTGATGATGTTACCTCGTTTCGGTAATAGAACATCTGCAAGAAAACAACCAAGATCGGAGAGCACTAAGGACCCCTCAATAGCAGAATATTCTGCAGTACAATCTGCATTTACTTCAGTGAACTTATAGCATATAAGGATTTGCAGTTGCAGCATCTGCTAAATGACACGGTGTCCTTTACCAATTAAGGTCATTTGAGTTTAGTGAAAATTATTGTCACATATGGGTATGAGATTGCAATCCCATTGATGCAATCATGTGTTATTTGCAGTTCTGCTCAAATACACCAGCAAGACTGATGACTAGTTTTCATGTTCAGCTTCTATAGTCTGTAATCTTACACTTATGCCTTCCTTTTAATAGATGCAAATTATATTTCCTTGATGATCACATAACATCTAACATAATTCCTCAGGCGCTTTCTCTTGAAACAGATAATTTGTGCCACTTGTGTTATCAAGGCAGAAACAATAATAATGGAATTTTATTGTAAAGGAAAATAAAAATAGAATCCAAATGGATTCTACCAATGACATCCTTTGGCATAAGACATTTTCTGTGGGAAATAATGAGTGGAAGAGGCTAATGGCCTGAGGCAACACTACCAGCAATGAAATCTCCCAGCTAGTCATCAATTCCCAAGTAAAACCCTTGACTTTGATCATTATTTTGCAATTCAAACTCTGAAAAAAGTTGTCATTTCTGTAATATTATTCTTGCCATTTGCTAAAAACTGCTCTGCACTTCAGCATTCCTTCAGGCAAGAAAGATTTGGCTTTTAGTTAGAATGAGGCCCCACTAGAGTCTGTTCCCAATGCTGTCACAGATACTTTGCATGACCTTGGGAAAAGCATTTTCTTCAATGCTGCCATTTTTCAGCAATGTTCATATGACATGTATAATTACTTTGCTTATAGTAGATCAGAGTGTTTGATCATTGAATGAGAAAAGTTCATCAGGAAAAATGATACTTCTTGTGGAATAAACCATGCATTTAAAATGATGCAAGATTACAAATGAAATGGCTTAATGTAGCTTTGTGGTAACATTTGTTTTTAGAATAATAAGTGAGAATCAAGTTTTAATAAGCAACATTTTAATTCATAAAATATGTAGTGGTGTATAAGATGTGCTGATGCCACACTAATAGACCAAATAATTAAATTAGGGAAAGGAAACCTACAAGTGGTTCAATATTTCCTGTTCATGTTAGCTCTAGCTCCCTCAATTGTATCGTTTAGCCTCCAGACCCCTTATCATCTTTGCTGCTCTTCTTGCAACTAACTGCTATTATATAAGTATACAGTACATGTGGGGTTCGACTATGAAGACCTAGTTAGAACATAAACCTAGTTCAAATGAAAAGCTTATCTGAGAATTATATAATATCTTGCAGGGAAAGAGAATGTGCTTTTTTACTCTGAATTGAGCCTTAAGTTTCTCTTGTCCTATGATCATGGTGGCTTGACTCTAAGTAAGCTGAAGAAAATTTTGTCCAGATTGAGATACATTGGTGGTAGATTTTGACATATTCAATCAGGGATGAAAGATTTTTCTGCTCCTCTGCCTTCCCACCTTATTTTCTAGAAAAGCAACTGCCAATCACTTTCTTTCCCAGCTAGTTTTTCCTCTCAACATTTTTTAAAAATATGTCTATGATGTATCATGTCAGTATTTCCCAATTCACTTGAGATAAAATGTTTGGAAAAATGGTGAAACAACACATATCTGGATCTTGTTTAAAAAAACAAAGAACAGGGAAATTCCAGTGAACTCAGAAGAAAAAAATAGTAATAAAAAATTCTGCAGGTTTCAAACCACAACCTTCTCTTTGCTAAGCAAAGGCAGCAACCACTATGCTATTTCAGCATTACTGTTAAAATGAAGGTCTAAAAGATATTACAAATCAGGACAACTAAGAATTCAGTTGAGGGGGGACATTTAATCTCTGTGAAATAGTTAATGAACGTCTGGAGTTAGCCTGAAAAGCAATAAAACTCTTCTGCTAAAACAGAGAGGGAAATAGTGTTTTAAAAACACAATAGTAAAATGCATCTGGGTGTTGCTTTTACAGCAAGTAGAAGGTAAATATACAAAATGTCATCTGGCTCATTTTGGCAATGGAGGAACAAGGCAATCTGAATGTTAAGTCCTTAGTATCATGAGATGGGATCGTAACTTACCGATAGGACATATACTTCAAAAGATTTCAGTTTCTGGCATTTGAAATATCCAAGTAGTGGAAAACACAAAAGCCCCTTTTCTTCTTAAAATCCAAGGAGCTATTAGCACAATCAGAGTAGCAATACTTTTAACAATACTGGCTTAGATGTATAAAATAACAAACAATAAAATTTGCCTCTAGACTTGTGGGGTTTTTTTCCAGGCAGACACTGCTTTCTCTTCTAGATGAGAACATTCTAATATTCTGGACCACTTAAGGCAAAGTGTAAAGACAATAAAAAGTATCATAAATTATCTATTTTGTCTTACATCCAACCCTTCATTCCATTTCCTCCTCTTTCTGATAATAAGGTCTATGCTTTTTTCCTCCAGTTAGCTGTTCTTTACTAATAATGTAAAAGCTCTACTCAGCTTACAAGACTGAGTCAATATAGTGTTCCATTCCTCCTCTCCTTGTTATTTTCTTTCTCTTGCAGAAATTCTATTCTGTCTCAAATCGCTGAACTCAAACTCTCTGACATTTAAAAGCAACATCATTTGATATATATATAGACAAAATTTGGTGAAATAAACAGAAATATAGGATATTTATAAGAATATTTTAACTATATTCTTGATATAACTTCTCAAATATTTCTGTCAGGTTTTATATGGGTTTTATAGGAAATTGGATAAGTAATAATGTATTGTGAAGAAGGATCCATTTTCTTTCCAGGCAGAAAGCTACAAATATTAAATAAAGTTGATTGAAAAATATTCAAATTAAGGAAAAGAAAACATGCTTTATTATTATTATTATTATTATTATTATTATTATTATTATTATTATTATTATTATTATTATTATTATTATTATTATTATTATTATTATTATTATTATTATTAGTATTATTATTTTAAACCAACAAACAAAACAAAACATAACACACATACACACACAGTATCCCCTTTTTTAAACATCAATTTCATAACAGTAATCTTCTATTATTTACATTCCCCCCCTTATTTTTCTTTGGAATATTTGTCTTTATTGCCCATTGTTTCTTATTTGCATTTTTCTTCCTTCGTACATATTATTATTACTATACATTATTATACACACATTTTCCACTTTTGACCTTTCCACATTTATTCTCCTCTATTATTTCTAGTCTCCAACCAGTCATACCACTTGTTCCATATTAGGTAGTACTCTGTGTCTTTCTTTTCTTTTATCTCTTTTGTTAATTTGTCCATCTCAGCACAGTCCAGGATTTTTCTTATCACTTCTTCCTCTGATGGTATATTCTCATTTTTCCAGAACTGTGCATATGCTATTCTTGCTGCCGTTGTTATATGTAAAATTAAGTACCGTATTTCTTTACTATATTTGCTGTTTAAAATACCCAGCAAAAAGATCTCTGGTTTCCAGTCTACGGGTTGGTCTATTATTTCTTCAATCCATCTTCTTATTGTAGTCCAGTATTTTTTCGCAACTGGGCATGTCTACAATAAATGATAATATGTTCCATGTACATTTTTACATTTCCAACATGTTGGCGAATTGTTCTGGAACATCTTGGCAAGCTTTGCTGGTGGAAGATGCCATTTGTAAAACATCTTCAACTGGTTTTCCTTGAATGCTGCTGACATAGTCAATTTTATGTTTATTTCCCATATTTTTTCCCATTTCTCCAATTCTATATTATATCCAAATTTTTTCCCCATCTAATCATTGTGTCTTTGACAACCTTGTCTTCCATTTTATATCTCAATAGGTATTTGTATAAACTGCTAATTAATTTTATTTCTGTTCCATGTATAATTTTATCCAATTCTTGCGGCTCTTTTTGTATTTCATACAATTTTTTGTCCTCTGTATATTTAGATTGAATTTGTGTAAATGTCCACCAGTCAATATCTTTGCCTATATCTTGTTCCAATTCTTGTTTTGTTTTCAGATTTCCCTGTTCATTTACTAATTCCTTGTATCTAATTCTCTTATTTATATCCAGTAGGTTTGGATATTTCAGAGCTTTTGTTGGGGATAACCACATTGGAATTCTTGTATAATGTTTTTGTTTTATTTTTCCCCAAGTCTGTAGCAATGCTAACTATGTGTCTCTGAAAGTATCTGTGTATTTTATATTTTTCATCCCATAGGAATGCATGCCACCCTGCTTGCAAGTCATGTCCTTCTATTGTTAAAACTCTAGTATTTTTCAAATCCATCCAATCTTTTAACCAAGTTAAGAAAACATGCTTTTTACCACACTCTATTAACTCCTAAAAGATTTGGTAATTTTTAGCTAATTTTTAATATAGTTAAATAAATTTGGAGAAGACATATCTGACTTAATAACATATGAAAACTATTATATGAAAACTATTATATTGAAAACTATTATATGAAAACTATTATATTGGAAAATGGGAGGAAGAGAAGGAATTCTCTGATTGAAAGGAAGATGAGAAAGTAAATATTTTTAACAGTCTGAAAAGTCTGAAAAATTCTTCACTAAATATTAAATGGAACTCTATTGCTAGTTTACACTGTTCGATGAATACAAAACAAAACAACAAACTCAAGAGGCTAATAAGGCAAAGTGCAAGGAATAAAAATGGAAGGTGGGCAGACAAGTTCACACAGATTTGAAAAGATAAGAAATAAAAGTTGTACTAGAAATTTCAGAAGTATTTGATACCATTCTGATAATCATTAGTTAAGGGATTAAGCCCTTCATACCCAGCTTGCAAACATTTGTCTCACCAGTGTTTCAAAAATAATATTGGTCAAAGACCTACTAATGTTTTCAATAAGCCATGTCTCTAGATTTTAAAATTTCTCAACTCATTGAAATAATACTCCTGATTAAGAGAATCCCCACTAGAACTTACAGTATACAAGGAAGCAAATATCCTAAGAGATCTTGGATTTTGTGGTCTTGCGCTCGAACAGCTACCTGGAAAGAGGGTAAGTGCCACCAAATTTAAATCTATTAGGTTAAAGGGTCTGGGAAATGAAAGGAAGAATGTATGAGTGTGTGTGTGAGGCATCCTCCTCTTAGAACCAGCTGGAGCTCACCCCCTCCGTGTGCCCTCTAGCCGCACCCCGACCTGCTGCTAGCTCCACTGGAGCCATGACCAGTGGGATTCGGGAAAGCAAGGGGGGCATTGGAGCGTGACACCTTCTGGTGAAAGAGGAGAGCTGAGCGGGCAGAGAAAGAGAGAGAGGACTCTATTCTGGGCAAGTCAGGACTCCTTCTGCCAGTAAATATTTAAGCAATAGCCCTGAGTTGGAGTGGCCAGTTACCTCTGAGAGCAAGCAGAGGTGCTCGAGGACATTGGTGGTCCGTAAAACAGTGGTGTGAAGCCAGCCGGTCAAAGAGTAACCCATACCTTCTGAGAAGGAAAACCAGAAGTGTCTCTGCAGACCCCTTTTTGGTCTGAAAATGTGGTGGATCCCTCAGAGGAGTCCCCTTTTTGGACTAACAAAACCATGGTGGTAGGAAGAAGTCTCACAAGGAGGCTTCCGACATGTAGTGCCCTTTAGCAGTAGGGGAAAATCCCGTCATAGAAGCATGGGAGGTTCCAATTCAAGGGCTGAAGTAGGTTTCCCAGTTGAGAGCTTGCTTGAAGCCTGGAACAGGAATCAGCTTCCTGTCCAGGCTGGAATGAAAAAGAAACGGTTAAAGGAATTATGCAAAAAATGGGCTTTGCTTAAAGATAAACACGGAAGACAAATTTGGCCCGAAGGTGGCACTCTGGAACTCAGAACACTAAAAGAACTTAGATGAAGGATAGAACCAACCCAACTACCATACTGGTACTGCTAGGCTGAACTGTCTAGACAGAGAAACCCGATTCAAGTCAACTTAAACCCTCAGCCTCCCTTAGATAACCCTGAACTGACCTTCATGGCCCCCCTGCTGAATAGGCCTGTACCTGGGCAATTGAGGGGCCAGACTGAACACGTTTTAACCCACACCCCCTTCTTCCTGTCTAACTTGGTTATTTGGAAGAAGGACACTCCCACCTTCCAAGCGGACCCCCAGACCATTATAGAAACTATAAAATCTATTGTAGATATCCACAATTCGTCTTGGGCAGACATGACCCAACTACTACATGTGTTTTTGACCAAAGACGAGTTGATGAAACTTTTTGAAAAAATGGAAGAGATAGCCAGGCATCCCATAATAAATGTGTTTGGGTAAGTAGCCCCCGCCAGGGTTACCTGGGCTCTCAACCACCCAGATTGGGATTATAATAATCAGAACCACTGGGATGACTATATCAGGGCAAAAATTAATCTAATGGAAGCCCTCCAGGAGATAGGGAAAAAGCCCCTCAATTGGACTGAATTCCAAAGGTCAATGCAGAGGGACAAGGAAACCCCAGATGCCTTCTGGGTCCATCTCTTGGAGGCCGGAACCACATTCGCTCATTTAGACGTAGGCTGCCTGAAGGATAAGAATATTCTTGCAGCCGCTTTCGTTAACCAATCTGTGAGCGATATCTGGGGGCACTTCCATAAGATAGTCTCCAACTGGTCCACTTTAGATATTTCAGAGTTGCTCAGGAGTGCAAACTTCGTATTTGACCAGAGGGAAAAATTAGCAGAAGAATAGAGAGAAAGGAAGGAAGCAGAATGAGAAAGGGAGAAAGAGAAAAGACGCAGAATGGAAAGGAGGGAAGACTTGCAAGCTTTTGCCATGATAAATAGAGATAATGGGAGAAGATATCATAAACCTATCCCAAAGGAAGTAACATGCCGGTGATGCGAGGTCGAGGGAAAATCCTTCTGCCGGCATTGTTTCCGTTGTGGAAGAGAGGGGTATACCATTAGACTCTGCAGGGAGGGGCAGAACAGGGAAACCTGGAATCAACGTCACCAACCAAGACCTTCCTTCCCGAGGGGAATCACCCATCATCAGGATGAGGAAGGGGACCAAAGTCTGCCCCGATGGGGACAACAGGAGTGTGATCTAGCTTAACTAGAAAGTGATTATAAGGTTACATTTCAGGGGCTTGCTATCCCCTTAAAGGGCGGCCCCGATGGAGAACCCCTGTTAACAATAACTGTAGGGGGAAAGGCATATGAATGCCTCATTGATACCAGAGCCACCTCCTCTCTTCTCACAACGGCACCCTTTAAAGATTTAATAGTGCCTGGAGCCAAAGATAATGTAATGGGGATTGGAGGAAAATGTATCCCAGTTGAATTTACAGACAACTTAAAGGTAGAAGTTGGCCCTTTCTCCTTGGAACACCCATTTACTGTTTGCCCTCAATCCCCCTTATCCCTCCTGGGTAGGGATTTGCTTTGTAAACTTGGAGCCACCATTAAATGTACTACAGAAGGGCTCCATTTAGACATCCCAGTCAAACGGGCACATTTTTCTATTGTTTGTTCAGATGGCAAGGAGGTTCAGCTGCCTATGGATCTCAGAAGCTTGCCAGCCTCTCTGTGGGGGTGGGATCCTGCCGAAGTGGGACTGCTAAAAGCAGCTACCCCAGTTACAATCCAAGTGAAGGCAGGACCACCACCATGCATTTCCCAGTACAAGATACAGCTGGAAGTGATAAAGCCAATTCAAAAACTGATAACAGCATACCTAGAGCAAGGGGTGCTGCGTAAATGCACTTCGTCTTGCAACACCACAATCTTTCCAGTTCGAAAACCCAAAGTAGACAGTGAAGGGAACCCCATTTACCGCTTTGTGCATGATATGAGAGCTGTGAAGAATCATGTAATACCCAGAGCACCAATAGTACCAAACCTGGCTACTATAATCACAGAAGTACCAGCAACAGCCACCCATTTCATAGTAATTGATGTCTGTGCAGCCTTCTTTAGTATCCCTGTGGACCCTTCATCACAATACCTTTTCGCCTTCACATGGGATAAGCAACAATCCACCTGGACTCGACTGCAACAGGGCTACACGGAGTCCCCAACTTTGTTTTCGCAGATTTTAAAGGAAGACCTAGCTTCCATTCTCTTACCATACAAATCCATGCTCATCCAATACGTGGATGACCTACTGTTAGCTTCCAAAACTGAGGAAAGCTGTAGGGCAGATATCTACCATCTATTGAAATGTTTAGGGGGAAAAGGGCATAAAGCATCCCCTTTTAAGTTACAATACTTAATATACTTAGGGTATATTATTGCCCCTGAGGTTCGGAAATTAGCACCCGAGAGAGTCGAGACCATCCTAAGAATGAAGTATCCGCAAACAAAACGCCAGGTCCGCACCCTATTAGGGGTCTTAGGATTTTGCCGCCCATGAATACCAGCCTTTGGGGAATTAGTGAAACCCTTAGTCCAACTAACCACAAAGGATCAACCAGATCCTATTGAATGGAGGAAGTAATTAGCAAATACCCTAGAAAAAATAAAGCAAACCCTGGCCTCAGCCCCAGCTCTGGGTCTCCCTAATTATATAATTTTTTTTCCTTTTTGTCCACAAATGTAAATGTGTGGGTTCAGGGGTGTTGGCACAGAGATTTGGTCCAAATCTTAGACCGGTAGCTTATTATTCCATCCAACTAGATCCTGTAGCCTGAGGAGCCGTTCCGTGCCTGAGAGCCATGGCTGCTATGGTAGAGCTAGTTAAGCGATCAAAGAACCTGGTTTTGGGGCACCCCCTTACTCTAAGAGTTCCCCATGATGTATTTGCCATACTCTTAAAGTCGCAAACTCAGGCATTTACCCAACAATGCCTGACCCAATACGAAGCAGAACTATACACTTCAGAAAACATTTCCTTTGAATGCTGCAACACGCTCAACCCGGCAACATTGTTGCCCATTAATCTAGCAGATGAAGTGTTAGATGGCTGCTTACACCTAATCCAGGATGCTGAACTACCACGTCCTGATTTAACAGATGATCCCCTTTCAAACCCAGACCTAGAGTTATTTACTGATGGCTCCTCCTATCTTCTAGATGGGACCCACACAACGGGAGTTGCAGTTGTCTCCCTGCATGAGTCAGTCTGGGCTTCCCCCTTGCCTCCATGTTACAGTGCTCAAGCAGCCGAGCTTATTGCATTGAAAAAGACATGTGAAATAGCTGAGAACCGGTCTGCCAATATATATATAGATTCTAGATACGCTTTTGGAGTCTGCCATGCGACTGGTGTTCTCTCGAAACAGAGGGGTTTTTTAACATCCAGTGGCCAGCCAATTTCTCATGTGGACCTCATATCTGATCTGTTGAAAAGCTATCCAACTACCCTCATCCCTTACAGTCATCCATTGCAGAGCACACCAAAAGGATGATTCTAGGGTCACAAAAGGAAACCAATTTGCTGATGTCACGGCTAAGTGGGCTGCCACTGAACCCCTGAAAACATTCACCACTCTCCCCACATTACAATTGGGACCAACAGTACAATACCAAGATTTGTTGGAGCCCGGGGAAGATAAAATATGGTAAGAAAAATGTGAGGCAATATATAGAGAAGGATTTTGGTGGGTCCCCGACAGGAGACCCATAGCCCCCAGACGTCTGCTATGGCTAATCTGTCAGCAGTTGCACTCTAAAGGGCACTGTGGGACACAGGCAATAGTAGATGCCATAAGGAGAGTGTAGTATGCCCCAGGGGTCTATAGTGAAGCCACTCGTATAGCCAAAACATGCCAAATATGCCAAGCAAACAATGCTTCCTCAAGGAAGGCAACGCACACATAGGGAAGGCCATGGGCCCAATGACCCTTTGAGAAACTCTAGCTAGATTATATTCAGCTCCCTAGGAACAATGGTTACCAATATGTGCTAGTCTGCAGAGACCAGCTTACCCACTGGGTGGAGGCATACCCATGCCGCCATGCCACTGCCTGATGGGAGTAGCCATAGCACCAAAAGCTATCACCAATGACACTAAGTTAAGGGAGCACTCATTGATAGCCTCATACGACAATATTTTTGACTGGAAGGCCAGTACAAACATAAAGGACAACAGCATGTACATATTGCAAGTAGCAACGGTAACTCAAGCAGCTACTTGTTTCAGACTGACCGGATGCCACAGGCCTAAGGTCTCCAGCTGCTACAACCTCACTAACACTGAACTGGCCTGCAATAACACCAGGCCATCACCTTTTCATACGGCTATGTGAAACTTCCTACAGGATGGTTTTTGTAATGTGGCTTAAAAGCTTATTCGTACCTGCCTGCAAATTCCACTGGGGGCCCTTGCACATTAGGGTGACTAACCATGTTAATGCCCTCCCTACAAAGGCAGCAAAGAAGAAGCTTCCACACGTTACCTCCTGACTGTGACTCAAAGACCTCCCTCCTCAACAAAGCTGAGTATATTGCATTGGCTGTCTCTCTAGTGGGAGTACCAGGGCTTGTAGCACGGAACTTGAGAAATATAAACAGCCTGGCATGTTCCCTAGCTAAAAGTTTAAATACCACCTCCCATGCCACAGATGCCTTAAACAGACAGTTAAGGCAAGTCAGAGAAGCAACCCTCAAGAATAGAGCAGCCATTGATTACCTATTGTTAAGGCACAATCATGGCTGTGAAGAGTTCTGTGGGCTCTGCTGTTTCAATCTATCCGACCAATCTGGGCTAATTGAACAAGATATCAAACATTTAAAAGAACTAGCACAAACCTTGGACACAACCAGTCATCCTGGGACCTTTCCTGGCTCTTCTCATGATTACCAGACTTCCACTGGTTGAAAATTCTCATTGTTAGTATAATCACAGTCACAATAGGTGGAGCCCTCCTTTGTTGCCTATGCCAAGTAATTCCTTTAGGGTTAAATGCCTAAGGATCTGTACAACTCCCATCAGGGGCAAAGAACAGAGCAAGAAAACATCTCTCATGATATGCCAAATTGATCACCACTACCGTATATATGAACCGCTTGGGCTAATCACTGGTACATCAGTGATAGCCCAAAATGGGGGAATTGATGAGAGCTGGATACCCCCTCCCCACCCCAACAAAGGAATAACCTGGAAAACCCCCAATATGAACTAACCTGAGTCAACAGCAGCCTGAGGCTAAATGGCAAAACACTTAACACACACTGAATGAGGAACTGGCTAGCAACAATTAGGATTAACAAATACACAACAATAAAGTAATTAACACCTTTTAGGCAGGATTAGAAAAGAAATTTAATCAACAATAGTTACTGACCAGCAAATCAGGGAAGACAGATTCAAACTCACCAATCAGAAATGACAAGTTTGAAAACCACGAAAGGGTATAAAAACCAATGTTTAAAGGTCATTCTGTCTAGCTAGCCAGGGACTCAAGCTGAATTGTCACTCAACTTTGATCCTCGTAATTAAACCTCTTTTTCCGGTAGCTGGCTTCACAATCTATTTCTTCTGTGTTGCGCCGTCAAGGAGAATCCCGGCTGGAAGAATCAAATGGGGAAATTCCTCCCAACACTACATTTGTTTTGTTGTCGATATTTAAGTTCTTAACTGTAGTCCTGGTTTTATTTTTGTCTGGTTTTCTAGCACTCTTTTTATAATCCTCTATTTTATTGATATTTTGAATTGCTGTATTTTACCATCTGTGATAATGTTATGACCTATGGGTGTAACAATAAATCTATTTACTTATTTACTAATGCATACACTCTTCTGTTTATCTAATAATACTCATCTACAATGAAATATCTTTTAGAAAAAGTCAAGAGTTGTAACTTTAAAATGGTCTAACTCTGAATCTGTATAGGAACTACTAAATTCTTGCAAAGTCCAAACCTTCCCTACTTCTGTTACTGAGTCTACCCAGGAGTCTTATTATAAACGTAGGTATCTCCAAGGAGAATGTTACCCCTTTTCCAAACCTAATCAGAGATCCAAGGAAGTCATAGTGTGATAAAATTTACTGCATCATGAGGTATTGCCCTGTCAGTCCCTGACAGATATTCTTTTTATCTTGCCATTACTTCATAATCTGAGTAAATGAATAGCTGATCCCAACTCATCAGACTTAGGTCTTTCTTTGCAAGACTAAACCAGAAATCTTCTCAGGTGGATTCTCGAGTGTGAAGAGTCCTAGAACATATCTTTTTCCATCCCTCTAACTGTATTTTTATTTAAATTGTTTGTGAGGATGGTTTTCCTGAAATGTAGGGCACTAAATAAATAAATAAATATAGCAAACTGGGTTAAAGTTTAAATTGGTCTCCAATTTAAAATACAGTAGATACATGCATTTACTGAATCTTTGGTAGTTTTCATTGTCTGGTTTCATGATTAACTCTTTCAATAACTGTTTAAATTTTGCCTTAAAGTAAAGTAAAAGCAGCAATTGTTGTAGCAGAAGTCATAAGTACAGTATTTGCACAGTACATTTAAACATTTCTGTGGCACAATTTCATTTGTATAGCATTTAATCTGTAAAAAAAAATTGCAGATACATAAGGTAAATGAATAAGACAATAACTAACACCAAGTGTACCAAGTTAATAAAATAATTGTGAACAAGCACAATATTTATTTTCCTACAGCAGCCAGCATGGAGAAATTTCATTTGACATTTAGCTGCAGACTAGGCAAAATTGCTGAAGCTTTTACTGTTTTTCCTTTGGTTGATGACAACAGAAATGTGATTTTGTAATGATCAAGTCAGTGAATTTTACTCTCCAAGAGAAGTAGAGGTTTTTTCATTGCTCTGCAAAAATAAAGTAGTGAAACAAATGTGGACTGATATCCTTGATTATGTTTGCTCCATGCAAGCAGAAGGCAATATTATTCGGCAGTGTTTCTCAATATTGGCAACTTTAAAATGTGTGGACTTCAACTCCCAGAATTACCTAGCCAGCAGGCTGATCTTTTCAAGATTGAGTAATACTGTTGCAGAGGATATTTTCGAGTATTGCTGATCACCCCGGCAGGTCTAATATGCTATCTATAACCTTGAATTTGCTGGTTTAGTGTTTAAGCTTTAGACATTCCAAGGACATGGATGGAATGACAATATTCATCTACTGTCAGAAGTACAGACCAAGAAAGAATGGCTTTTTTCATATAGCTGATTTTGTTTACCTCCATCCTGCTAGTGCCATTACTGTCATAAGGAGAGTGTCTTTTGCCATTTTTCTAGTGATGACAGTGGTTGACTCCTCCTCCTTTTTTGTCAGTGTCCTCCTAGTTACTTCATCTGTCACTTTTGCTGGATCATTGTCTGATGGTTGTGGGGTCTTACAGCACTGCATGGTATTAGAATCCCATTATCACATGCTAGGACAGTAATTAACACTTGTCACCTTGGACTTCTATTTATTAATCATTTGCCTATTCACACAGTGATTTTCATGACAAAGCTCTTCATGACATGCTGGTTTATTAAGAATTGGTCTTGTCCAGGGTACAATTCTTTCTTCCCAGTATTGACAACTGCAAAATGATTGCTTGTGCATAATTGTACCCCACAAAGAAAAGAAAAAAAAAGATTTTTTTTTTAAAAAATGATGCCTGGCCATCTGCATCTTCTGCATTCATTAATGTCCTTCAAGAGTATTATATAAATTCATTACCTAACAAAATAACAGCCCAGACGTCTTTGCAATCTGTTCTCAGTATATTCACTTGTCACACTGGGGTTAATAATAGAAACATTTTAGCATACAACTTGTATAAACAAGCAAGAAAGGTGCTAAATACTTCAAATTCATCTGTGTTTAGTTCAGAAAACCTGAGATATCCCACCTCAGACTCACCTTTATGTGCAACATTCATAACTTGCTCAATCACAACAAGTTTGAATTATGTTCTCCTTCCAAGAAGTTTTTATTTATTTATTTCCCTCCTTTTTTGCATAAATAACTCAAGGTGACAAACATACCTAATGCTCCTTCTTTCTCCTATTTCCCCCATTAACAATAGCCCTGTGAGGTGATTTTGTCCTACTATTTGCTTTTGTATTTTTGTATTTTATTCTATATGCTAATAAAATGTTACAAACCATAAAAAAAAGAGAAGGCTCTCAGGGGATAAAGGTGGGGAAGGTAGTTTCTGGCAGTTGTCTTTACTTCCTATATTTGATCCAGGAAGCCAAAGTTCCCTGACTTTTTTATGGAGAAATATTATTAGATTTTATCATAAAGGAAGTCAGGCTATAGCCAAAAGGTATATTTCACCAAGAAGGATCATAAGCTTTTCCTAATGGGTTGAAAAATGATTGATTCTGGTACTGTCTGTTTGTCCTGCTGTTAAAAAAAGGAGAGGGAATTGTAGAAAAGAAAATCAGGTCTGGTTCCAAGTCAGGAGAAAGAAACTAAAATAAAATGGAGGCTGCTAGGAAAGAAGATGTCTGTTGGTGAACAGAAGTGACAATAGCATGCGGTTCTGAAACAGCTGACAAAACATAATTGAGCATAGGTGGGTTTTTATACATTCTTTGGTGCTTTGTGATTGGAATGCCTGTTTGTTGTGAAATGTACTGTGACCTGTGCTTGAGTGTGCCCTTTTAGTACTCTAATTATTGTTGCCTGAGTCCCATCGTGGGTGGGAGGTCATGCCCTGTATTTGGAGCTGGGTGAGGAATGTAGATTTTAGATGTAGATTTTAGATCTAATCCCGTCTTCTGTAGGAGCTTTGGCTGAATGCATTTTGTTTATGAATGGGTTGGCCAGGCTTTCTTGATAGGTACAAAATATCCATTTCTAAAGACTCAGACTTCTGCTTGAGGCTGTTTTTCCTATAGCAGGAAGACTGGGGCTCCTTTCTGCCTTTAAGAACATGTTTCTCCTCTTCTCCTTTAGGGGAAATAGAATATTCTGCCTTTTTTTAATATTCCCTAAAATATTTCATTCTCTAGAAGTGGGGGGGGGCTTCCCATGGAAGGAAAGAAAGAAAGAAAGAAAGAAGGAAGGAAGGAAGGAAGGAAGGAAGGAAGGAAGGAAGGAAGGAAGGAAGGAAGGAAGGAATTTTTTTTAAAGTCATCTCGAGTGTAAACTCAAAAGAATAAGATAAGGTATGCTTATGAAATAATGAGGTTCCAGTAGGAAACTTGAAGGATTAATGATGAAAGGCATAAATTAAGAAAGGTCATATTATGGAAGATGCACAAATAGATATAATAGAATTCAGTATCTGCTATGGCTAATGACTTTTCCTCTGGGCATGAACAAAGGATAGTCAGAAAATGTGGATATTTGCTTATTGATTTAAATGTCAAAATGACTTGCCAGACATACCTAATGCAAATATACTTCTGCTAAATATGTCATTGTCTTGTTAAAATTCAACAATCAACCATTGAAATGGAGAAGCTGAGATGTTCAAACAACCTAAGGTTGGAAAGCTCATCCTTGGGACCTTTTAATTGACATTTTATTTGTGCTTTAGCCAGAATGAAGTTATGAGCCAAAGTGGAAATGAAGATTAGGGAATAAGTAAACAAATTAGGTAACAGAATGAATAATGCTAATGCCTAATAGGAAAAGTTCTTAATTTGAATTTCCATCTAAATGTGGAATTCTACTTTATCTGATTTTGGATCCAACATAGTGTAAGATTCTATTTTTGGGAGATGTAAAGAGAGAAGTCCCATTGGTCCAGCCTAAATATTGGTGCTGCTGGAGCACATGCTCCCAATCTGACCTCAAATTGGAGAGAGAGTGAGAAGGAGAGACAAAACAAAAAGGCTGGAGAGAAAAATAGAACAGCAAAGTTATAGGCATGTGCAGGATACTGGCTGACTCCTGGTTAGGAAGAGAGAAGAAAGGTTCATGGGTGGCTTCCCTGGAAGGAGGGAAGTGAAAACAGACAAATAGGATATTTTCACCCAAGAGCCAAGACTAGAAGGAAAGGTCCAGCTGCTTACATGCAACATTTTCATGGAAGACAAACAAACAAACAATCAAACAAGTACATTGCACCACTCATCTCACCTAAGTAACTTTGGAAAGAGGGTGTTGTTAATCATTAGACAAGCCCCAGTCTTAGGGAAGAACTGGGCAGAAGTCATTGAAAGAGGTTCTTCCCCAGCAGAGAAGCAGTAGGTATTCAGTGAAGCAGATATAGGAGAAATTCAAGCCATGCTGAGTACCCAGCATTAAATCCAGAACATTTTTTTGACTCTCTTTCTTGAGAGAAAGGGGGAAAAGCAGGAAAGCTGGAGGGAGTCTCTGGCAGTGAGGAGGAAACCTGACATCATGTGAACATCAGGATTGTGTTGTTGTAAATATTTGTTGTACATAGTTTAATTGTAAATAATAATAAAAACATAAATTCCTCCACTGTCTTGTTTCTCTATTTTCTTCCTTTCTTACTAGAGGCAGCAAAAGTTTTGCAGCATCAGTTTCTACCTTCCTCTGTCAACTATGCCCCATGGTATTGGCTGAAACACAAATAACATTTTTTTGCACTGGGGAACTGGACTAATATTGCATAGTGTCATGGCATTTATGAAAATTTTGCCAGTTGAAACATTGTTAAAAGTCCCATCAATTTAACAGAAAGTTAAAGTGTGAACTAACTCTTGAAGTCAATGGAACTGCTAGATTCTGTATATATTTCTGTGCTGATCAATCAGAGGAATTACAATGGGGGTAATTTAGATCGGCATAGTAAAATAATGCCCAAGGTTTGGCAATCCGCATTTCAACAATAATGAAATGAGAATTGCAGATAATTTCATATTTCAAAAATTAATAGGGATTGTGAATATGAAATAAACACCTGCCACTTGGGAAGAAGACTATAGCAGATCATGATGACGTATTAAAGCACAGTGTCTTCACATTGACCACAAGAGTATTGTTATCAAAACTGTGTTTTTCTCAGTTGCAGCATATGATTTGAAAACTAGACCATCAAAAAGCTGAACAAAATTAAATGGATGTTTTTAATTATGATATTAGAGAACATCTTATATTGCAAGAAAAAAAATCCTTCATCACCAAAGCATTAAAACCAGACTGCTCCCCGGAAGCACCAATAAGCTAAAGCTTATATATTTTGAATAAATAATATGAAGGCAAACCTTGGGAAAAACTGTGATGCCTGGAAAAATAAAATGGAAAAAGAGCTGAAAAAGATGAAGTACGTAGACATTATCACTGTTGATACAAATGTTCAACAGAGTTGTTTCTGACAAGACAGTTCTGGTAGAATCATATCCAGTGAACTAGGAAGATTCAGAGCATCAACAGATGATATTAGTTCTTGTATTCTTCATATCTTCCTGCATTTTTAATTAAAAAAAGCTTTATTAACAAGTTATTAATAGTCTTCTGTATTTTGGAATAGGGAAAAGTGATTCAAAGTATTATAAATTTCTTTGGATGTAGACAGTTTAGAAACTTCCATACTTGTCTACCAATGGACGATTATCTTTGCATATGCATTTTTGTTTATTAGAATAAAACAGAGGCTCAGAAATGTTATATTATGCAAAAGTCTTTTTTGTGTATGAAAACATCTTTTTTTCTCTTAGAACAATTCCAGTAAAATCAATGAAGTTTAATTCCAGGTAAAAAAATAGCCTTGTATTTCAGACTAACAGAGCTTATTCATAATTTCTAGACTGTCTTTACGGAGGAACCCTTGCAGAACACCTAGAGAGTATTTTTCAAATAAACATGCATTGGATTATATATTTAGAGGCACAGTGAATATCTAGAAAGATTGGAAGGTGTAAAACACTTCTCCACATATACATTTCATTTTGTAACAAACTATTTCATTATTTTTTCTCTGATATCTGAATATACTTTGTGGAGAGCAGCAAAATTGCCAGAGGGAAGATAAAATTACTCCAACTTAAATGTTTGGGGACAATACAGGGAAAAGATCAATAGGTCTTTCAGCGATTTGAGCATAAAAAAATTTGTGTGCATAAAAGGCCTTGGAGGTTATTTTTCATATAATATTAGACTACATTATTTGCAAAGTACCTCTTAACACAATGCCAACACTTTTGATTTCTTCATAAACACCATTCAGCATCTGAATCTGTTCATTTGACATCTGGCATAATAATCCACTGAGACTTTGAGCCGTCCTAACTATAAGTCACTTTTTTCTTTTCATATACTATATGAACTGCCAGTGCAATTTGTCACTGACAGATCATTTCTTTGAACAATTGAAGAATTGTGAACAATAAATTTTGACTATATGTATCATCCTCTTAAGGAGAAAGATTGGAAATACTTATAATTTTAATCCATCAGCGTGGAGACATAAAATGTCTAATTAGTCTAAAAGCAATGAAGACAGTATATAAATTATTGAAGCCATATTCACCTCAAAATACAACACAATGCATTTCTATAGTGGACTCCTGTTTATATATTTGTAATGGAGGCAACCTATCTCTGCCTAGTTACTGCATAGGTTTGTTGTTGTGATATAATAAAACAGAGATGCCTATCAATTCCATTGGTGGTGCCATGGTGGCACAGTGGTTAGAATACAATATTGCAGGCTATTTCTGCTGACTGTTCACTGCCAGTAATTCGGCAGTTCAAGTCTCACGGGCTCAAAGTTGACTCAGTCTTCCATCCTTCCGAGATCAGTAAAATGAGGAACTAGGTTGTTGGGGACAATATGCTGACTCTGTAAAGCACTCTGAAGCAATATATAAGTCCAAGTACTATTACTATTGCTATTTTGATTTCATGGAGAGAGAAAAAAGAGATTCAAATCCAAAATATAAAAATGTTTTCTAGTTTTTAAAGAAATGTTTTATAATTAAATTTATAAAACTATAATTTATGTAAGCATATTAACTAATGTCTTTAGTGTATATTTCAAATTAGCAACTAAAATTTTGTTGTTGTTATTTGCGAAGTCATGTCTGACCCATCGCAACCCCATAGACAATGCTTTTCCAGGCCTTCTTGTCCTCTACCATCTTCTGGAGTCCATTTAAGCTCACGCCTACTGCTTCAGTGACTCCATCCAGCCACTTCATTCTCTGTCGTCCCCTTCTTCTATTGCCCTCAATCTTTCCCAGCATTAGGCTCTTGTCCAGTGAGTCCTTCCTTCTCATTAGGTGGCCAAAGTACTTGAGTTTCAATGTCAGGAACTGACCTTCTAAAGAGCAGTCAGGGTTGATCTCCTCTAGGACTGACCGGTTTGATCACCTTGCAGTAAATTTAATTCCACAGCATCCTATTTCCTCCAAAAGTAAATAGATGTAACTTTTTATTAAAGCTAGCTGTTTCCCAAGTCTTTGAGATGCTTCAAAATGATTTTTTTTCTTTGATTCACAGTATTGTCACCTATGTCAAATATGTATGTTAGTGGCAAGAGATGCCAATTCAGTCAAAATAAGATTACAGTTACAAAATTCTTACAAGTGATATTTTCTGGCAGGATCGGATGAAATAAATAGCGCAGTTTTCTTCTCTCTGGTTATCAGTTTTCTCACCTGGCACTCTTCCTTAGTATCTAACACTCCATTGTGCAAGTAAGCATAAATTTAGATGCCCAATTTTGGCATATGGTGTTCTGTTCTAATCATCATTCCGCCAAGCCTCCTTCACTCTTTCATTTTCTCTTGTGGTGGTCACCACTGTTGGTATTAAAATAGGAGAGATCATGGCGGTGGCCAGGGCAAAGTATTGCCACTGTCTTAAAAGAAGAGAAGGGAAATTTATTATTAGGGATTGGTAAATTTGGTAGAAAAAAAGGTTGTGCATTGGTACAGAGGTACCAATAGGTTGGGTACAGTTTGAAGGCTATAGTCTGCTATCATTGCCTTCCTGTATTGTTGCTTGAAACCAAGCCAAATAAGCACATGTACCTATAATTATATATTGTTTACTTATGGTGTTTCTCCTTCATGTACCGAATTTTAGTTCCCAAATTGTTTAGACATGAACATTTCATCTTGTACTATTTTGAGCACATTGATGGCACTACACAAATAAATGCTTTGACTTTTTGGGGGGGGGGGAGAAGTAAAAAACTGTCTCAGATGCCCCAAATTGTACCTGATGTGGGGTTTGACTAAAGTCAGAAAATGTCACTGTTATTTAGTTATTTGATCAAAAAGTGATGTTATTTCCATCTTTGTATGATACTCTGGATTGTCTTGCCTTGTTTCCAGATTGGACAGCCCTTTTGAAGAAATAGTACTTTATAGGAGAAGTAAATTACAATTGTTTCAGTACCTACTATTCAGTACCTACTATTTCAGTATTTACTACTTCCATCTTATTCTTTATTATATCATGCATAGTCAGTCAAATCATTCCATTTACAATATCTAATCAAAATAAACTGAAGGTGCAGTGAACAGATGATTTTCACAGCATTTTGTTTACAAGGTGCATTAATTTAATTAGTTTGCCACAAATACTGGCTTAATATATCCTTAGGTTCTTTGATTCCCTAAATTGGTTGTGAACTATCTATCTAAAAACATGGAATTGTGAAGACATTCAACAGTCACTTTTAGTTGCTTTGGATACTGTATTCTAAATATCTTAAGTGAATCTCCTGAGGTAAGGAAAGAATTTAAACCTCGTGCCCCTAATCAATAGCTGTTAATAAAAATAAAATGAATAGGAAGTTTGATTCTATGATGATATTGAACAACATCATTATTGGGATTTATACTTAATTTTCATCACTCTTTTCATTCTTTGCATAGTCGTGGAATTGTTTTAAACAATACCGAAGTGTTCTGCAATGTAATGAAAATGTGAGTGTTTTACTAGTTAAAAAAGAAATATGCAATATCCCCAAACACCATAATATCTGAAAAAGTAAGGCAGATGTTTTAAAGGAGAAAGATAAATGCTATGTTCTTTGTACAGCCCTGATGTCCCTGAAAGCAGAACACCAACATTCCATTTGAAGCACCATAGTTGAATTCTTTACATCCTTCTTGGAAAAGCCTTGGAGAGCTAGGAGTGAAATTCCTACCCCTCATTCTGCCCAGATTTGAGAGGATGGCTGGCATTCTGTTCATTCTACAATGACCATTAGAGACCCAGCCCAATAGAGCCACTTAAGGACTATATGCGATTTTCTCATAAGACAGTTCTAATTTAGGCACAATTTAAATATTCATAAATAGCTTTATTTCAGTAAAATTGCTTACTTCATATTTAGAAGATGCTTACTTCATTGATGAGTGTGCAAACTATGGAATCTATTCACTATCATTTACTATTCATCCACAAAAGAAGAATTGCAGGATAAAGGCCAGGAAGAATTCAAAAGTTAAACTTCTGGAGGAAGGGAGGGACGGAAGGAAGGGAGGGAGGGAGGGAAGACGTTTTCCCAATGCTCACAGAAGGAAACTCAATGATGAAACTGTCAGGAATTTAGAACATTGTCCCACTCTCGGTGCTTTTTTTTTTTCCCCCTTCCATGGTCATTCTGTTTCTGTTTAGGTAAGGAAATATATCTGAAGTGATGAATAACACGATGGGCTACAGGCTGAGTGGTCACTATTAAAACTGAACATATCCACTTTTTTTAATAATAATAAACTTTATTACGGCCATAGACCAGCAATAGCCATAACTTTTTACACTATATTAAATAATAATAATAATAAAAATAGTACAAACATTAATAGTAAATAATAACATCCCTGTTAAGAAAATACATGTTCTCAAAATGTTAGGGTCACTCCCTAATTTACATGAATGGATAGCCGATTAATATCTGAGTAAATATAATGTTCCAAACATAATTAGAGATATCTCCCAAAAATTGGCACAAGTTGACGACTACAAATCTGTAACCAATTTTTTTCTTGTGAACATTGCCGCAACACAGTATTTTGCCACTGCATGCGTGATAGCAGGGTTTGAGTCTTGGAGGAGAAAGCCTACATAAAAATTGTCTGCCCTCCCTGGCAATCTCTCTAACAAAGGGAGAATATATGCTGTCCTATAAACTTGGTATAACTCACAGTACAATAAAACAGGTGAGATATCTTCAACTTCTCCTTTACCACATATACATACCCGTTCTGCTATTGGTGTTCTCTTATACCTGCCCTGTAAGAGTGCTGAGGGAAGAATGTTAAATCTGGCTCTGAAAAAAGCTATTCTTTGTTTTGGGAAGGTCAGATTATTCAAATATCTTGCCGCTTCCTACACACCCTGTTTGATTCTATCTCTACTGTGGCTAGGCAACCTATTTAGTTCTTCTTGGAACTCCATGTCCTTTATTCTATTGGATATTACTTGCTTTGCTTGGTCAAAGCCTAGGGACATTAAGAACATTGAAGAGAGCCCATAAGAGCCCAGTTTATGATCTATCGCCTGCTTCCAGGGGGGAGGAAAATTGTCAGTCAGCACTAACAGGGACAATCCCTCTGGAAAAAAATGCATTTTAAGCCAGTGAATGATCATCATCTTCCAGGCTCTTACCTGGATTTGGGGCATGCCTGTCTCAATTCTTAATTGGGCATTTGGGGTTCCTTTGGGTGCAGTTGGCTTGCAGGAAACATATCCACTTTGCACATGGTTGTCTTCTATACAGCATTCATTGTCACTGTAACTGAATTCATCCACCTTGCTGTTGTTCATCCTTCTGACTTTCCCAGCATTAAAGCCTTCACTAGAGAGGCTTTACATAATGTGCCCAAAGTAAGATAATTTGAGCCTGGTTATTTGTGCCTTGAGTGAGAACCCTGGATTGATTTGTTCAAGGTTCCATTAGTTTGTGTTCTTTTCTTCTATTTTAGATTTTATATCCAGTAAGTTGCTTTTGTCACTGTCACTGAAGTGATCACCTATCTCCAGAATCTTCCTATATCACTGCTGCCTAATATATGTTCCTGCCTCCTTTTCCTGGGCATCTAGGATGCTGCTGCTAGGAGTATATATTCTTGGCATATATTCCCAACATTCTTTGTTCATCCCTAACAAAAACCCTTATTACAATGAAGCAGCACATGAGGACCTGTGGGTGGAGGGATCAGTAATAAAGGCAATAGATTTCTCATTACATTTTTTGGGATATCTGTTGGCCCTCAGATGTTGCTCGTATGTTGCCACTGGAAGTCTTAATACAATATGCGTTGCATGTATTTCCTGGTTAAATTAATACAAGTCCAGAATTTTACACAATGATACTAGAATGTTTACAGATATTAATTGCAACTATAAAACAAAGTTCACAATCATATTGCATTTTAATAAGGTTCAGGCAAAATAAAGAAAAGTTTGTAGCTGATCATTTGGATGAAAGATAGTATTTAGAAATGTACATATCTGATTCTGCTGATAGATTTTGTGTTATATCTTGTAGATCAAATGTGTATTTCATTCTGCTTAATTGGAAATCTTATCTTAAGATGTTTCAAAAATGTACATTTTTAATTTTAACATTCCAAATAAGGTAACCTTATGTGTGTTTGTCTAGAGAAATATTTCATTGGAGATAAGTATTCTGTCTGGACAAAAATGGAAAGTGAAGGGTACAAGTTGCCCAAGAAATTACTGTAAATATGATGTATAAGTCTGCTTGGAAGATTCTTTTTATTTACATCAAATTCTAGCATGCTTAGGTAAAACTACCATTGCCAATATATGACAATGCTTGTATTTAAACACATATAAATTTCACTAGTGGCTCGTAGCTTCATTTGAAATATTGATAGACTTGCTTCAACTAAAGCATATTGCCTTTTCATATTGCTGCCTTTCAAATTTTGCATCTTGCTCAATAAAACTGTGAGATACCTATATAGGTAAAACCTTTGAGTTCCATTGGAAAATTGCTTGCCAAGTTCTAAGCATGTATTTAGTCACTTCTTAGATTTAAAATAAATTATGAAAGGATTCTTCTGAATTTCTGCTTTTTCATAATTCCTTCTAGAAATTTTTACTGATCTTATGTTCTTATCGTTGAAATCCCTGAGGCCCAGTCATTTTATACTTCTCAATCATACCCATGACAATTTTTTTGAACTATATTACTGATAAATGTAACCTATGCTGAATATTTCTCTCAATTTGTCCTACTACAGACTTATTTTTCTTTTCTTTTTTTCAAAGCACTATTTAACAATCAGCTGTCCATTCTTGTTGGACTTTCAAAAAAGTGGGTATACTAAAACAAAATTGGTTGCTAAATATCAGAGTCTTTCTACAATATTTTAGATTTTTCCTAGGATTTGTTCAACCCACTTTCCAAACCTTTTAAAATGAAAATGTTGCTCTTTAAAATACTTGATATAATAGAAATGAAAAGTCAGAAAATAAAGGAAAAGCACAAGATTTAAATATTTTTTAACAAAAAGCTATAACTGATATAAAATAAGATTATATGAGGAAACAGAAGTAGAAGAGATTGATAATTTTCATCACATGATAATCCCGAATGAAAATAACCTGTATTCAATTGATGTGGTTCAACGTCTGATATGAAACTATATTTTCCTTTCCGCATCTGTTTCTTCAACATTTTTCTCCGCCAGGAATGAAAATTGTTATTTTTATGGAAGCTATAATCCTCCAGATATTTTGTCTATTTTCTTGATAAGCATTGCAGTTCTTCAACTGCAAGAAGTTCTTCAAGAAATATTTG
Organism: Bothrops alternatus; assembly: GCA_034064705.1. Taxonomy (NCBI): domain Eukaryota; kingdom Metazoa; phylum Chordata; class Lepidosauria; order Squamata; family Viperidae; genus Bothrops; species Bothrops alternatus. The sequence goes on along the minus strand of JARGCV010000224.1, from coordinate 1,827,653 downwards.
ATGTTGCTATAAGAAAATAGCAAAAATAATTACTTCCATTTCAAACTTCAAAGCCAGAATCTTACTTTGTGTCACTGAAAGCAATGGCACAGTCAAACCAGGTTCAAAGGGACACAAAATTATAAAATTATCATGGTTTTATTAAATTAATGAGACAAAGAAGTTTTCCATTTATTGTCAGAAATATTATATTTGTGGTTGCCCCTAGACAGCATTTGCAATCCCTAATCCAAAAATTTAAGTGGATGAAATGTCATAAGATAAACCATGTTTCAAGAACACAGCATTCAGTATTTGTATGGAATTTCTTGCCTGAGAGTACCAAGATAACATGAGATTCCAGGTGATTTTTTAAAAAAATAAATAAAAATAAAGCCTGCACAATCGTTTGAAATAATGCAATAATTCTTGAAAGACACTGCTTCCTGCTTTACATGATTCCTTTTTAAACTTGCTGCAAATCACTAATTTGTGTTTATGATGGGAGCAGGTTTTTTTTGTAAAGAGTTGGGGCAATGGATTAAGTGTGCAAATAGGAAAAGTTTAGATTAATTATAAGCCAATTTAACTGTGAATGTATTTCACTTTTGACCAGCACACAATACCTTACTTAATCACAATAATTTTTCCCTTATTCTCTCTCTTTGTTATGCACATGTTGGGAGAAAGTGAGTTTTTTGTTCTGACCTCCCTGAAATAATTAGATAATTATTTTTAAGCATACAGAATTAATCAATAAAGTATTGCAAGTCATATTTCTTCTGGTTATGGCTGTTCATTCTTTCTCTGAAATCTGAACTGTGGCTCCCGCAACCAACAACATGTATAACACTGTCTACATGGGGCTGCCATGGAAGATCATTCAAAAAGTTTAACTGGTGCAGAAAGCAGCTTCATGGGTAATAACTGGCACCAAATATAAGGCCCATGTAAATCACTCCTGCATGAGCTGTGTTTATTACCAGTGTGTTTCTGGGTGCAATGCAAGGTGCTGGTGATTACCTCTAAAACTCTGCATGGGTTGGGACAATGGTTTTTTATATGTTTTTTTATATGTTTTTTAAAGTTTAGGCTGTACACCGCCCCGAGTCCTTCGGGAGAGGGGCGGTATAGAAATTTAATAAAATAAATAAATAAATAAATAAATGGTATCTGAGGGATCACCTTTTTTCAAAGAATTTCTACCCATCCAATTAGATCAAATGGGATGGCCATGCTGCGTATCCCGTCAGCCAAAGAATGTCAGCTGACGGAGACTAGACAATGAGCTTTTTCTGCCACAGTTCCTGCTCCCTTTGGAGATTAGAATGGCCCCAATACTGTTAGCCTTCCATAAAGTTAACCAGAGTCACTCGTAGCCTCCCAAGAGTCATTTGCTGAGATGGGCAACTATAGAAATCAATCAAACAATCAATCAATCAATCAAAGAAACAAACAAACTACCTGATGATTTCAGTACTGTAGACCTAACACATCTTGCTACTTTTGGAGCCATCAAATTCCTAGGCATTCTAATAGAGGGTGCTTTATGGACCCAACTTGTGAGACATCAAATGGAATTGAATGCAGAAAATGGCATTCTTAGTTGTAATCAGCATGCTCCCTGAGATCAGGTCAGCATCATCTTTTCATTTTTAAAAAACTAGTGCACTTAGACTTGGTTATATGCCTGATATTAGAATTCTACTTCTCTGGGTATTGGCTGCTGGAAAGGAAGTGTTCTGATCTTTTGTTTCTTCTTAACTTTTTCATTTGTCTCCTTTAAATAGTGTGTAAATATGTGTCTGTTGATGACTGATTTCTTATTGAATGCCAAATGTCTGGGAATTCTCTAGCATTTTTGGATTTAGCTTGGTCTCAGATTGTCCCAGTTGAAACTGTGGTTGAGTCTCTCCATTTGTTGCCAGATTAAGGAGTTTTCATTGTTTCTTCTGACTGCTAGTTGGTGTTCACAGATGTGCTCTGCTAATCTATCCTACATTGTAGCTGTTGTAGTCCTTGTAATGCACATTGTAGATGACTCCTGTTTTTTTCTTAGCTACCTCATCTATATTAGTTACTTTAGATATTTTGGAGGATTTGAGTTGGTTTATGTGCTATAGTGAAGTTTAATAAAAAAATAAGTAGTAATAATAATCTGTTGTTTGTTTCTGAAATGTTTTTCACATATGGTAGTATTATCATTTTAATACTTGTATTGATTGTCTTCTAAGGGGTTGACACTTGTGTGAATATCCCTTTTGAATAGATGGTCTATTTCCTTTTTCTTGTGTTCTGGATTGTTGTGGTGCATTTGTACCATCTGAATAATATTAATGTACAGTTCCTCTTGTTGCTTTATTATTGCTTTATTGATATTGTTTCATTAATGGACCATTTGGTTAGTGTGGTTTGTTCTTTTGTTAGACTTGCATTTCTAACTACTACCATCTCATCTGCTGATAAGGATATCGAGGAAGGATAGTGTGTTGTTATTCCTTTAATCAGCTGATAATTTCATGTGTCTTCTCTAGTTTTTATTTTTAATTATGATGATATAATATGAATGAAGAATATTATTATTGAATTATTTCTAAACTATAGCTCTATCATACATACATTCAAAATTATGGATCTGGTATGTAGACAACACTTTCATCATTATACCTCTAAGTCAGTGGTTCTCAACCTTTTTTAGGTTGAGACCCCACTTTGCGCCGCCCACGCGCGCTGCGACCCCGACCTGGGAGCGGACCGCAACATGCCGATCTGCGCATGCGCGTGCGACAGGCCCGAACCACGCATGCACGTGAAGCGGCGAACTGCACATGCGCAGAACCGGCGGGCCCGCCGGCTCCAGACCAGGCCGGCCTCGCCTCCGGCAGGCACACAGAGGAGCGGTCCGGAGCAGGCGGGCGCAAAGCTGCCTCCTTCCCGCTCCGCTCCGCCCCAGGCCCGGCCTCCAACTCGCCCTCCGGCAGCCGACCAAGCGGTCGGGGCAGCCGGACCTCGAGGCGGGCCTGCACTTCACCGAGGCCAGCTCGGCTGTGGCGAGAGGCGCCCAGCGGCCGCCTCCGGCCCCCAAGTCCGCGCTACGGACTGGCATCCAGGTCGCAGCGCTCCACCTGCCAGGCTCGTCCAGGATACCCGCGCCTTCCGCAGGGCCGGCAGCAGCCGCAGGTAGGTAGGCGGGCAGCAGGACTGGGGACCGGCTCCTTCCCCGGCTCGGCCTCCCCCCACGCCCGGCTCCTTCCCCGGCTCGGCCTCCCCCTACGCCCGGCTCCTTCCCCGGCTCGGCCTTCCCCCACGCCCGGCTCCTTCCCCGGCTCGGCCTCCCCCCACGCCCGGCTCCATCCCCGGCTCGGCCTCCCCCCACGCCCGGCTCCTTCCCCGGCTCGGCCTTCCCCCACGCCCGGCTCCTTCCCTGGCTCGGCCTCCCCCCACGCCCGGCTCCTTCCCCGGCTCGGCCTCCCCCCACGCCCGGCTCCTTTCCCGGCTCGGCCTTCCCCCACGCCCGGCTCCTTCCCTGGCTCGGCCTCCCCCCACGCCCGGCTCCTTCCCCGGCTCGGCCTCCCCCCACGCCCGGCTCCTTTCCCGGCTCGGCCTCCCCCCACGCCCGGCTCCTTCCCCGGCTCGGCCTTCCCCCACGCCCAGCTCCTTCCCCGGCTCGGCCTTCCCCCACGCCCGGCTCCTTCCCCGGCTCGGCCTCCCCCCACGCCCGGCTCCTTCCTTGGCTCGGCCTCCCCCCACGCCCAGCTGGGCGCCTTACTGCCTGCTTTGGCCGCCGCCGCCGCCAACCGAGGGAGGGAGCTGGCCCGGGCGGGCTCCCCAGTCCTGCCGCCCGCTTACCTACCTGCGGCCGCTGCTGGCCCTGCGGAAGGCGCGGGAGTCCAGGACGAGCCTGGCAGGTGGAGCGCTGGGACCTGGACGCCAGTCCGTAGTGCGGACTTGGGGGCCGGAGGTGGCCGCCGGGCACCTCTCGCCACAGCCGAGCCGGTCTCGTTGAAGTGCAGGCCTGCCTCGAGGTCTGGCTGCCCCGACCGCTTGGCCGGCTGCCGGAGGGTGAGTTGAAGGCCGGGCCTGGGATGTGGCGGAGTGGAGCGGGAAGGAGGCAGCTTTGCGCCCGCCTGCTCCGGACCGCTCCTCCGTGTGCCTGCCGGAGTTTTGCGCATGCGTGTGCGGATCGGGTCGTCGTGCGCACCGCACATGCGCGGTTCGGCCCGTCGCGTGCACGCGACAGGCCGAACTGCGCATGCACCGGCCAAAAAAAAAATTAGAAAAATTTAAAAAATTAAAAAAAAATTAAAAACAAAATGGCGGCCCGGGGTGTCCGGCGACCCCCGCGAAATGGTCTCGTGACCCCAAATGGGGTCGCGACCCCAAGGTTGAGAACCGCTGCTCTAAGTGCTCATTCCAACCTGATGAATTATCTTTTAAGCAAGATATTATTTCATTATCTTTTTTCAAGTAAAGATTTTTGGAATTGACCAATCAACTATCTTTTTTTTTCTAACCTTGATACTGGTAGTCTATATCAGAGAGAACAGAAGATAGAGATACTAGCTATTTTATCAACTTAGTCCAGTCAAAATTATTTTCATTTTTTTTAAAAAAAAATATTAGTGTAAATACTTTACTGATATGCACTATTGTTAGAATGATCAATTCTGCAAGTTATTATGTTGGTGGATAGGTAGTTGTATCTTTGTAAATGATGTAAATCTCCCCTTGCACCTGAAGTGGGACCAAGAGGTTTATTACCAAGGAAGCAAAGTGTATCCAGGCCAAACATAGAAATAACAAAGAACAGCTGAGAATTCAAATGAGCCCAAATAGAATTCAGCTTTCATTACACATGGAGTCAATTGGATCAAATCATGACACTTAAATTGGGGTGGAGAGGGAGGAGAATCAGATAATACGTTCAATTTTATTTTTGAAGATTAATTTTCACCAGTGGGAGTGAGAGTGGAAGATTTTTTTCCTGAACTAATACTGAAGATATGTTAGGTGTTAACATAGAACATAGCCCAATTTCACTCTTAGTAACATCTGTTCATTCTGGTTCATTGAATTCTAAAAAAAATTAAAACATAATATTGATTTTAAAATAGGAAAATTTATAAGCAGTGAGTTATTAGATTTAGCTAGAGTTCTTTTCTCTTTCTTTTATTTCTAGTTTTTTTTTGCTTACTACAGGTTACTTTCCTGCACTGTTCATATTGTCACTTACCTGAAATAGCATGATAGACACACATTTATGAAACTATGAGAATAATTCCTTCAGTCTGATAACAGACCCTCCAAGTGAGGATTATTTTGTACTTTTGTTTTTTCATTAACAAAACCCCAAAATATTTTTACATTAATAAATGAGCCTTCAGGCAAGAACATCCAACTCTTGTGAAATTTGGCAATCTTGTGAAACCTGGACCTTTTCAAATAGTGACAATTTTCCTAAAAAACCTAACTTCTACATATTTTGGATAACTATTAGAAGGGAAGTCACTTATGTCACAGCATCCATACTTTGTTGACTTTGATTAATACAGTAAAACTTGATTACTTAAAAACCTTATTACCTCAAAACCTGTCTGCAATGATGTAGTAGTCTTCGTAAATGAATATTTTGATAACTACAGATTTAGTTAATGAAAGCTTCAATAATTTTGTTAGTCTTTGCGACAGTATGTGGGAATACCTTTGGGAGATAAGAGGAAGACCACAGCTTAACTAACAGTCTGATAAGAGGCAGCCCAGCCTTCAGGTGAGGAAAAGAATGGGAAGAGTTTCAGAAGGGACCCTCCCTTCCCTAATTTTCCAGACACTAAAAAGAGTGGAGGAGGGAAATACTTTCAGTTTTGTAAGATTCTGTTTAAATTAACCTTACAATAAACATAGTGGGGATGCTTCTATTTGTGTTTCTTGTCTGGACTACCTGAAAGGATAACATGAATATTGCAAGACTGGAAGTACTTATCCCCTCCTCTTTTTTTATAAATAAGAGAAAAGAAAAGGCTACCAGTTCTAGCCTACAATATTCTAGATGATCATGTGGTAGCAGTCAAGAGCCAACGTTTTTATATCCTTTTCTTATCATCTAGCAGTTTTCCAGAGTTCTGCAGATGAGTTTTGATAATCCTTCTTTGAATTACATTTCAAAGCAAGCAGTCTCTTAATCTGAGATAGCCAAATGACCTTGAGCTGGTTGCTGGAGACTGAAGCAATAATGAACCCATTTTCCCACACTGGTGCTTTTTCATTCATTCTTCACAGAAGGAAAGTACTGCAGCTTTCAAGGAACCAGGCTTTATAAGCAAGAAATTTAATATAAAGGAAAGTTATCAAAATACAAAGCAAACAAATAACTATATAAAATAAGGTAGGATTAGTGTATTCAGTAAACTGTAATGAAGTAGAAACAACAACAAGTTTCTCCTATGACTTATTTGTGCCAATGTTTCTTTTCTTTCTAAGCATAAAAGAAATGGGGTACAATTTATCAAGTATTCAGTAATCAGATTGCTAGGAAATAAGGGCAAAATATAATCTGAAACAAGATGGATAACTGTTCCAGCACTTGGCCAATACAATTTCATATAAACATACATTGCATTATAGCTTCACTCCAGATTCCCTTATAATTTGTGTAACCAGGATTTATTTCCAAATAAAAATGTCTCAGGCTACAAATATGCATATTAAAACTAGAAGGGTTAGGATATAGGTAACCCAATTCAACATTCTAAATTGGCCCTGATAAACGGAAGTAATTGTTTGCTATTTCCTAGACAACATAAGAAAATAATGCTAACCGAAAATATAACAGCAATACAGGAACAGATTCTACAAAGTGCCTTGTCTCATGGAAACTACAATTATCCTCTGTGTAGATCTTTTTTAAAGACCACTTTTCTCATACAACATATTCTTTATGGTCTAAAGGTAAAGGTTTCCCCTGTCCAATCATTCTGGATTCTACAAGGTGGTGCTCTTCTCTGTTTCTTAGCCGAGGGAGCCAGAGTTGTCCGAAGATATTTCTGTGGTCATGTAGCCAGCATGACTATATATGAGGCATGTGGAACACTGTTATCTTCCCACAGAAGTGGTACATATTTATTTACTTGCATTTGCATGCTTTCAAACTGCTAGGTGGGCAGGAGCTATCAAATCTAGACTATCGCACCTCCAACTCTATGCACTAATGTTATGCAAAATGATATCCTTATAAGGTGCTCTGCTTCAATGAGATGTTACACCTAAACAAATCAAGGTGCTCATTCTGTGCAATGACCTGATGATCTACTTCCTTCACCTCTTATAAGATCTGGAAATGTATAGAAATTCCTTTTAGTGAAGAGATATGCTTGCTTCATCTTTTTAGGGAAGCATGGGGCTCCATTCCTTTGTTTAACTGCTTCAGAGGGTTGATTGATACTGAGGATGTCTACAACAATTAAAAAAAACCTAAAATATAAGATAATCAATACAGCTAAAGTCAAACTAAAAGCAGGGCTTAAAATAATGTATAATTAGAAGCTTGGTGAAAGAGTTGTGCATTTACCCTCAGGGAGAATATTTAATTTGTTCATATATTCCTAAAGTTTCTTTCTATGTAATTCAGCTTCCCCCCCCCCTTAAGTTTTACTATACTTTATGGTTGCTTTATTTAGTCTTTTTCTTGTTTCCATTTTGTTCATTGCCCATGTGTTTAAATTAAATAAATGAATTAAAAGATTTATAGTTTATGCAATAGGGATCATTTACTATAGCATATTTGTAAGTAGGAGGTGATTTTTTAAAATAACTTTGTATTAAACTTTCTTAAACTTTGTTTAAGAAGACAGTTTTATTTTTGGTTATTTCATTTGGCTGAAGCAGGTTATTTGTTTACTTGATAAACTATGATATACTTTGATAGAATATAATAGACATTATCTATCTATCTATCTATCTATCTATCTATCTATCTATCTATCTATCTATCTATCTATCTATCTATCTATCTATCTATCTATCTATCAACTCAATTACCTTAAATTTCTTCTCAACAAACTCAGATTAAGTGGAGAAATTTTACTTTGTTTCTGAAGCAGGCCAAGAATTGCGTTTACATTGGCGTAATGAGCAGCATATATTTTGACATCATCTGCATCAATGAATGTCATTTGCATAATGATATGATTGACAGAAATGGAATAAATGCGGATTTAGTGATATGTGGCTTTAATTGATATCATTTCCTTCAAATATTCAGTTAAATCAAGGTTTTACTGCACATTTATGAATAAATGTGTTCATCACCATGTATTAGAAAAAGCACCCAAAACATCTACCAATTCATTTGGAAGTAGGAGAGAATGTTTCTCTTTGTAACTTCTGCTTCTTCTGACTTTGTCTTGCAGGTTAATTTAAGTTCTATTAGGTCTGTCCTTTTTAAAATCCTATCTTTTGAAGAATTCTCTCTTTCATTCTTATATGTGTACCTTCTATTCTCCCTTGTTGCATATACTATCTTTTTTTTTTAGGAGAGAGGGGGTCAAGCACTGACTCCTGGGCACTGCATTCCAGGCAGTTTTCTTGGGAAGTGATTTGGCATTGCCTCTTTCCTAAGGCTGAGAATGAGTGACTGGCACACCACTGGTTTTGTGCCTAAAGTGGAACTAGAACTCATGTTCTCCTGGGTGCCTTACACTAAATTGGCTCTCATGTCATTTCATACACATACTATTTTAGCTGTTATTACTATACAAAAGTAACTGAGTAATCCTGAAGGTTTATGGACAGGAACAAAGTATTAAGCATTATTATTTTATTGTCCTGATTCATATCATGTTTTCCAAACAAGAGGCAAAGTTATAATGGATATAACTCAATGTTTATATATGTATAAACAATGTATAATGAACTCAATGTTTTTGTATACTATTGTGTATGGGAATCACACCAGTGTTTGCAGTCTTTGCCAAACCGTTAGGAAGCTGACATTACAGCATTTATTTTAATGCTGCATGATTGATTTTAGCAAACTAAAGTATTACTTGAAATATTATCTTATAACCCATCATTTGGATTTATTACTCTATTTCTTTGAGCTCAGTTTTGCGACATCATATAACCTAATCAGAAGCGACATTGAGCTTCATTGGTTTCATGGGTGCCAAGTAATCAGATTTATTTTCACAGGATGCCCTGATTATTTTTTAGAAATTACTTTTACTGAAAAAGAACTTCATATTCCAGTTGAATTGAAATATTTCTGAGTAGCAAAGCAAAGAAATGAAACATCCTTCAGTGACATTGCACTGAAAAAAGTTGTGGTTTTTTTTACTGTAAACATGCCTGCTAATAGCACTGATTTTATGTCTTCCTAAAAAGTTATGGGTATATATTATTGACTGCAATAAACAAAATCTTAATAATAAGATAATCTGTTAATGTTGCCTTCCCAAAGCTCAGTGAAAATTAGAAAGTTATAATGAAATCACCGATATATAATTTCCACAGTTGTAGTGAAAAATATAAGATTTTTTTTTAGCTATATACAGCATTGATCAATCTTGAACCATTGCTGACATGAAGGAATGGGTAGAATAAAACTTCAAATGGATTTATCCTCTGCAATTCATCTTTTTCTCAAAATTCTTATGTGTGCCTTTGAAACTGAAATCCAAACAATTGTTGAATATTTAATATCTCCTATTGACAGTCAAAGATATTTGATTCTAGAATTCAATAACTGAAAATATAATTAAACAAATGGGGCCTCTTACTATTTCTTTTGAACAAAGCACATTTCCTGGGCAAGACAGTGGAAGTTAAGCATGTGAATGAGGCATACTGGCAATATTCATATAAGCAACAAGTGGAATTGCAGAGATTAAGGCAACTTAATGCATGGAAACTTTTTTTAGGTCAAGCTACAATCGACAGATCAGGAGTCTTGGGTTTGCTTGATGCCTTTTCTTCCCCAAATAATCATTTTCATTTGCTAAATAAACAATTAGTCGCTTTTGAACTGCAAGGATTAGCCAGATTCGATGTAAGAAAGAATAATGAATGTAAGAATAATTTAAAAATCTGGTACGTTAAAAAAGGTATATTTGCTATTCAGAGACAACTTTAGCAATTACCAGTTAAAAAGTATGTAATAGTGGTTTGCTCCTTTGTGGTAGCAACTGGCGGGCTATTTCTATTGACACCCATTGTCAATGTTGAGATAGCATGTATTTGGGGTCAGTAAAAGATATTACAGTATCAGGATTGCTGCTGCTGCTCCAGATTATGGTGATAATTAGATTTTTATCCTGCCTATTACCTCAAAGTGGCAGACATACATAATACTCCTTTCTCCTGTTTTCCCAACAACAGCAATCCTATGATAAGGGTTGGGATGAGAGTATGTGACTGGCCCTAAGTCACACACCTGACTGTGGCTGCTGCTGCTGCTGCTGAAGACAACAACTATAATAATTAACAGTGATTACAATAATTACTGGTTTTAAACCTTTTTTTATTCCTTCTAAATACTTCCTGTTGTACACAAATGGAAATACTTGCAGCTTAACACAACTGTAGAGCTAAAAGGATCTCATATAACCTATGGCCTGCGTGCCAGAGGCGGCTTCAGAGCCCTCTCTGTGGGCACACGTGCCATGACCCAGATATGGCAACCATCCCTCTTCAACCAACCACCCGCTAACTTGCTGAGGTCCCACATGGCTGGATGCATCTCAGCACAGCTGGTGTCCCTCCCCCCATCCCATCCTTCCTGGCCTCGCATGCTCTCCTTTTCCTGGGCACGACCCACTGCATTGCCTCCTCAGCTGTCGGCTGGCCATCCAGCTCAGAGGCGGCCATGGGCTACAAAGCCCCAGAATATGCCGGTCGAGAGGCCAGCAGGCTGTGGCTGCTGACAGACACTGTCACTCCCCATGTGCTCGCTGGCCTCTATGTGCGGGGGCCGATGGTGTCAGGTAGAAGCCACCCTGGCCCCTGCCTCGCCTTGCCCTGCAACAATGGTACCCCTGCCCTGCCTTGCCTTGCCTCACCTTTCCCTGCAGGACGAGCCTTCTGCCCACTGCCCCACCTGCCAGAGACCCCTGGATCTCCCCCAACCCTGCCCTGCCATCACAGGCGTCCCTTCCTGCGAGCAACATCAAGGTGACCACACCCACTTTGGACATACCCACCAAGTCTGCCATGACCATCACAGCCACGGCCACCCAGTGGGCCATGTACACCTGGTACCTGGCGATAAATAAGTGGGTTTTGGGTTGCAGTTTGGGCACTCGCTCTCTAAAAGGTTCGCCATAACTGTCATCTACAGTCAATTCATCATTCATTTGGTGGGAAATTGACCAACACAACTAATGACAATAAAACAACGGTTCCCAAGCTTGGGATAAATTAGCCCAAACTGACTCAAAGTGGTATTTCTTTAGGTAATGACAAACAAATCCATTTCCCAACCACAATTTCACATAAGTAGTTTTGGGTAATGAAGGCAAAAGTTTGGGAAGTACTGCAATAAAGTAGTAGTAGCAGTAGTAGCAGTAGTAGTAATAATAATAATAATAATAATAATAATAATAATAATAATAATAATAATAATAATAATAATAATAATAATAATATAATAGTAAAGTTGGAAGGTACCTTAGAGGTCATCAAGTCCAACCCCCTATATCATTTCAGATAAATGGCTGTCCAGTCTCTTCTTAAAAACTTCCAGTGTTGGAGCATTCACCGCTTCTGGAGGCAGGTTGTTCCACTGGCTAATTGTTCTAACTGTCAGGAAGTTTCTCCTTAGTTCTAGGTTGCTTCTCTCCTTGATTAGTTTCCATCCATTGCTTCTTGTCCTGCCTTCAGGAGCTTTGGAGAATAGCTTGATTCCCTCTTCTTTCTGGCACCCCCTGAGATACTGGAACACTGCTATCATGTCCCCACTCATCCTTCTCTTCATTAAACTAGACATACCCAATTCCAGCAATCGTTCCTTATGTGTTTTAGCCTCCAGTCCCTTAATCATCTTTGCTGCTCTTCTCTGTTCTCTTTCTAGAGTCTCAACATCTTTTTAAAATCGTGGTGACCAAAACTGGATGCAGTATTACAAGTATGGCCTTACCAAGGCCTTATCAAGTATTTTAGAAAAAAAAATGAGGTGAGTAAACCTCTTGAATTTTACTAAAGCATGTATTTGCCATAAATCAATACTATCAAATCACTAAAAAAGTAGGAAAAAATGCAGCCCTGGTTCCTCAGACAGTTTTGCTGCAGCTGTCAGAATCCTAAAACAAAAATGTTACTTAAAATATCTGCCCCATTTTTTTCATGATTCAAGCCAGGGGTGTCAAACTGTCAGCCTGCAGGCTGGACGCATCACGAGGAAACTGTGTCCATCCCATTGCTGGCAATGGGGAAAAAGTTCCAATACGTTGCGGGACATCACGTGACGTCGCAAATTGACATGTCTGATTTAAGCAGTCCCAAAATGGAGTGTAATGGTGTGGGGTATTTATTGAGGGAATGCTGTCCATCTCTGCAATTAATTTTGGTTGCCACCAATAATTTTATTTCCATTCATGTTTACCAAACAAACTCTTTTTCCTGAGCTCTTTAATTAATCTGAACAGTAGGTCAGATGCTTTAATTAATCCCTTAGAAAAAGATAATGAAATATTAAGGTGAAGCAATTGTTGAAAAGTCCAAAGAAAACAAGAGAGGTAGTGACTGCAGGGACTCTTATTCCATGAAGGACAAATTCCAGGGTCTGTGTGATTAATAGATATAATTAGTTCACAAGGTTTAGAAAGCATATTTATCTGGGTTCATTTATTTATTTTCTTACATGAATAATGAGCAAAATCAATAAAACAATGATTTCTCTTGCCTCCAGCTTGGGGAGGCAAGGTACAGGGAAAGAGATAATGATCATTTCCCCCACTATGCTTGAGTCCTCATCCCTCCCCCACTACACTTGTCTAAGATGGTTGCATATCACCTGCCAGGTGCCAAAGTACCACCAGTGTTATGTGTAGGACTGGTTGAAAAGCTCTGGGTTAGGCTACAGAATACGCTTTTCATGTTTTTGTTTTTTTTTTGCTTTTAAATTGGATGTTATCTGTCCATTAGTTTCCTTAAGTATACTAACCCAAAATTGGAATCTCTTTTTGAGCTTTAAGATTTTTTGAAGGACATTTTGTTTTCTGTGAGTTTCCATCTTCATTGTTGTTACAGATGTCATTATAACATGGCTTCTGATAATAGCTCTCCAAAATTCTTTGTTACATTCCTTTCGGGGATCTTTTCTTTCTTGGCTTTGGCTTCTCTTCCAGTTTTGGCAGGTTCTGCCATCTGTTCTGATATCTACTTTGGTTTTGTCTATTCTTGTCTTTGGCAGTATTTTTTCATATTCCTCATTTACAACTGCTCTGATTTCATTTTGCAATTCTTATGGTTCCCTAACAAAGAGATTCAGGATTTCAAAGCAATTCCTGATGTTCTCTTTGGAAAGAGGCATATGCTGAAAATCACATTGTGGAAAATTGTTGGCTTTGTTCTGTTTTGTTTCACTTGGAAATGGCATAATAGTAGTTTGTGATCTATTCCACAGTCAGATCTGGGCTACATCTTTGCTATTATATATTAGGCAAACATATAAACTCCATAACTTAGAAAAGGTAACATTATTTTTTTAAAAAAATGTTTGGATGAATTTTATTTTTTTTCAAGAATGTGCAAAATGGAAATTATAGTTTTAATAATACAATGATGGTTTTTTTGCTGGTTTTAAAAACTGTATTTAAAAAATAAAAATCTGTCTAGGAAAAAAGAAATGGTAATTTGATCAAAACAACAACAAAATCATAAGATAGGAAATAAAGATTCATAACTTTCTATAATTACAAATTGGCCAGGAGGGCACAAGCAACTATGCTAAAAGATTTCAGAGAGTTTGGTGACTATAGACCTAATTGTTCAGTGACAGTGGGAAAGTGATATCAGAATATTCAGAACGAGGTATTACTTCAAGTTAATGGGAATTGTTTAAATAATAAAAAGTGCAAATTAAGTTGTTTATCATAACAAAAAGGTTATATCATAGCCAGCATTCACTTTCTTGAAATTTAACTCAACTACAAGTATGTATCAGGAATGTTTGTATGTGAGGGTGAGGGGTGAAGAGGGAATGAAGAGATTTCTGGACAGAGAATTAGTGTGGGATTGTTATGCACAAGTATGAAGTGAAATTATACTTAACCACACAGTTTTATACTTTGCTTCTTTATAGGTTTGGAACCTACAATTGAATAGTATCAGTGATAAAATACTTGTGACATTTTAATACCTGTTGTATCTAATTTGCTATGCATTGTGTCATGCCTTGGTCCTACTTTTCAAATACAACCAATCATTGATTGGTTGTATTTAAAAAGTCATCTCCCCAATGAACAAGTATTTTATTGGAAGAAATATTTCCTTAATGGCAAGTCAATAATGAAAGGGTCCAAGGTTATATCTTGTCAGAGTTTCACTGTCCTTATTTAAAAATCCATACTCAATTTTATTTCATTATACAAGAAAGTATATTGAGGATTCTCAGGTGGCTTCTCTTCCAGATTTCAATCAATCAATCAACCAAACAACCAATCAGAATAGCGCTTGAAGATACCTTGGAGGTCTTCTAGTCCAACCCCCTGCTTAAGCAGGAGACCTTATACCATTTCAGACAGGTGGCTGTCCAATCTTTTCTTAAAAACCTCCAGTGATGAAGCCCCTACAACTTCTGAAGGCAAGCTGTTCCACTGGTTAATTGTCCTTACTGTTAGGAAGTTTCTCCTTAATTCCAGGTTGCTTCTCTCCTTTATTAGTTTTCATCCATTGTTTCTTGTCTTGCCTTCCGGTGGTTTGGAAAATAAGTTGACCCTCTATTCTTTGTGGCAGCCCCTCAAATACTGGAATACTGCTAGTCTTTCTTTTCTCTAGACTGGCCATATTCAATTCCTGCAGCCGTTTTTCATATGCTTTTCTCTCCAGTCCTTTAATCATCTTAGTTGCTTTTCTTTGCATTTTTTCCAAAGTCTCAACATCTCTTTTTTTTTTGTAATGTGGTGATCAAAACTGGATGCAGTATTTATAAAGATTTATAAAGCAGTACTAATATTTCATGATGTATTGATTCTATGCCTCTGTTTATACAACCAAGGGTTGTATTAGCTTTTTTGGCTGCTACCACACACTGCTGGCTCATGTTTAAGTGATCATCCACTAGGACTCCAAGGTCTCTCTCACACAGTTATTGTTTTTGAGCCAGGTTTCGCCTACTCTGTACTTCTGCCTTTGGTTTTTCCTGCCTAGATATAAAATCTTGCTTTTCTCCACATTAAACTTCATGTTGTTGGATAGGGCCCATTGTTCAAGTCTGTCAAGATATTTTTGGATCCTGAGCCTGTCTTCTGGGGTGTTGGCTATTCCTACCAGCTTAGTGTCATCTGCAAATTTGATGAGTTCCCCATCTATTCCCTTATCTAAGTCATTTATGAAGATATTGGGCCTAAGACAGAACCTTGTAGTACCCCACTGCTTTCTTCCCTCCATTAAGGGCTACTTGTTGAGTATGGTTTGTCACCCACTTGCAAATCCATCTGGTGGTAATTCTGTCTATCCCACATTTTCTAGTTTACCAAGAAGAAGATTGTAGCCTACTTTGTCGAATGCCTTGCTAAAGTCTAAATATATTATTTCAGTTTGATCTAGAGTTGGGTGCATTTAACAACACTGCTGCAGCACATTCATTCCAAGTATTTTCTGGGTCACTCTGAAGTCCTATTTCTACATCAATAGGAAGAAGATTCCTAGGCCTCAGTTAAAGAAAAACTTTGAAAATCACAAAGTGTGCAGCAGGGACCTTGTCAGTTCAGTTAATATCTTCATGATATATTTTATGCAGAAAGAATAGTAAAATCTGAATGCTCATTGTGTGAGGCTCCATTGTTCTCTAATAAAAGCATTTTCTCCCTCTTTTAAGTGTACACAGCTGTCATATGAAGCTTATTTTTCCCCCTTGAAGACTGTTTAATGTGTTTGGTAGACCAATCACGTAATAGTGAGAAATTGCCCCTGAATTATTCACATGACAGCTGGAGATGCAGCTGTTAAAGCAGCACTTTAGAAAGGAAAATAAATTAAACAGGGAGGGGTAAAAATAACAAACTGAGGGGGAGGAAGAGAAAAATCAAAAGACCTTCTGTGAGCTACAGAAGCATGTCTAGTGGAAATGTGTCAAGCAGGGTGTTTGGTGTTTGGTGCAGACAAAGCATTGCCAGCTTTTCTCTAATCCTTTTCTTGTGACTTCAAACACCATGTAGCTTATGTGAAGAATGAAAAGTGCAAAATAATTTCTGCAGCTGTGTATCAGGCTGCATTTTCCTGATGAGGTCCATCAGCCTCAAAAGCTGAGAGATCTCAGAAAGGTGGCAATATTTACAAATCAGTTGGCAGGACATAACTTTTAACAGTTGCATTACTATGCCCTGCAAAAACACTAAAAATATACAAATATTCACTTGGGAGATGTCTTCTGAAATGATTTTTTTCTCTCACACCATAACAAAATGCTACACAGCCTTTGTGTTGAATTTTTCATAACAATGTATGTGTGTATACAGAACTGTATAGAAGAAAAAAAAATAGATGTAAGTACTGTCAAAATAATATACAATTTAGTGTCCTGGGAATAGATTCTGACAGAACACAGATCCTAATTATTGTTATTTATTATCAACCAGAAAGTTTGAATTAAATTTTAAATACCTAAAATGAGAGCTGCAACTACCTCAGTTGAAGATGAGCAAATCTTTCTAAGGAGTCAAGCAAATTAATCCCTCTTCATTGTTCAGAACTAACAATTTTTTCAGTGGTAAAAATGACAGTGCATACATCTGCATTTATGTATGAGGCTTTTTAGTTGGAACTTTTAAAATGGCGTGTGGAGTTTAAAAAAGACTTCTAATAACAACTCTCAGACTGCTAAGAATAAATAAAGATTTAGCTGCCAGTCTGATCAGTTTCAGTATATGTGGAAATAGTCTATAGACTATGCCATCTTGCTCTTTACTTCAGGGATTGACCTTAATAAATACTGATCAGATATTCAGTAATGATATTATATTGCAATAAGTGCTAATTGTACTAAATAAATGGAAAACTGCTAACATCTCATATGTTTGAAAACATATTTTGCATAATGAAATAAAGAAGAATAAGCGCACAGTATTGCAAGCAATTAAAGAACATCATAAAGTCTAGTCTAAATGGTGGAAGTTAGAGTCATCAAATTGTGAGTAATATACTTCAGGAATAGTCAGCTGGACTCAGACAGACCCTAAAAATCTTGACTGGAAAGCCATAAAACTGATGGGCAGGATTAATATTCTACACTGTCAAAATGATGCTGATAGATAGTATGTTCCAAAGAAGACTGAGAAGCAAACATTTTTTGCAGACAAATCACATTGAACTGCAAGAAAAACAAGGGTGTATGATTATATCAAGACAAGTGAAGGAACTTCATTGAATAGCCCATCTCAGAAAAGTAGGACTATTTGCATTATTTTGTTTAAATAGGGGATATTAGTGGAAGAAGAAATAAATAAGATGTATGTTAAAATTAAGGAACTAGAATATATTTGGAAGGATACCTGAATTGATAATGTTTTTATTTAAAGTTAATTTGATTACGGTATTTTAAATTCATAAAGCTTTAAAACAGGTTCAGGTTGAATAAATTTAAGCTAGAATTGGATTATTTTAAATATACTATGCTATCTGAGGGAAAAAGAGAGGTAATATTTGATGTATTGATTGTACTATGTATACATGTTTTGTACTATGTATACATGTTTTGTACTATGTATACATGTTTTGTTTTTGGATGTTTGATTACCCCACCACCACGATGTGGCATGAGTACTTTGTCTTAAGAATTAAAAAAAACAATAAAATTTGTTTAAAAAAAGAGAAGCTGTAGGGGCTTTATCACTGGAGGTTTTTAAGAAAAGATTGGACAGCCACTTGTCTGAAATGGTATAGGACCGTAGTGCCGAACCTATGGCACGTGTACCACAGGTGGCACACAGAGCCCTCTCTGTGGGCACACATGCCATTGCCCCACTCCTAGGACTTCAGCTGGGTTTTATAAAATCTTTTCACTTTAGGCCTCCCCTGCTGTGTGCAAAAAAAATTGGTTCAATCAATCAATCAATTTCAACTCGCAGGGGAAAAAAAATCTCACAAAGTTGGAATTGATTGATTGAACTTTTTAGTCCCACCCAGTCTGCCATTACCACTGCAGCCACGCCACCCAATGGGCCATACCCACCCAATTGGCCACACCCAGCCAATGGGTCATGCCTACCCGGTACCCGACAATACATAAGTGGGTTTGGGGTTGCAGTTTGGGCACTCAATCTCTAAAAGGTTTGCTATCACTGGTATAGGATCTCCTGCTGGACTAGAAGACCTCCAAGGTCCCTTCCAGCTCTATTCTGACTCTGATTCTATGCACAAATATAAATATAAAAATAGGAAAGACCAGTAAGTTATTCATATTTATGTGAAAAGCATGGATTCATAGTTATTCATACAGGAATCATAAAATCACAGATGTCATAACAAATGATAGAACCAAAAAAATAATAATTGATTAACACCTGGAACAACACATTACACATTATCGTCATTACTACTAAAAGAAGTCACAATGTAACCATTCTTATTGGGAAACCAGGAGCAACATCACAGTGATTTAGGATGAATTTGGAATGTCTAAATCCAGAAGTAATTACAATAGCAAAGCTTCAAACAACATCACTTTGGAGTATTTCATACTAATTAGCTGTTACTTTTACAATTCCCAAATTCTTGTGTAGGGTTCAAATCATGAAGAAGAAAACCAGACACCGATATTTGTGATACATGATTAAAAGAGCTGGAATAATATAAATAAGAATTGTAAGAATAATACAAAGCATTGAAGGCTGGTTTATGCTTAAATAAAATGCAAAATATCAAAAGTAAACCGAGAGGCCAGCTAGAAGCTAATATCTGGATGAAGAGAAGCATCTTGAATAATTTATCAAAAGTGCAGTATTGAAGAGACATGATGCACCTCCACAGAGAAAGGATTCATAGTGAGATGGAATAACTGAAAAAAAAATTCAAAATTCAAATGATGGTTATTGCCATGCTCTAAGAAATTTTCTGTAATTCACACTGTATGCAGGGTCACAAGGATCACAAAACCTACACAAGGAAAAGCTAGAAATATATTACATCTGGCAAAAACAGAAGTACTCTGCTTGTCTACTGCTTTCCTTTTCATTGGCCTCATGTTCTTCTGTGTGCATCAGCTGTTCTGGGTTGGGCAGGGCTTAAATGATTTTCTTTAAAAAGTAATTAAAATGAAATTTTAAGACTCTTTTCAGATATTGCACTAATACTTAGAGGTAGGGAATAGCCAACATCTCATTAATTAGGAAGCACAGAAAAGACTTAAATAAAACTAAATGAGAAAAACACTTTCTCTGCATAATTGGGGATGATATTTTTAAAGGTTTCTTGATCTTGTATCAAGCCTCACATAACAGGCAAGACAAAGATTTCAGCACAGTATCATTAATGCTAGTCTGGAGTAAAGGAAGACTCTTGGAAACTGTCAAAGACATTTTCAAGCCTCATTTATACTGAATAAATTAAGACAAAGTTTCTTTTAACCGTAAATAGTTATAAGTTTATATGTACTTACCTAATGCAAATACCATTCAAGTGCATATATATTTCTAATACATTTATATAATTATTGTGTCTTTTAACCTTACTGTACTCTTAAGATAATATATTATACATTTTTCTTTGTTATGTTTTTCATTTTTTTCTTTTTTCATTTCTTTTTTTTAACAATGTATGTATTTTTGTCATTATCATTGTGTTTTTTTAATTATAAATATTTTATTGGTTTTACAATTATGAACAAAAAAAATCAAGTTAAATACAACTCAACTTAATACAGTCTTTAACAACTTGCTCCCCCAGAAAGCAAAACATACATTCTTTTAAAAACTTAGATAGAATAACTATAGGTGTTGCTGGGCCGCACCCCCTCCCCCACATCC
>JARGCV010000224.1:0-2500 GCA_034064705.1 Bothrops alternatus | reverse complement strand
ATAGATTTAAGAGGCAGGCTCATCAGGTTCAGACTACATAATCTCAGGGAAACCTTTCCTGCTGAACTCTTCTGTGAGCACCATCTGTTTTACTACTTGTCAGACCATAAACATTGGAAGAGTTATGTACGACAAATGTTCATTTTCATAGTTCAATCAGAAGGCTGCTTTTAACAAATGCTCTTGATGAGAGTCTGATGATTATGAAAATGTCAATAGTGATCAAGATACGCTAAAAATAACCTTCCCCTTGCTCAGAGGGTGTCAAACCTGTTGTCTTGAACAGAAGAATGCATTCGCTTTCCTGGGATCTTTTGAACCAATGGCCTTTTAGCCAATTTCATGATAAAAATGAGGGGAGAAGAATAAATTCTTTTAACATATACTATGAACCATAATTTGGTGTAACAACACATGCTTTATATGCCATAGTCCCAAATTCAGTCTAGACTTTTATTTCCAGTCACCGTAAACACTACTGAGCTAAAAGGACTTGGTATAATGTATATTTTAGCATAATTCTCCTCCTCCTCCTCCATTTTCAAACTGAAAAGCACAGCTCCAAATGCTGGTATTTGTTTTACATGTTTCAGAGATACATATTAGTTTTACCATAAATGATCAGGAACAAACTATGGAAAAAGCATTGGTCTTTTTATTGTAGATGTAAACAACTTTGCAGATGATAATTATTGTTTTGCAATAATTGCTAATTTGGAGAGGGCCTCTTTTCCACATGCAAAACAATGAGGCTTTAATCCCACTGCCACCATTCCATGATCCTTTTTATCTCTCTCTAAACAACACTCATAATAACTTTTGCTGAACTAGTGTCTTCTTTTTGCTAACTTAGAAGTGAGGTAGTCCTAAGTATCTAATTGAGAAGCTCTAGAGCAACCTACAATAGCAACAATATTCCTATCCTCATCTTCCTTAAGTTGTGCTGATTCCTGTGTGAAACCCTAGTGAAATGGACAAACTATTTAACTTGGTATATAGCAGCTTCAAATACTGACTCAAGACACCAAAAACTATACCAGTTTGGTGTAGTTAAAGCATCAGACTCAAAACTGGGATAGGCATAGACTGGATGACCAGTCACTTTCTCTCCACCCTAGGAAGAAAATGAAGGTAAACCATTTCTGGAAAAACCTTGTCAAGAAGATTGCAGGACTAGTAAAGTCACTTGCCTGGAATAATAAAAAAAAACCTAATTGACTCCCCACCCCCCCACCCCTCCGCACATACATACAAATATTCATACTGGTTTGCTTTCATATTCAGCCTTGCCAAGAAGGTGTTTTGCTGTATATTTCATAGTTGTGTTTCCAGGTCTCCAAGGCCGTCTTCAAATTAGCAATATTGCAGTGGTGGGAAGGCACCACTCAACATGCTGCAAATAACATTTTCCATTCAGCTAGAAATGGTTTTGGCACTATGCTTTGCGCCATTTTATCTTTTCAGTGTTGGTATCTGTGCCAGGATTAATGACAACTTCTCTCCAACTCTTCATTTCATTCCAACATGTTTTCTTCTGCCATCTCATGCTTTACAACAGTAGAGGAACGATGACCACATACAGTATTTCGAAGAGGAATTACTTACAATAGTGTTTTTGTTGCTACAACATTAAATGAATTTTAAAAAAGGAAATTTAAGCATTAAAAAAGCAAATGTTATTCACAAATGTACAGTCCACAAAATCATTTAGGGGTGCATTGTGAATGACCTATTGGAATATTCAGGGTATAAGCTACCAGTAGTCCACCTAGCAATATAACCAACAGTTTTCTTTGTAATCTCTCTCTCTCTCTCTCTCTCTCTCTCTCTCTCTCTCTCTCTCTCTCTCTCTCTCTCTCTCTTCTCTCTCTCTCTCTCTCTCTCTCTCTCTCTCCTCTCTCTCATCTCTCTCTCTCCTCTCTCTCTCTCTCCTTCCACCCCCCCACTCAGTCAGGCATGTTCGATTCCAAACTGGTTTTGACTCCATGACATGGGAGGAACATGGCATATGAAGTAAGATGAAATGTTCTGCTCAATGGGTCATATATATATTTGTTTGTTCACATATATTAGCTATGATTTGATGTGACAGCAAACGTAAAAAGAACATAAATGTATAACTCACCCTAGAGCATTTTGTACATCTCCTGGCCATTTTTTTTTTGGTGGTAGCAACATTGGTATATCTTCAAGTCATATTGGAACAACTCTCAATTGGTATCATAATGGGCCTCTCTCTCTTTCTCTTTCTTCTCTCTTTCTCTTTCACTCTCTTCTCTTTCTTTTCCTTTCTCTCTCTCTCTCTCTCTCTTTCTCTCTTCTCTCTCTCTCTCTCTTTCCCTTTCACTCTCTCTTTCCCTCTCTCTTTCTCTTTCCTTTCTCTCCCTCTTTCTATTTCTTTTCTCTTTCCTTTCCCTTTTTATCTCTCTCTCTCTCTCTTTCCTTTTCTTTCTCTCATTCTTTGCTCTAATCATACAACAAGCTCTGTATTTGTAATTTA
>JARGCV010000223.1:35237500-35320000 GCA_034064705.1 Bothrops alternatus | reverse complement strand
ACATCACAATAGTAATGGGGGACTTTAACTACCCTGACATCAACTGGGAGACAAACTCTGCACCAAGTGGAAGATCAAACAGGTTCCTTGCAAACCTAGCAGACAATTTTGTCTCCCAAAAAGTAGAGAAGGGAACTAGGGGATTAGCCATTTTGGATCTAATTCTCACTAACAGAGATGAAATGATAGAAGGTGTTGAAGCCACAGGAACCTTGGGAGGAAGTGATCATGCAATATGGAATTCAACATTATGGAAGCACTAGAACACAGTCAAACTAGAGTCTTGGAGTTCAAGGGAGCTAATTTCAATAAACTTAGAGAGGTCTTGGGAAGGATTCCATGGATGAGAATCCTCAA
This sequence comes from Bothrops alternatus, assembly GCA_034064705.1. Lineage (NCBI taxonomy): Eukaryota > Metazoa > Chordata > Lepidosauria > Squamata > Viperidae > Bothrops > Bothrops alternatus. Next base: position 35,319,643 of record JARGCV010000223.1, on the reverse strand, counting down.
GGGGAAAACAACTCAAGATGCTTGGGAAATTTTGAAAAGTGAGATAATAAAGCCCAGTCTATCACAATACCAACAAAGAGGAAAAATAACAGCTCTCAAAAGAAACCAGCATGGCTGCATAAAGAACTCTCTGATAAATTGAAAGATAAAAAGGACAAGTATAGAAAGTGAAAGGGGAGCACATAACTAAGTCAGAATATCAACAAATAGCCCGAGCCTGCAAGGATGAATTGAGGAAAGCTCAAAATGAACTAAGGCTTGCGACCAAAGTCAAAAATAACAAAAAAGCTTCTTTCAACATGTAAAAAACAAGAAAAAAGTGAAGGAAATGATTGGTCCATTAGTGGGGGAAAGTGGCAAGAAGGTGACAAGCAACAGGGAGAAAGCAGAACTATTTAACTCATTTTTTTGCATCTGTCTTTACACAAAGGGAAAAAACAGACCAACCTACCAAAAATAGTGCCATAAAAAACAGAATAGAAATGCAAGTTAAGATAGGCAAGAAAATGGTAAGTGAGCACCTGTCCAGCCTAGATGAGTTCAAATCACCAGGACCAGATGGATTTACACCCCAAGGTTCTCAAGGAACTGGCAGATGTGATCTCAGAACCACTGAATTATATTTTTCAAAGATCCTGGAGCACAGGGGAACTACCAGAGGACTGGAAAAGAGCTGATGTAGTTCCCATCTTCAAAAAAGGGGAAAAAATGGATCCAGGAAATTACAGACCTATCAGCCTGACCTCAATACCTGGGAAGATTCTGGAAAAGATAATCAAACAACGAATCAGCGAATACCTACAGGCAAACCAAGTCATTACTAAAAGCCAACATGGGTTTGTCAAAAACAGATCATGCCAGACAAATCTTATTGCATTCTTTGACCAAGTGACAAAATTAGTGGATCAGAGGAATGCTGTGGATATAATTTACTTGGACTTCAGTAAGGCATTTGACAAAGTAGATCACAACCTACTACTTGATAAGATAGAAAAATGTGGATTAGACAGCATCACCACCAGATGGATCCATAGCTGGCTGACTGGCCATACTCAGCATGTGGTCCTCGATGGAACCGCATCTACATGGAGGGAAGTGTGTAGTGGGGTGCCCCAGGGCTCTGTTCTGGACCCAATGCTCTTCAACATCTTCATCAACGATTTGGGCGAGGGAAATTCCGGGTTGTGAGTCCATCCTTATGACGCTGGACCTAGGGGTCCAGGTGGGCTTATTGCTTACGTACCTGCCTCCCAGCTGCGTGGCATCAGCCCTGCCTGTGCTACTCGAGGAGGTTGCTGGGCTGGCGGTGGAGTTCCCCAGGCTTATAGTCCTGGGGGACTTCAATCTGCCGTCGCTTGGCGAATCCTCGGGATTGGCACAGGAGTTCATGGCCGCCATGACAACCATGGACCTGACCCAAGTAGTGCAGGGCCTGACGCATGAGGGTGGACAAGCCCTGGATATGATTTTCCTTTCGGAGCAGTTGGGTAATGATCTGGTTTTAAGGGGCTTAGATATCATGCCTTTGTCATGGACTGATCATTTTCTGCTTCGACTGAATTTTACGGCCCCAATCCTTCCCCGCAGGCGGATTAGGTGGTTCCGCCCCAGACGCCTGATGGATCCAATTGGCTTTCAGACGGCGCTTGGAGAATTACCGAGCTCCCTCATTCACAGTCCGGCGGAGTCCCTGGTAGCGGCATGGAATACGGCCGCGAAGGGGGCTATTGACCAGATTGCGCCTTTGCGACCTCTCCGTGGTGCTGGCCCCAGGAGGTCTCCTTGGTTTACTGAGGAGCTCAGGGGGATGAAGCGCCATAAGAGACGTCTAGAGAAGCGATGGAGACAAAGTAAGTCCGGATCTGACCGAACCAGATTGAGCTTATTTATTAAAGCCTATCTGAAGGCGATTAAGGCGGCAAGATCTTTGTATCTTTCTGCTTTGATCGCGTCTGCGGAATCTCGTCCAGCCGCCCTGTTTAGGGTGACCCGATCCCTTATTAACCCAAGGGGTCCGGGGCCTCCCTTGCAGGGTAGTGCCGAGGACTTTAATAACTGTTTCGCAGACAAAGTGGCTCAGATCCGGGCTGACCTAGACTCCAATTGTGTAGCAGAGTCGACTGATAATGATTCAGTTGAGGGGACAGGGGCATGTTCTTGTCCGGTCATCTGGGGAGAGTTTGAGGCTGTTACGCCTGAGGAAGTGGACAGGGCCATTGGATCTGTATGTTCTGCCACCTGTTTGTTGGACCCGTGTCCCTCCTGGCTGGTTTCGGCCAGTAGGGTGGTGACACGTACCTGGATCCAGGAGATTGTCAACGCTTCTTTGAGGGAGGGGTCCTTTCCAGCTCCCTTAAAGGAGGCACTTGTGCGCCCCCTCCTCAAGAAGCCTTCCCTGGATCCAGAAATTTTGACCAACTATCGTCCGGTCTCCAACCTTCCCTTTGTGGGGAAGGTTGTCGAGAAGGTGGTGGCGCATCAGCTCCAGCGGTCTCTGGAGGAAGCCGATTATCTGGGCCCTCTGCAGTCGGGATTCAGGCCCGGCTACAGCACCGAAACTGCTTTGGTCGCTCTGATGGATGATCTCTGGCGAGCCCGGGATAGAGGCCAGTCCTCTGTCCTGGTGATTCTTGACCTCTCAGCGGCGTTCGATACCATTGACCACGGTATCCTTCTGTGCCGGCTGGAGGGATTGGGAGTGGGGGACACCGTATTGCGGTGGTTCTCCTCCTATCTCACTGGTCGGTCGCAGTCGGTGTTTGTGGGGGATCGAAGGTCCACCTCTAGGTTACTCCCATGTGGGGTGCCTCAGGGGTCGGTTCTCTCCCCCCTACTTTTTAACATTTACATGAAGCCACTGGGTGAGATCATCCACTGCCACGGAGTGAGATACCATCAGTACGCTGATGATACTCAGCTGTACATTTCCACTCCTGGCCATATCAGTGAAGCGGTTGAGGTGATGTGCCGGTGTCTGGAGGCTGTGAGGGTTTGGATGGGTGTTAACAGATTAAGGCTCAACCCCGATAAGACAGAGTGGCTGTGGGTGATGCCTCCCAAGGACACTTCTATCTGTCCTTCGATTACCCTGGGGGGTGAATCTATAAACCCCTCAGAGAAGGTTCGCAATTTGGGAGTCCTCCTTGATCCACAGCTGACATTGGATCATCATTTGTCGGCAGTGGCGAGGGGGGCATTTGCCCAGGTTCGCCTGGTGCACCAGTTGCGTCCTTACTTGGATAGGGAGTCACTCCTCACAGTCACACATGCCCTTGTCACCTCGAGGATCGACTACTGCAACGCTCTCTACATGGGGCTACCCTTGAAGAGTGTTCGGAGACTACAATTAGTGCAAAATGCAGCTGCGCGAGCAGTTGTGGGTCTTCCTCGTTGTGCCCCACATTTCATCAACTCTCCGCATGCTGCATTGGTTGCCTATTGGTCTCCGAGCCCAATTCAAGGTGTTGGTTATTACCTATAAAGCCCTTCATGGCTTGGGACCAGGATACTTACGGGACCGCCTTCTGCCACATACTTCTCTACGACCGGTGAGAGCGCACAGGGTCGGCCTCCTCCAGGTCCCGTCAACGAAACAATGTCGTTTGGCGGGCCCTAGGGGGAGGGCTTTCTCTGTTGCGGCGCCCACCCTCTGGAACCAACTACCTCCTGAAGTCCGCGTTTCTCCGACCCTCCTGGCCTTCCGAAAGAATTTAAAAACCTACCTCTGCCGGCAGGCCTGGGGATGATTGTTGATTGTGGTGTGATTGATGAGTATGTATGGGGTTTGTATTTTTAATGTTGTTTGGATTTGTTCAATTGTTTATATATATATGTTGTAAGCCGCTCCGAGTCTTCGGAGAGGAGCGGCATACAAATCCAAATAAATAAATAAATAAATAAATAAATAAATAAATAAATAAATAAATAAATAAATAAATAAATAAATAAATAAATAAATAAATAGATGGGGAAATCATCAAATTTGCAGATGATACCAAGCTGGCAGGAATAGCCAACACTCCAGAAGACAGTCTTAGGATACAGGAAGATCTGGACAGACTTGAACACTGGGCGCTATCTAACAAAATGAAATTCAGTGGTGAAAAAAGCAAGGTTCTACATTTAGGCAAAAAAACCCCAAATGTACAGGTATAGTATAGGCGGTACCTTGCTCAATAGTAGTAACTGTGAAAGGGACCTTGGAGTACTAGTGGACAATCACTTAATTATGAGCCAGCAGTGTGCTGCAGCTGCCAAAAAGGCCAACACAATGCTGGGCTGCATTAACAGAGGGATAGAATCAAGATCACGTGAAGTATTAATACCACTTTACAATGCCTTGGTAAGGCCACACTTGGAATACTGCATCCAGTTTTGGTCACCACAATGTAAAAAAGATGTTGAGATTCTAGAAAGAGTACAGAGAAGAGCAACAAAGTTGATTAGGGGACTGGAGGCTAAAACATATAAGGAATGGTTGCTGGAATTGGGTATGTCTAGTTTAATGAAGAGAAAGACGAGGGGGGACATGATAGCTGTGTTCCAATATTTCAGGGGCTGCCACAAAGAAGAGGGAGTCAGGCTGTTCTCCAAAGCGCCTGAAGGCAGGACAAGAAGCAACTGATGGAAACTAATCAAGGAGAGAAGCAACCTAGAACTAAGGAGAAACTTCCTGACAGTTAGAACAATTAATCAGTGGAACAACCTGCCTCCAGAAGCGGTGAATGCTCCAACACTGGAAGTTTTTAAGAAGAGACTGGACAGCCATTTTTCTGAAATGGTATAGGGTTTCCTGCCTGAGCAGGGGGTTGGACTAGATGACCTCCAAGGTCCCTTCCAACTTTTTATTATTATTATTATTATTATTATTATTATTATTATTATTATTATTATTATTATTATTATTATTATATGCCGTATCTGTTGTTCTGAGAGCAGAAGACTCAAAGGTTGAATTACTTTGTACAATTCTCAAGATATTTAGTACTATCTCTCTAAGTAAGTGAAGAATTTATGATGTGGGTCAACGCTTGAAGGAGAACAAGACTTGTCTGCTGTAATCTCTCATGTCCATGCCAGAATTTTGTATTAGAATGTATTGGGTATCTCTGAATACCTGATAATTCTCACGCACAATCTTTATATTGATCAAGAAACAACAGTCCAAACAGAATTAGGAGGAACAGAATTCAAATCACCAAATGTGTCTGATGAAGCTGCATATCTGTTTTGAAGACAGACCTGCTCAGGATAACCACACACGAGATCTCACTGAATTGACATCAGCATGATGGTGACTAGCAATAGTATCAACATCTAATCACATTGTTCTTTAGTGCAACAGGAAAAAAACACTTTGACTGAGAGGTCCAGAAATCAAAATTAAGGGTATGACAAATAAATCATAAGATTATAAGCAACTTGCTCTGAAAGCAGTGTTCCCATGATTTATTGAACCCAACTGCAATGATTGTTGCTGGAGGATGCTTTTCAGTGGAATCTTTAAAATCTTATTTTTAAAAAATCAACCATTTTATTTTCATCTCTCTTTTTAAAAAAAGCATTAATGAAGGGAACAGATGGTGACTGCTTAAATCATAGAATCAAGCATCCTTAAATGTAGCAAGATGTTTGTGAAATAGGAGCCTTATTTCAAATTCTTTTCCCTAAGTCAACTATCATTAAAACAATCTATCTTGCAAGTGTATTTTCCCAATGAGCCCGAAGCAGAGCAGAATTTGGCACTGGGTCCTAATCAAAAGAATCTCTATGTGACTTTTCATATATAATGTATTCTGCGGAACAAACACCAACTACATTGGAAAGAAGCTCCCCATTTGAGTGAAATCTGCATATTATCAAGCAAATATTTTATTTAACTATCTATGATTGCAAGATAGCAATACGTCTTGTTCCAGGAGACTAAATAGATAGCCGATTCGGAGAGGATACATTTCATATGTTTGTAAATTCTTCAGGTTAACAAGTAACAAGTATTTTCAAGCTTCGGAGATCAGGCTTCCCATTTTGTAGCTGATTGTAAGTCAGCACAAATATGCATTTCATAACCTAGAGAGGAATGGCATTCTTAAGGCAAATAGACAAGAATTCTGCACAAATTTCACTAAAGCTAAAGCTGGATAATTTAGTGCCCTAAGTTAGGTTTAGGCTAGGAACAATTGATCCCTGGAGATCCTTTCTGTTGATTCTGTAATGACCTATAGATGTGAATGACTGCTTGTAAGATGCAAGACAGAATCTTTCTGGTTTAGACCACTTTCCAAAGCAAGAATTACATAGAATAAAACAATGTTTTAAAAATTAGCTTCATTTGTTTGTGCTGTCAACTGATTGAACCCTAATCTTAGCCTGCCCTAGTACAGCTCCATCAGCATGGCCATCTCTCTCTGAACAGAGAAAATGCAATTAATCAGCTCAAATACATTAATCTGGGTTGATTAGCAATGTAGGAGTCAGCAATGCAGCTTGTTAAGAAGCAAATCTTCTGTTGAGACATAATAGTAAGGAGCTGATGAATGGCTGAACCTGTAATTGATCACTTACTCAGCAAAGCTTGCGGTCTTAAAGCTACAAAGAAACAACAAAGCTAATTATTGGCATAAATTATATAGATATTGCCAACATCAACCAGCCCTACAACTTAAGATGTGCTCAGAGATCCAACTGACCTCCTGGCTTCTAGAACCAGACATGAACAAATTGAGCTGCTGACCAGATGAGATGTTTAGATTGAAGTGACCACTGTCTAACTGACTTTAAATCATTGCACCTAATATTATATCCATCATATATGTACAGAGAGCTTCAACTCAGTTGCTATGGGAATATCATCACTCTCTTAGCAACAGTATTCCCCACTTTGGTTGCACTACAGCTTTGTTCAGTGCAGTTGAATTTAGATTTGTCTTTGCACAAATATTTCTGTCCTTAAAATAAAAGGCATGATGAAAAAGAAAAGGAAAGCATGAGAGGAAAATAAGTCTAAAAGATGCAAAGGGATACTAAGGTATTGTCTGAAAATAGAGTTGTTGTTATTGTGGTATAAAAAGTAGTAGATAAAGGGATAGCTTTCAGATGATCAGAACAACTTGGTGGAGAAATATGAATGAGTTATTGTACACAAGGTAGAGTACAGGCTGGTTAATCTCTTAAGATGAAAACTGTCCTCTAAAGTCCTCTTGCATAGGGAGGCAGGACCTCTTAGTTCAGTCTGCCCCAGCAACTGATGGACCTGGAGGGGTTTCCGAAGAAGCTGGGGGTTATAACTGAAGATCTGCTGCATATTCTGTGGAGTCCCAAGTTGCCACCTGCAATAGGGAGGTGACAGGGTCTTTTTACAGAAGCCATGGTAGCGCAGTGGTTAGAGTATTACAGCTGACTCTGCCCACAGCCAGGAGTTTGATCCTGACTGGCTCAAGGTTGACTCAGCCTTCTATCTTTCTGAGGTCGGTAAAATAAGGACCCAGATTGTTGGGGGTCAATATGCTGATGTTGTAAATTACTGAGAGAGTGCTGTAAAGCACAATGGAGCACTATATAAGTCTAAGTGCTATTGCTATTGTTACAGGATTGTGCCCATGCAACCTCTCCCAACCCATGGTCCTCATCACCTCCCCATGGTATACAAAGGAACTGAGAGGGGGGAAATAGATTCAGGGTTATCTAGAGTACCGTTGGTGGAGGATGAACAAACTTGATCAAACACAGGTAAGAGGCACTATTAAAGCCTATCTCGTGGCAATTCGGGCTGTGAAGCATGAATATTTCTCTGCACTAATTGCATCTGCATATAATTGCCCAGTGACCCTTTTTAAGGTAAACTGTTTCCTTCTGGGAAAGGAAGATACAGAAGTCTACTTGCAGGGGTGCAGTGTGGCACTTGCTAACTTTCTGGAGGACAAAGTTGCTTGGATTCATTCCCAGTTAGGTAATGGCATGGCTGCTGGTCCGATGGGGCAGGTTGTTGCCTGGTTATTTGGGAACAGTTTGAAGTCAAGGAAGTGGACAGGGTCCTAGGAAGTGTGAGCACAACCAACTGTGTTTTAGATCCATGTCCCTCCTGAGAGCCTCCCCAAAGGTGACGTGTGGGTGAGTTCTGGTCATGATTAATGCTTCTCTAAGGTAGGGTGATGCTCCAATCTTTCAAGCAGGCTGTGGTCCACCCTCTTCTTAAGAGACCATAGCTAAATTCCAGCCTATTGGATGCTTTCCATCCTGTCTCCAATCTTTCCTTTGATAAGTGAGTGGCACTGTGCTTTTTTGGTTCACTTCTTTCCTCTGAGGCTGTTCCCAGTCAGTGTTGCTAGTGAGGGAGAGGTCCAGTCCTTGGCCTTTGCTTTGCAGATTTCTTCAGGGTTCCATTCTTTCTCCACTTCTGTTTAAATCTACATGAAGCTGCTGGGTGAGATCATCCATTATTTTGGGAAGAGATATCACCAATATGCTGATTGGTGAGTCAAGCAATGCCATGGCCTCTCTCTCGCAATACCTGGAGGCTGTTAAGGGCTCATTAGGGAGCAGCAGGCTGAAACTGGACCCTGGCAATTAGGGGCTCTTTGGCTCATGAAGAATTGAGAGTCACCTCTCTTATGGGAGCTGTATTGGTTGCCAGTTTGCCTCTAGGTCCAATTCAAGGTGCTGATTAAAGCCATGGCTTGATCCCAGGCTATTTGAAGGATCATCTTTGCTCAGTTATAGCTAGCCAATTCACCAGATCGTGGAGGCAGAGTGTGTTATGGTCTCCCCCCATTAAGGAGGTCCATCTAGTGTGACCAAGAAGAAGGGGCTTCTCCGTGGTGGCTCCCTTATTATAGAAAGAAAGAAAGATAACACTAGTCCCCACCCTAATACTCTTCTGAAAGGCCTGAAGACATAGTTTTGCCTGAGTGGCCCCTTGTTTCTTATATCAAAGAAAAGCAGAAGTTAAGCTCGAAGAAAAAAGTTACAATTCAGCCAGGGTAAATAGAGCAATCCTACCTAGGTCCATCCACAAAGGATTCTGAACCTCAGGAAAAATAACTTTGTAAGGACAAAGGCAAGGCTATGCGCACACCAAAATAAAGTAAAAAGTCTAATGGGGTCTCTCTGGTTATTTCCTGCCTCAAGTAGTCTGGTGAATTGGATTTTCCTTCCAAATGTTAGAAGATCACACTCTTTGAATTAGGAATTCAAGGAATAGAATCTTCCAAGATGCAGGAAGGAAAATTAGGAATGTAAGAGGGTACATTATTTTTGAAATTGTGTTGCTCAAGAACTTAGTTTTCCTGGATTTCCATACAGAGGATAAAAGAATTAGGTTACCTGTCAGTTTATATGGGGATCTCAGGAAAATGCTCTAGCCTGGCTCAAGAAACCCATTACAAGATCTTCATTCCTTTAGGTGTCCACTTTATACCCAACCCCCAGCTGGCCACAGTGGCATTATGGGTGGATGAGTGGGTCAGGACAAGGAGAAGTAAACACACACACACATTCTCCTGACAATCTCTATAGAATGAAGAATGAGGAAGTGCTCATGGAAGGAAAAGGACAACTGGCTGGAAGTAACTCTCCAATCCTTATAAACTCAAGGGCCATTCCTCTTAGCTTCCCTTTAGGGCAGGCTGAAAAGAATCTGTTTGGATAAAGAGGGCCAGATGTATTTGGAATCTATCAAGGTACTAAACACTTTGGATTTTTCATGACTGGGGCTGAAGAAGAAATCAACACCAGATTTGCACACTGTTAATATGCGTTGTTTGTCAGCATTTGGGTTAGCCTGTTTCCCAACCCCCTGACTTCCCCACACACACACCAATAAAGTTGCAAGAAGGAAGATATTCAAACTTTTTAGAGTTGTTCTGTTTATAACATCATTGCATGCATAATCTTATTTTCAGGCTTGGTTTCTCTTTGGGTTTTTCATTTCTATGCTTATTAGCTTTATGGTTGTGTTGATTCTTTCATGCAATTGTATGTAAGCACAGATTAGATCTGCATGAATCAGATCTCAGCCCCTTTGAATTCAGAAAACCAATTCAGTTTCATTCAAGCTCCAGAATCGAGTTATTTGATTCACATTATTAATTTGATCTGGAAGAAAAACAAAGCAAAACAAGTTCCAGATGCTCAAAACTTCATCAAATTGTCAAATTGATTAAAAAGCATCTGGTTTGATTTAATGCCCCAAACTGAACTGACAATTTGATGCAGAAAGTCAACTGAATTTGAATATCCAATTGAACTGCCTTTGAATTCAACCTTCAGATGGCAGTGATACAGATTTAATAAATGCATTCCAATTGCAATTGACTGTGTTTTATACTACATAAGAAAGACTACCAAGACAACCAAGAGTTTGGGCCAGTTATCTGGAAATGCTCATTGATTCACTTTTCTGTATTTTATGGGTACTTGAGGGTAGTTTAGAGTTGGCAGCGTCTTGCATAGGACCAATAATTTTTCCACATAAATAATCTGGCACCTAATTAGCAACCAAAATTCTGTGAAATGCAGTAGGGCTGTGACTCATTTAATTCACACCCATTAAAGTCAACAAATGCTTTCATTCATCCTGATCTGTCAATTTATGTTCCATCTAATTTCAAGTTCACCAAGTATCTATCTTAGGAGGGACTAATACAGGAACAGCTACAACTATTGTGGCAGGATTTACAGCTACAGCTACTGTTTTTACAACTACTGCTTTTACAACTACTCCTACCGAGGGCTTTGGTTTTGGATCTTTTAGTTCAAAGCCTACTACACGTTCTATCTTAGGAGGGACTACTTCTGCTTCTACAATTACTCCTGCTTTTACAACTACTCCTGCTTTTATAACTACTCCTGTTTTTACAACTATTACTGTTTTTACAATTTGAGCTGTTCTTGAGCTGTTTTTTTTTAACTGTTGTTTGTCCAAATTTTAAATAGCTAACTTGTTTAATACCATTTTAAATTGAATTGTTAGATGCTGAATGATGTGGGGGGGATTGAATGTTTGTGGAATGAATCGGGTTGAATGGATGGTTAGCTTATTGTTTTAAATTGTTTGTTTAAAGGGTAGTTTTTTGTGGGTGGGATAAATTAGTGATATGGATGGAGTTGTGGTTGAGTGGAATGAATGGGATGGACTGGCTAGCCTGCCTGGCGCAGCAGAGGCGGAGGGGGAGGGGGGCGCTGGCTCTGGGGTGATAGAGGGCCAAAGTATACCGGTCTTGCTGGGGAGAGGCAGATATGGCGGGGGCCACAGGGTAGGCCATTCCCGGGGAACAAGAGCTCGCTGTTTAAAAGCGATCCCTTGCTCCGACCCTGTGAGTTCAGCCCGAAGTACTGGTGATGGGGGAAATCCGGACCCTGGGCTCAGGCTGCTGCTGCTCAATGCCAGGTCGGTTGTAAATAAAGCTCCCCTCATCCATGATCTTCTCCTGGATGAGGAGGCCGACCTCGCATGTGTGACCGAAACCTGGCTGGGCCCGGAGGGAGGAGTTCCTCTCTCTGAGATGTGTCAAGCTGGGTTTCAGGTATGGCATCAGCCACGACCCCAGGGAAGGGGGGGAGGAGTGGCTATTATAGCCAAGAAGACCTTTAGCCTACGCAGGCTTGCTGTTTCTGAGATTGCGGGTTGTGAGTTGCTCCTTGTGAAGTTGGACCTAGGGGTTCAGGTGGGCTTGTTGCTCGTGTACCTGCCTCCCAGCTGCGTGTCAACAGTCCTGCCTGCGCTACTTGAGGAGGTTGCTGGGCTGGCGGTTGAGTTCCCCAGGCTTGTTGTCTTGGGGGACTTAAATCTTCCGTCGCTCGGCGAATCCTCTGGGTTGGCGCAGGAGTTCATGGCCACCATGGCAACCATGAACCTGACTCAGGTAGTTCAGGGTCCGACTCATGAGAGGGGACACACTCCCGACATGGTATTCCTCTCAGAACAGTTGAGCAATGATCTGAATTTAAGGGGCTTAGATATTTTGCCTATGTCATGGTCAGATCATTTTCTGCTACGGCTTGTTTTTAAGGCTCCACTCCTCCCCTGCAGGGAGGCGGAACCGATTAGGTGGTTCCGCCCCAGGCGTCTGATGGATCCAGAGAGTTTTCAGAGGACGCTTGGGGAAATACCGGATTCTCTCATTCACAGTTCGGCAGAGTCCCTGGTTACGGCCTGGAATATGGCTGCGAAGGGGGCTCTTGACCGGATTGCGCCGCTGCGACCTCTCTGTGGTAGCAGACCCAGGAGATCTCCTTGGTTTACTGAGGAACTCAGGGGGATGAAGCGCCAGAAGAGACGCCTAGAGAAGCGATGGAGGAAAAGTAAATCCGTATCTGACCGAACACTTGTAAGATCTTATATCAAGACTTATCAGGTGGCGCTCAAGGCGGCAAGATGCGCGTATCATTCCGCCTTGATTGCATCTGCGGAATCCCGCCCAGCTGCCCTGTTCAGGGTAACTCGCTCCCTCCTTAATCAGGGGGGAGTTGATGCACCCTTGCAGGGTAGTGCTGAGGACTTTAATAAGTTTTTCGCGGATAAAATCGCCCAGATTCGGATGGACCTTGACTCCAATTGGAATGCAGTATCGGCTGATAATGATTCAGTCAAGATGACAGAGACTCGTCTTGATCCTGTTGTGTGGGAGGAGTTTGACCCGGTAGCACCTGATGAAGTCGACAAGGCCATTGGAGCTGTGAGCTCCGCCACCTGTTTATTGGACCCGTGCCCCTCCTGGCTGGTTTCGGCCAGCAGGGAGGTGACGTGGGGCTGGGTTCAGGAGATTGTCAACGCTTCTTTGAGGGAGGGGTCCTTTCCAGCTCCCTGCAAGGAGGCAATTGTGCGCCCCCTCCTCAAGAAGCCTTCCCTGGACCCAGCTGTTTTAAACAACTACCGTCCTGTCTCCAATCTTCCCTTTATAGGGAAGGTTGTTGAGAAGGTGGTGTCACTCCAGCTCCAACGGTCCTTGGATGAGGCCGATTATCTGGGCCCTCAACAGTCAGGATTCAGGCTCGGCTACTCCACAGAAACTGCTTTGGTCGCGCTGACGGATGATCTCTGGCGGGCCCGGGATAAGGGATTATCCACTATCCTGGTGCTACTTGACCTCTCAGCAGCTTTCGATACCATTGACCATGGTATCCTTCTGCACCGACTGGAGGGGTTGGGGGTTGGGGGCACTGTTTTGCGGTGGTTCACCTCCTACCTCACTGGTCGGTCGCAGTCGGTGTTGGCAGGGGGTCAGAGGTCGACCCCTAGGTTCCTCCCTTGTGGGGTCCCTCAGGGATCAGTCCTCTCCCCTCTGCTGTTTAATATCTACATGAAACCTCTGGGTGAGATCATCCGACAACATGGGGTGAGATATCATCAGTATGCTGATGATACCCAGCTTTACATCTCCACCCCGTGTCATTTCAGTGAAGCAGTGGAAGTGATGTGCCGATGTCTGGAGGCTGTTAGGGTTTGGATGGGTGCCAACAGGCTCAAACTCAACCCCGACAAGACGGAGTGGCTATGGGTTCTGCCTCCCAAAGATATTTCAATCTATCCGTCCATTACCCTGGGGGGGGAGCTTTTGACCCCCTCGGAGAAGGTCCGCAACTTGGGCGTCCTCCTCGATCCACAGCTAAATTTGGAATATCATCTTTCGGCTGTGGCGAGGAGAACATTTGCCCAGGTTCGCCTGGTGCACCAGTTGCGGCCCTATTTGGACCGGGAGTCTCTTCTCACAGTCACTCATGCTCTTATCACCTCGAGGTTCGATTACTGCAATGCTCTCTACATGGGGCTACCTTTGAAAAATGTTCGGAGACTTCAGGTAATGCAGAATGCAGCCGCGCGAGCAGTGTTGGGCTTGCCTAGAAATGCCCACATTTCGGCATCACTCCGCGAGCTGCATTGGCTGCCAATTGGTCTCCGAACCCAATTCAAAGTGTTGGTTATGACCTATAAAGCCCTACATGGCATCGGACCAGGTTATTTACGGGACCGTCTGCTGCCTCATGAATCCCAGCGGCCGGTTAGGGCCCACAGAGTGGGCCTTCTCCAGGTCCCGTCAGCCAGACAGTGTCGCCTGGCGGGGCCTAGGGGAAGAGCCTTCTCTGTTGCGGCCCCGGCCCTCTGGAACCAACTTCCCCCGGAGATCCGTGTCGCCCCCACCCTCTCCGCCTTTCGTAAATTGCTTAAAACACACTTTTGCCGGCAGGCCTGGGGCAGCTAACATCTTGCCCCTAGCCAGTGTATGTTTGTGGAATGATTGGTTTTTTGTTTTTTTGTTTTTTGTTTTTTTTAACTTAAGGGTTTTTTATATGTATGTAATTTCTATTATGCTGTGAGCCGCCCTGAGTTCTCCGGAATAGGGCGGCATAGAAATTAAATTAATAATAATAATAATAATAATTGTGACTAAATATAAGAAATACATTTTTTAAAATATTTTCAAGTATTCACGGCCTCTGGGGAGACTGAATTTCTGCATCTGAAATTCTGAAGACAGTTCAAGGAAACCAGAGAACCTGCCCTGACATTACAACTTTGAATGATGTTTAAATTAAGTGGCTATTTGGCCCACAGGCATGTTATAAATTGGAAGGCTAACACTGGTTGTCAATGAGATATATGCTTTTTATTCAGGAAAACATCAATAAAATATGGTCTTCTGTCCCTTTAGTCCTTTTAAATGTTAGCATTTGTAAAAAAGAGACTTTCCAGCTCATTATATGCAGCTTGCAGGGCAATCCACCAAAACTAGTTAATCTCTATAAATGGCTGTTCTGTTGGAGCTGTGTCATAGACTTTTATGGTCTCCATATCAAATAATAAACTAGATTTTTCAAAGCAAGTTGTTGCACATATTGCAGTGGTAAATGTGTTTGACAACTTTGAGAATTAAAAAAGAGTGGAACAAAGCAAGAATCCAAGTCAACACAGTTTCCCTGAAGTAACTCTAAACTTAACTCTTTGTTAACGAAAAAGACATTCTCTTCAAATCCAAGCAGTTGAATGCTCTTGGGCTTTCCTTTCTCTTTGGCATTTATATCAGCCAAGTGGGACCAGCAACACAGTGTTGGGATGCATCCACCCTAGAAGTAACATGTACAACAGTTGCAGGCTACAAATTGCTCTAGGACTTTGATAGCATGCAAGAGGCCATACACCAAAAGGTCCAAAAGAAGGCTATGTCTGATCAAATGTCAATATACTTTGACTTACATTTGATGTAATTAAATATGAGGTTAAATTAAATAAATGCAATTAAATACGATGCAATTAAATATTTCTACACTGTTTCTATAAAGGTACAGGTAAAGATTTCCCATGTCCAGTCATGTCTGACTGTGGGGGGCGAATGCTCATTCCGTTTCTTAACTGAGGGAGCCAGCGGTGTCCAAAGAGATTTCCATGGTTATATGGCCCGCATGGCTATACGCTGAGGAGCACAGAACGATGCTACCTTTCCACCAAAGTGATACCTATTTAATTGCTCGCATTTGCAATATTTCAAACTGCTAGGTGGAGAGGAGCTGGGGCAAGTAACAGGAGCTCACCTGTCCAGCTGATAAGCTCAGCATCTTTAACCACTGAGCCACTGCACCACCTTCCAGTTTCTATAGTAATCCACAATTTTTTTTAATAAAGAAAACATGTGTTTTAGAATATATGTATTTGAAATGTATTCTGTTTCCTTACATATTTTAAACTGCAATCTAATACATGATCTAATATGTCGTGGAACTATGTTTCGACACTCAGTGAGCTACAAGATTTGATGGGCAGCTGTGCTCCAGTCTGCACATTATTTGTATCAGGTTATATTGAGAAATCAGTTTATTATTATTATTATTATTATTATTATTATTATTATTATTATTATTATTATTATTATTATTAATTTAATTTCTATGCCGCCCTATTCCGGAGAACTCAGGGTGGCTCACAGCATAATAGAAATTACATACATATAAAAAACCCTTAAGTTAAAAAAAAACAAAAAAAAAACCAATCATTCCACGAACATACACTGGCTTGGGGCAAGATGTTAGCTGCCCCAGGCCTGCCGGCAAAAGTGTGTTTTAAGCAATTTATGAAAGGCGGAGAGGGTGGGGGCGACACGGATCTCTGGGGGAAGTTGGTTCCAGAGGGCCGGGGCCGCAACAGAGAAGGCTCTTCCCCTAGGCCCCGCCAGGCGACACTGTCTGGCTGACGGGACCTGGAGAAGGCCCACTCTGTGGGCCCTAACCGGCCGCTGGGATTCATGAGGCAGCAGACGGTCTCAATCAAGTAGTTCCTACTGAAAAATTAAACTCCTCAAAAATCTCTAGAGAAAATAGAAAATCCCATAGTCTTACAGGATGTTAATTCTCACCCAAGAACTGAAGAAACATAGCTAAAAATGTTAGACCATACAGAGCGGGTTTTTTTCTTTTATGTTTTACTTTGTTTTTCCAAAGTACTTTGAAGCAAAGGCAATTTATAAAACGATTTGATGTAATCATTAAGTCTCTTTGGAAGTAAACACAACAGAATGAATGTTACATTAGCTGAAAGCAACTGAGAGACTGTCATCTGAAAAATCTGCTCACTTCATTCTCAGGAACTAGGCTTTGAAGTCACCAGTTGATCTCCAGTTGATATTAGAATGCCAAACAGGTTTTTTTAAAACATGCAGGATCAAATTCCTCAAAGCTCTGAGAAGCTTATGATACTTACATTTATTTAAAAAAAAAACACCAGAAATAGACCCTGCAACTTTCAATACTAGTCAGATATTTCTTGCTTGGTGGTGGTGGTAGTGACAGCACCATCTGTGGTTTGCACTAATTTGGAAATGAGTCTGCTCTAAACATTTTCATCAAAGCAACATATCAAGGATTATTCCATACAATCTATGGAAGGACACTTTGATTCCCACAAGCGATGAATGGCTGCAAAAAGTTGATAGAGTTAGCAGAGATGGCTGAACTGTTTGCTTTAATTAAAGAAAAAAAACACAATTACTTTTGTTTCTGCTTGAAAACCACTTCCGGACTTTGTGCTTGAGGTGGAAAAAAATGAAAATTTGATTTTGGGTTTTACCGATTAAATAGATTTGTTGTTAGCCTATTACGTAAAAATATAAAAAAGTTGAGGTTTGATGTTGTTGTCTTATTTTACTGCACCCAAGGGAGTCGGAAGTCAACGCCTTTTCTTTTCCCCCTTTGTCCTACACTTTTCCCTTTCCCCTTCCGGTCCCTATCTTTCTATTTTCTTTTCTATTTTTGTATTTTATATCAGTTAATAAAGAAAGAAAAAGGAATTATTCCACACACTCTGATCCAAGTATTCACTACCTATGGGGAGACTGAGTCACACATTCTGGTCAATCAAGCCAGTTCTATCGCTAAAGACAATTCTCTGTGGCAGCCTAAACATATCCTGGTGGTTCCTGAAACCACTTTTAAAAAGCCCAGTTGGATTACAGCGGTTTGGCAATGAGGTCAGTCAATGACCAGCCCTGGCCCTGATTTGTCATTTTCATTTCTTGTCCATCCTTCACATCCAGGGGTGTCAAACTGCCTGCCCGCAGATTGGATGCATCATGGCGAAACCGCGCCCACCCCATTGCCGGCAATGGAAAAAAAGTCACGATATGTCACGACACGTCATGTGATGTGGCAAGTTTGACACCCCTGTTCTCATCTTTTCTTGAAAAGCAAGGCCTGCTTTTTCTTTTCAGGAACTGCTCCCTCCTCACTAATCCCTTGGTTCTTGTTTTTGTTTTGCTTTCTCAGACATTTGCATATGTGGATATTTCTTACCCTCTTCCTAGCTTCTCTCTTTATACACCCTTTCTTTCTCTGTTAATTTTATCATCATTGTTTTGATGTTGTAATGATTAAAGCAACAGAAGCTTTGCTGTACTATGGGCACGTAAGCAAGCTTTGAGAAGGTTGGGAAAACATGGGATGAGGAAAGCTTATTGACTGATTGGGTCATTGTTGGATCAACTGCAAGGTAATTGCAAAAAAGGCAGCTGTGGACCAGAAGAGGACACAGGGCACAACAGGTGTAGAAAGGATGTGCCAGGTGATCTAGCTCAGTCTTTCTCAACCTCATCAACTTTAAGAGGTGTGGACTTCAACTCCCAGCATTTCACAACCACCCTGCTAGAGTCTTCTGGGAACTGAAGTCCATACCTAAAGTTGATGAGGTTGAGAAAGACTGCTCTCACTTATCAGAACTGTTGGGGCCATTACTAAATTGGAAGAAAGCCGGGCAAGACCATCTATGTCTTAAGACTTGGCCCTTTTATGACTTGTGGACTTCAATTCCAAGAATTCCACAGCCTGGATACGCATACGCAGGCTGAGGAATTCTGGGATTTGAAGTCCACAAGTCATAAAATGGCCAAGTTTAAAGACCTCTGACTTAAGATGACATTAGGATGGGGAAGAGCAGTTTTGAAGTGGAGTTTCAAAATATAGGCAGGGATATATTAAACAATGATGAGCGAAAGCTAGTTTAGCCCAGTGCAGGGGTAGGCAACCTTGGCTCTTTTATGACTCGTGGTCTTCAACTCCCAGAATTCCTGAACCAGCATGGTTGGCTCAGGAATTCTGGGAGTTGAAGTCCATGAGTCATAAAAGAGCCAAGGTTGCCTACCCCTGGCCTAGTGGTAAAGGCACCATATTGGAAAGCAGGAGACTGTGAGTTCTAGTTCTGCCTTAGGCATGAGAGCCAATTGGGTGACTTCAGGCCTCTCTCTCTCTCTCTCTTAAAATAATTACTTAAAATAATAATAAAGGTG
This sequence comes from Bothrops alternatus, assembly GCA_034064705.1. Classification (NCBI taxonomy): domain Eukaryota; kingdom Metazoa; phylum Chordata; class Lepidosauria; order Squamata; family Viperidae; genus Bothrops; species Bothrops alternatus. The sequence continues at coordinate 35,300,879 of JARGCV010000223.1, read as the reverse complement.
AGATATAAAATAAATAAAATAGTGATCACATTATGATTTCTGCAGTTTTACTTTGGTTTTTTTCTAGATTGCTCTAGGCATATCGAGATTTGCAACAGAGTATACATTGATCACAAATCTGCAGCTAATTATGATATTCCCTCATTAAATTACTTGAATAAATCCTTGTCAGCAAACACGTTCGTTGAAGTAGAAATTTGCATTGTGCAATTTAAAGTAAAGGGTTATACCAATGATGGCGAACCTATGACACATGTGCCAGAGGCAGCCCTCGGAGCCCTCTCTGTGGGCATGCACACTGTTGCCCCAGCCCCACCTCCCCCCATGGCCCCCTCCTCACCAGCAGCCCCCTGGAGGAGAGTCCTCACCAGGCACGGCCTGTGCGTAGCAGTGCAGCAAAGGACATGGCAGCCTTGCAGCAGGGACAAGACTCTGCCCTCATGCCCTGTCATGCACAGATGATGCTTCGGGGCACAGGCGGAGGGTGTGGCCACCATGGTGTTGCAGGGCTGGGCGATCTGCAGTAGGCCATGGAGGCAGTGGGTGGCCCTTTGGGCGTGTGGGGGTGGAGCAGAGTGGAGATGGATTGGGCGGAGTGGCAGTAGAGTGGGGATGGGCCAGGGCAGGACAGTTTTTGGGCATTCAGTCTCTAAAAGATTCGCCATCCCTGAGTTATACTCTACTGCATATACTCTTTTATATTATATCCCTATACCTATATATAGGGCTGTAGTATATATGCATACACAAATATACCTATGGGTAGCACAGAAACTGTGGAAGACTTGTGAGTCCTTTGAAGTTTATGAAATTTTTATTTTTCCATGCAACCTCCATTAACAGCTTAGGCAAACATCAAGCAGAAAATACAGGATCAATTCTTGTACATTCATTTGCAGACAGTCACAGTATATAAATCTCTGGATTTCAGGAATATTTTATGTTAATTTAAATGTTTTTTTCTCGACAGAATAAAAAAATGTAATTATTATATGGCATTATGTGACAACATTGAGAGAAAACCCAATCAAGAGTAAAGATAACAAAATGAAACATCTGTTACCTACAAAACTACATTTAAAATAATCCTTCATTGATTCGTCCAGCTCGATATGCTTTGATTTCATTCCTATAAGCCTGAAGGAGTGCAATGTTCAGATCTTTCCAGAAGGCTATTCCACAGCAGCCAATGCAGAATTGATAAATCTTCAGAAGTTGCTGAATTTAAACTCCCCAATGTTCTTCTATATTAGTCAATGGCTAAATTGGAAGAGTGACTTCAGAGGCAATTGGTCTTAGCATCTCGCAACTTTCTGACTACAAGGTGCTGTGGGGTAGAGAGAGTAAGAATTTTCTCTGTGTTTATTCTCTCATCCAGCTTTTACTTTGTTTGTAATATTGCTTTTTGATTCTCTATCTAATAGGAAGAACATCATGGCTTTAAAATCTAAAGGACAAAACTCAGCAGCACTTTTTTTGTGCGGCTGCTCATAAAAACAGGATCGCCAACATGATCACCAATGTCCAATAACGGATATGGCACAACAAGAAGAAGCAGCTAGTAAGTAAGCTTTGTTTACCCCTTCCCTCTTTGAAAGTACTGTGTGTAATAAACCTTTCCATAAAAATTAAATATTTCAATCAACCTTGCTCAGATTTCTGTTCTCCAGGAATAGACAAGCCAGAGCATCTGAAACTCTAGCTGAGAAGTATGCGTATGGCACTGTTTTCCAACCTTGGCAACTTTAAGATGTTTGGACTTCAACTCTCAGAATTCCCCAGCCAGCCATGCTGACTGGGGTGTTCTGAGAGTTGAAGTCCACGTATCTTAAAGTTGCCAAGGTTGGGAAACTCTACTATAGGGCCATGAGACATGATCCAAAGACTTCAAGTTGTCACATTGAAAATGCTGCTTCTGAATATTTTAGCAATGCAGTGAAAGCACCATCAAAAAATCTCTGACAAACAGGGATAATGATATCAGTGCAGTTAGTCTGGCATGTTTTAAAAAAACACAAGTGCAAAATTATTCACTATTGGGGAGGAACACACAAAACATATGCATATGTTAAAGCTGCCAAATGGCCAGTCAGTTGATGAAAAAACACAACTTACTACCGTAACTGTTGGACTTCTTAGTAGCAATACTGTGTCTTCCTAACTTTAAGCCCCAGCTGCCTACCAAGCCAAGGTAACAGTATTTTATATTCTCCAGTTCTGCTGAGAAAGCCTATATAGCTTTGCAAAAATGAATTGTCCAGATGGATGAGGCTATTAGGCACTGGGAGGGCTAGGCACCCAGCATTGTAGGCTTTGCCATGCCATGTTGACTGACTAACAGTAGCTGAACAATCCAAAGAGAACATTATTTTAATCACTGCCAGTCCCCTCGTATCTCTCTACTGCACAAACATGGGCTATGTGCGCTCCATAGCTGAGAAAATTATAAGGCAGGCATGGCAATGGCATGCAAAATGCAGGAAGCAGCAAAAGTTAATCACCACCTTCAAACAACACATGAGCAAATCCTTTGTGCTTGTTGGAGATAGATTTTCCCAAATGCTCAAGTTGCCTTCGCCCCATCTGTGAAATGTCATCCAGCAATGGGAGGAGAAAGTAATTGTCTGAAGGGGCTAAATCCACTATGTTCGCCTTTTTAATGAACCACCCATGAGGGTGTCACGCAGCTGACAAAGTGGGGTAGAACTGCATCAAATCTGATGGTGAGTTTTTTCTTCAGTCACTAGTTGCTAATAGATAAGCCCACGGTGGTGGATCTGTGGTGGGATACATCCTTTGATACAAATGATGGAAGTTTTTAAGAAGAGATTGGACAGAAATGCTATAGGGTCTCCTGTTTGAGCAGGAGGTTGGATTAGAAGACCTCCAAGGTCCCTTCCAATGCTATTATTCTACTAAATGCATTGCATAACATGTGGCGGCATCAGCAGATCGCAGTACCAAGCTAATCATGGCTGATCTCAGAAGCTATGTTGACTTGGATTGGCAATCCCAGGGCTATAGGCAAGTTTGGGAAGTCAAACAAATAAACAAACAAAACTCCATAAAGCCAATGGCAAACCACTTCTATAATGTTGCCAAGGAAATTTTATAGGTGCAATTACTGGGAATCATCCAAGGATTTCCTTCTCTTGAATATTTGGAATTATTCAGAAGTCAAGTGATCCAGATAGATACTGTATCCCATTTGGAAATGATGGGATTGAGTTAAGTGTTGTAAAGGTTTTGGATGAAAAATCTTCCTAAATCCTTATGGTCTATCTGAAAATAATGGGCAGACATGGTGGTGAAGACAGAGATAAAATGACCAGGAGAAGAGTATAAATAACTGGCTGATATGACAAACTGTGTCAATGGGAGAAAGCACCATGGTGCTAGTAAAGCATAGTGTTGTGATACCTCTTTGTGTCCATATGAGATTTGTACTTAAATGGATGATGGTGAATATACATACACTAATAAAGTGTTGGTTATGACCTATAAAGCCCTACATGGCATCGGACCAGGTTACTTACGGGACCGTCTGCTGCCTCATGAAACCCAGCGACCGGTTAGGGCCCACAGAGTCGGCCTTCTCCAGGTCCCGTCAGCCAGACAGTGTCGCCTGGCAGGGCCTAGGGGAAGGGCGTTCTCTGTTGCGGCCCTGGCCCTCTGGAATCAACTCCCCCCAGAGATCCGTATTGCCCCCACCCTCTCCGCCTTTCGCAAATTATTGAAGACACATCTTTGCCAACAGGCCTGGGGCAGTTAACATCTTGCCCCAGCCAGTGTATGTTTGTTGTAAGTTTCTTTTTGGATGATTGGTTTTTAATCTAAAGGTTTTATAATGTATTTAATGTCAGATTTCTATATGTTAGTATCTATGTTGTAAGCCGCCCTGAGTTTTTTTGGAATAGGGCAGCATAGAAATCGAATTAAATAAATAAATAATAATAAATAAATAATCCACCTTGATGTCTCAGTGTTCACAGGAGATATCTGGTCTATTATTTGAACTGACTGGCCTCTTTGTGCTGGGACTGAAATAGCAGCCATATAGTTTTTCTGGAGAAGTGCTACGTTTGAGTTGAATGGTTGAGCCTAGCAAAGTAGGCTCAGGGTATTCGATTTCATACTCCAAAGGTTCCATCCTCCCCACTGGCACCAGGATAAAACCCCTCATATTTGAGAAGGAGCAAAGAAAGAGCTCACCTGGAGTTCAACCGAGAGGAAATTATGTTCTCTGAGTGCTGTGCTGGATTTCCTCTCAGTTTAACCCCGGGTGAGCTTTGCCTTTGCTCCTTTCTCAAAAATGAGGGGTTTTTTTTCCTGGTGCACACAGGAAGGATTGGCAGGCCTAAAAGTCAGGGCAGAAACTTTAGGTCACTCACCTTTCCGCAAGGCCTTCTAGTTTCTCAATTGTCTTCATTGCTGAACTCTAAACCTTTTCTAATTTCTCTGAATTCCTCTTAAAGTGTTACAAATTGCAAAATAAAATAAATAAATAAAAACACATCTAGGCAGTTTTTCCAGCAAGAATACAGATGGGGATAGTAGTGGGTAGGATGTGTGAATTAATGCAAGCAACCTAACAATCAAGCCCCAGACTCAGGAATATCTGCACAAGAGTCAGTGATTTCAAAATGGTTCATGTAACTGGGTATTTGAAACTCCACCTATTTTTAACAGGCACATAAAAAGAGGGTGGATTTCAGTTGCCCGGTTGCACCTTCCATTTGGACATCGTTGATGTTCCCTGCCCCGCCCAAAGTTGTGTAGCTTTATAAAGCATTAACGCCTGTGGCGAAATGGAATCTAAATGTTAAGTTTCTCCTTTGTGCAAATAGCATTTAGACTTATATACTACTCCATAGTGCTTTATGGCATTCTCTGAGTGATTTACAATATCTGCATATTGCCCCCCCCAACAATCTCATTTTACTAACCTCAGAAGGATGGAAGATAGAGTCAACCTTGAGCCTGTCAGGATCGAACTCCAGGTTGTGGGCAGAGTCAGCCTGAAATACTGCATTCTAACCACTGTGCTACCACAGCAGATAAGCAGAACAAAGCAAAGTCTTTACAAATAAAATAAAGCTTGTACAAGTGAAATGTTATTATTGGTTACAACTGTCAAGCAACAGAGACCAGGTTCACTCATGAAGGCTCAATTTAACTAAGCCTTTAACTGAGTTATTGCTGAAAGCCTATGCGCAGAAAACTTTTCTTCCAATGGCCAGAACTTCAATGGGTCAATGGCAGTCAAGGGGGTTGAACTGAATTTGTATGTGGTTATGTAGTGATTCTAGGCTGATCCCTCTTTTCACACCCACCCAGCTCTGCCAGTCGTCCTTCTATAATAACCCATATAATAACAGGTAAAGCTAGAACTTTAATTTTCCCCTTCTCATGCTTTGGGTTTCATTAAAAAAAGATCAACCAAAAAGGCTGTGAGTATAGAATACACAAGATATTCCCCATGGCTAACTTGGCATAGGTTTTTAAAGAACATGCTACTACAAAAATCTGCCACTACCACAATTACTTTAGCAGTTAAGCAAGAAAAATGAAACATCTTCAGAGATTTAAATTTCAAACTGCATTAATTCAAAATAAGAGCTTCATCTTGTACATATTTAATATTAATAAAATTATATTAAATAAAATTTATGGTTGACCTACAAAGTACATTGTTTTAGAGTATCAATTACTAGAATCCACACTCGGTAATGAAGTGAATTGTGTGGTATTCATAGCCAATTACTTTATGTTAAATAGCAGCCATTAGGAGCAGGGTGTGGTATAATGGAATATCTGTGGAGAAGTAATAAAATCTATAGTGTACTTTAAGACTGAAGGGAGCAGCAACTTAGATATGCTAAATATCTGGAGTTGCTACAAAGTGAAACAATATGGGGGAGGGAGAGATGGTAGTTTAAAAATAAATTTCTCTTAGTGCAAAAGTTCAATCTTCCATACTTCTAATTAAAAAGTACCAGGGAACAGTTAATAAGAATGATGGCTAGGACTTCAGTGAGCTTTATTTGAACACTTATCAAAAAAGATGCGTAAAATGTTTTAAACACAAAATGGTTGCTCTGACCTTTTTGGAAGCACTTTTTCTAACCATTCCATCCTATTTATAGGCATCCACACATGAACATACATTTGTGCTTTTTTAATCCTACGTTTTAGTTTTCTTTTCTTTTCTTTTTTTTGGGGGGGGGGGAGACTTTAAAGGTTAGGTGTTTTCATATTTAGGAGACCTCCATTCAGATCAGAACAGCGTTGGAACATTTCTTGCTCAGGTTCTTGCTCAGCTGACTCAAGGTCAGAATACAGCATTTTTCTCTCAAAAGAAAATATTTCAACCCTCAAGATAGTTCAGAGGCAAAACATTCTGCTCATGATATTTTCAGAAAACAGTGCTTTGTGCTGTTCTTTAAGGGTAGTTTCATCCATTTCTAATGTCAAGCTGGAGACGCATGAGAAGGAGGGGTGAAGCCCTGACTTCATTGGCCTAAATTAACACTGGAAAATATTCTTTCTTTCTTTCTTTCTTTCTTTCTTTCTTTCTTTCTTTCTTTCTTTCTTTCATTCATTCATTAGTTATTAAATTTATTTGCTGCCTATGTCGCAGCTATTCCAGGCAGCTTACAACGGTAAAAGTGGAGAAATAAAAAGTATAAACGTAAGAGTAGCAAAGTAATGCCACAATAGAATAAACAATGAAAAAGAAAACAATGAGAATTATGGTGATATGAGAATAAAAGATGGGCAGGTGAGGAAGCATAGAATGAGGACAGGGGAAGCTGGGGTTTGCCAGCTGTGGTACTCCCTCAAGAATAGTTATACCATGTGGTGCTCCTTTTTTAAGAGATACATTATATCTGATAGAACAGTGGTGGTGAACCTATGGCACGGGTGCCAGAGCCCTCTCTGTGGGCATGTGCACCGTCGTCCCAGTTCTAGGCCTTCAGCTGGGTTTTATAAAACCTTTTCGCTTTAGGCCTCCGCCGCCGTGTACAAAAAAAAAAGTTCAATCAATCAGTCAATTTCAACTTCTTGCGGGAAAAAAAAGATCTTGCAAAGTTGGAATTGATTGATTGAACTTTTTAGTCCCACCCAGTCTGCTGTTACCACCACAGCCACACCCACCCAATGGGCCACACCCATCTGGCACCCGACAATGCATAAGTGGGTTTTGGGTTGCAGTTTGGGCACTCAGTCTCTAAAAGGTTTGCCATCACTGTGATAGAAGATACGAGGGTTCTGTGGTTAAAGATGCTGAGCTTTTCAGCTGGAAAGCTGACAGTCAGGGTTCAAGACCCCAGTGCCATATGACAAGGTGAGCTCCAGTTACTTGCTCCAGCTCCTGCCCACCTAGCAGTTCAAAAGCATGCAAAGGCAAGTAGATAAATAGGTACCACTTTGGTGGGAAGGCAAAAGCATTCAGTGCCCCTTGGTGTACAGTCATGCTGGCCACGTGACCACGGAAGCATCTTCAGACAAGGCTGGCTCCTTCAACTAATAAATGGAGATGAGCACCTCAGACATGAATTAATAGGGGAAACCTTTACGTATGTCTGATATCCAGTGGTGGGATTCAGATATGTGAATAACCGGTTCTCTGTGTGGATGCCACTTCCGGAAGTCCATTCTGGGCCTGAGCAACAAAAAACTAGCTACCAGTTCTGCCAAAGTGGTGCAAACTGGCTGAATCCCACCACTGCTGATATCCCAGTGACTTTTTTCCTGCAAAGCTGAATTCTACTACTAGGTGAGCCAATATGCAGATATGCAACTTTCCTAACTCTTAATTTCAAACTTGCAAGTTTCTGTTAATATAACCATACAGTAAAAAATAAAGCTACTATTTATTGTTGTGCTTCTTGTCTGGACTACCTTAATGGACTAACAATTACACCTAAATAAAAAAACAAACAAACCTGTGACTGTGATAATATTGCATTTCTTTTTCCAGTGAAATTTACTCGCAGCGCAACTTAGGAGAAGGAAAAAAAATACCTGTGTGAATTTGTGTTAAACCAGCAAGAATATGCCTGCAATGCCCAGGCCTTTCCTGTAAATTGCTGAACTGGAGAATACCTGATTCCAATATTGGATTCTTATTAGTTTTTGAATATGCAACTCTGCTAATTATTTATAAGAACAGGTATTTTCCTCCTCTAAAAGCAAAGTCTTCTATCTAGAGCATATTGATTTCGTTCAAGATATTGAAATGATGATTTAATATTAAAAGGAAAATAGAAGTTTGATGTACAGACTAAGTGAAACCATCAAGGCCCAGTGATCCAGTCTATTTTTTCCTTTTCTTTTCTCTGGTGTTGCTCTGTACCATTTGTCTGTCATAGGAATGGTGAAAGCTGAAAATCCCTGAAAGGATTTCCCCAATGCTGAAACAATTATCTGACTGGTAGACTGAATATTCAACTTTTATCAAACAGTTTAAATAGAAAACAACCACATTCACAAATCATACTAAACCACACTGCTTCTGCTTCTGCATGACACTTAAACTAAGGTTAAAAAGGGCAAGATTGATTAGCTCATATTTTATGCTAAGCCAAATGGGCTTTCGTTTGAGCTTAATGTCTTGTGTCAACCCAGCCAATGTACAAAGACACCAACTATGGTGCTAACATCGTTACTAAATGCAAGGTTATTCTTTGGTTTAGTATTTTTCACTGATATTACACATACACATACACACACACACACACACACACACACACCCCTACACCTATTTTTATCTAGCAAAGTTTTCTTTCAGGCACAGAAACAAGAAAGGTTTCAGGCTGAATTTAGATTATAAACCCATCTTCAAGGAAAAGGATCAAGCTAAAGCAAGTAACCAAAATTGCATAATTGTGTAATCATGCTTTCTCCAACATCCCCACCCAAACCCGTCCAACAGGCTCTCCAAGGGAAATGAAATCAGTGGGAATCTGAATATTTTATGAGTAGTTAAATCCTGTTTTCAGCAAGCCACAAGGTATAGAACAGGTGTTGTGAAAGTTTTTTATGATTATGATGAAGGGTTTTTTTTAATGATGTGGTTACAATCCTATAATAAGCATTAGCTTGTTTTACATCATGATCAGTAAGCAAAGGCTTTGATCAAGCCAAGGAGCCGCTCTTAGTAATCCTGCCTTATAAGATGATAAGATGGCAAAATGCAACTTATCCCAGGAGCTGCAGTGTCTACTGCTTGGTTAATATTCTGCTGGTTGTTAGCTTGGGATAACTGGGGAGGAGGAGGAGGAGGAGGAGGAGGAGGAGGAGGAGGAGGAGGAGGAGGAGGAGGAGGAGGAGGAGGTGGTGGTGGTGGTGGTGGTGGCTTGGACTGCTTTTTTTCATCTTCATTGGCCTTATCAATAGGAGGATAGGAAAGAATTATTTCATGACTCAGTACTGCAATTTGCCTTCAAAAACATACATTGGCCAGTATATTGTATACAGTATTCCTATTAGAAAAACATTTAGGAATTTGACAATGATCTGTGAAAAGGGCCTTATCTTAGCCACTGCAATTTCTTTCAGTTGGCATGAGATTTGGAAATATTACATTGACCACATGGTGATCCATGATTGATAGGTGTCTGACCAGAAGGTCCATGAATGGATCAACTGCATTTTCTTCCCAAAGGTTAAAAGTTGCAGAATCTTTTAAAATAGATTAGAAGCAGAATGCAAATGGGATTTAAATATTTGTCCCATTGAGTTCTGTTGTGGTATACCTTTTGGGAAAAGTATGGATTTGAAACATTGCACAAAATTCCATTTTTGGGACACATCACTGATAGACTGAAAATGACTTCATGCAAAATAACCCCTATAGCTCTTTTTTTCTGAAATAGTTAAAATAATTTTTTCCTTGTTAATAACTTAGAATTTGAATAATGTTTATAAAGCCATTTGCATTTAAGATCAATTATTTGCAAGCATCATTCATGAAAAACACTTCACTGAACCCTAATATACATTTGTATCCCCCAAAATGAGATGATTTAATTCCAGCAAATTAGACACATTTCTCATCTCCATTTCTTAACATGTGCTTTTCTATAAAGTGTGTAATTTAGCATCTTCCTGGATTTCCCTGACTTTGTCAGAAGGTCACAAAAGGGATCATGTGATCCCAGGACACTGAAACCGTCATAAATATGAGCCAATTGCCAAGCAGCTGAATTTTGATCAGGTGACCAGGGGGATGCTGCAATGATCATACGTGTGAAAAACAGTCATAAGTCTCTTTTTTCAGTGCCATTTTACCTTTGAATGGTCACTAAATGAACTGTTGTAAGGAGTGCTTTTTTTCTCATAGAACGCCCAGAATGGAGTTCTGGCACCTTTTTGGGATGGAACCTTGTAGGGTAGGCAAGGCAAGTTGTATGACATGTGTGAGTTCCAGCACCTTTTTTTTTTTTTTTAGAAAAAAAGCACTGGTTGTAAGTCAAAGACTACCTGTATTTCATACCCAGATCCATTAGCATGTGTGACAAAAGCCATTCAAACATTGCCTACAATGCACTTTTTTAATGCTAGAATTACACAAAGCTCTGATTCAGATATTTTAATTGTAGCCAGTTAAATTGAGTCTATGAATTGAATCAACTTAACTGTGCCAGAAAGTTGAACAGAATCTGCAAATTAGATACAAATCAGTTTAGAAAATTGAACGTTTGAATCAAATGGATTTTCTGAATTGATTCATACCCAGCTTTGACTCTCAACCTCCAGCTCTTCGTTCTCCTAACATATTATCTTTAAACTGGACGACCTTGTTAACAGAAACTGGACTTTCTAACTTGCTCTAAAATATTGTAAAGTAAAGGACTGTCCTCTAGAAAGTGATGGCTCCCCTAGTAGATTCAATTAATAGTGTCAAGGTAATAATTTAAAAGTTAACCAGCTGATGTAATGTAAGGTATATGATGTAATGTTGGGAATGACTCAGCAGGGTCTATGTCCCTTTAAGAGCCAGCTGGGTCTGTATCTCTTTAAGAGCCTTTGTATAAAAGGGAAGGCTCCGCAGATGTGCTTTCTCTCTTCCGTTTCCTGCTGTAACTGCTGTGTGTTGGAGATTGCTGTATTTACATTTGTATGTATATTGTTCCTGGTGTATGATATTATAGATAGTGTAAGATAAACCACCATTTAATATAGCCCATAGTTTGCTGTGTTTACTCCTGGGTTATCTCAGCACAATAAGACTGTGCATGTTCTGAGAGGTTCCAATATGTTCATGCCCTAATCTGAAGTATTCCTCTTCTCTAAATTGATATCCACTAGAGACGATATCTCCCAGATTTTCCCAATCAATATGAAAGCTTGCTGGCAGTTTATGGATTCACAGTTTCAGCACCTCTGGAGAACCAAAGGTTACAGAAACTATCCTAGGATCTTATCATTGGCCACTAAGGCTGTTACAGATAGTCCTCGACTTACTACCACAGCTGAACCCCAAATTTCTATTGCTAAGCAAGACAGTTGTTAAGTGAGTTTTGTCTGATTTTACGACCTTTCTTGCCACAGTTGACAAGTGAATCACTGCAGTGGTTAAGTTAGGTAGAGAGTCGTGAAGTGAATCTGGCATCCTCATTGATTTTGCTTGTCAGAAGGTCAAATGGGGATTATGTCACACACATACACATACACACACACAGGACAGTGCAATTGTAATAAATACACGCCTGTTGCCAAGCATCCAAATTCTGATCGTGTGACTATGGAGATGCTGCAACAGTCGTGTGTGTGTATATGTGAAAAATGACCATCAGTCACGTTTTTCAGTGATGTAACTTCAAGCAGTCATTAAATGATGAACGGCTGTAAGCCGAGGACTACCTGTGTAAGCATCTAACATTTTGGCTATATAATAAAGGCTGAGCATAATTAATTACACTTAATGTACACCGTGAGTTTTGAAACTGAATATTTGTATTCTTTAGAAGGCAGACATAGCTTTAGGGTTCTTCAGTCTGCAATAATCCTACCTTTTAATTTCTGAGAAATGTTAGATTTGAAGTTAATTAATAATACACTTTCTTATTCCCTGAATTTGCACAATTCAGTTTAGGCTGGATTTGAAGTCTAATGTACAGTTTATGGTACTGCAGTACTGTGAAAGATCAACCTCCCCCCCCACTTTGGTAGAAACAAAATTATGCAAAAAAACACTATTGCGATTAAGTTTCCGAGCCTCATCAACAAAATCTGAAATTCTAAAGAAACAGATGGCTTCTCTTGTCCAGGAACTGTAGAATCGTAACATACTTTAAATGCTCCACCTAATGAAGTTTCTTCTCTTACATTCCTATTTACAGAAGCTTCTCTGGCACTGAAGTAATGAGAGCAACTCTTGCCATGTGAAGTTTAAGGGCCATGCCATCAGAGATATACGGTCATTTCAACCCTGAATGTAAGGGTAATGTGTAATTTCATGGTCAGATTGTAAACTAGCTTGTTAAATATGCCCCCATCACTTATGCTGCCGAGTAAATAAAGCCTCTGCGTGCCTTAGGCACCAATTGTGCTAGAATTACTAGCTAAGAATGAATATATTCTGTGGTGGGATTCAAATACCTGAACAACCGGTTCTCATATTTGATGCAAGCCTGGGCCTCTGATGCCTAGAACGGACTTCCGGAAGTGGCATCATGCCTCTGATGCCTAGACTGGACTTCTGGAAGCCAGCCGGTTCTCTGAATTCAGGTGAATTTAGCTATCGGTTCTCCTGAACCGGTGCAAACCAGCTGAATCCTCCCACTGAATATATTTCTGAGAAGGAAACAGTAGCTAAATTCACATATGTCACATGTGCAGGTGGTCCTCGACTTACAACAGTTCATTTAGTGACCATTTTAAGTTACAATGGCACTGGAAAAAAGTGACTTGTGACCATTTTCCTCACTTATGACTATTGCAGAAGCCCCATGATCATGTGATTTGGATGCTGGATAACTGACTCAGATTTATGACGATTGCAGTGTCCCAGAGTCATGTGAACCTCTTTTGCAACCATCTGACAAGCAAAGTCAATGGGGAAACCATAGACTTAACAACCGTTCACTTAACAACCCATGTTACTAATTTAAGAATTGCAGTGATCCACTTAAATGTGGCGAGAAAAATCGTAAAATGGTGAAACTCACTTAACAAATTTCTCCCCTAGCAACATAAATTTGGGGCTCAATTATGGTCGTAGGATGAGGACTACCTGTGTTGCCTTTTAAACTAAAATTATGATTTGCAAATTATAATATTGCAATTCCAACCTCATGCTAGTCTCAATATACTATGGCTTACTGTAATGTGTGAACACACCCAACAATAATCTCTTATTGTACTGCAATAATATTTGTATTCTTACGACATCTACATGGAGGGAAGTAAACTGTGGGGTACCACAAGGCTCCGTCTTAGGTCCAGTACTCTTCAACATCTTCATAAACGACTTAGATGAGGAAATAGAAGGGGAACTCATCAAATTTGTAGATGACACTAAGCTGGCAGGAATAGCCAACAGCCCAGATGATAGGCTCAGGATCCAAATGGATCTTGACAGTCTTGAACACTGGGCCCTATCCAACAAAATGTAATTTAATGTAGAGAAAAGTAAAGTTTTACACGTAGGCAAGAAAAAACTAAAAAAATGTACAAGTACAAATTAGATGAAACCTGGCTCAAAAGCAGTAACAGTCGGAAGGATCTTGGAGTCCGAGTGGATAATCACTTAAGTATGAGCCAGCAGTATGTGGTAGCAGCCAAAAAAGAAGCCAACACAATTCTTGGTTGCATAAACAGAGGGATAGAATCAAGGTCACGTGAAGTATTAGTACCTCTTTATACAACTTAGTAGGACCACAACTGGAATACTGCATCTAGTTTTGATCACCTCATTATTTAAACTTTGGAAAGAGGTGCAGAGAAGAGCAACTAAGATGATTAAGGGCTTGGAGATTAAAACATATGAAGAAAGGTTGCAGGAATTGGGTATAGATAGTCTAGAGGAAAAAAAGGACTAAGGGGGACATGATAGCAGTGTTCCAAAATTCGAGAAGCTGTCACAAGGAAGAGGGGGACAACTTATTCTCTGAAGCACCCATAGACAGGCCAAGAAGCAATGGATGGAAATTAATCAAGGAGAGAACCAAGCTAAAACTAAGGAGAAATTTCCTCAAGAACAATTAACCAGTGGAATGACTTGCCTTAAGAAGATGTGGATGCTCCATCACTGGAGGCTTTTAAAAAAAGACTGGTCAGCCATTAGTCTGAAATGGTAAAGGGTCTCCTGCTTGAGCAGGAGGTTGATCTAGAAGACCTCCAAGGTCTCTTCCAACTCTATTTTTCTGTATTCTGTGTTCTTATCTTCTTAATCAACCAAATGGCTTTAGAAATCGCATTTACTATTTTCCTGACTATCCTTCCTCTTAATACTAAATAATTGCAATATCAGTACTCTGGAATATTCAAGGCTATTGTGCTCCTGAACATAGGATGGAACTTAAGGTTAACTTCATGAAACATACAACATTTTTTAAAGAACAATATGCTACTAAGGCATATACAGAATGCTTTTATAGTTTGATACTTAGGCTGACTTTTGACATATCCCAAAAAATCACAGTTTCCCAAATCAGTAGTTTATAAACTATATGTCCAGAGAAATACGGAAGCTTCTCTCACGTCCATCATTAAGATTGGACCAAACATAGAGGCAAAGTGTCCTAAAGGAGAGTCCATCTTTTTCTGCAAAACATCTGCTTACTATACACCTTCATTGGAAACCTTATGAAGCCTAGCAACCAGTGGTGGGATTCAGCCAGTTTGCACCATTTCGGCAGAACCGGTAGCTAATTTTTTATTGCCCAGGCCCAGAATGGACTTCTAGAAGCAGCATCCACACAGAGAACCGGTTGTTCACATATTTCAATCCCACCAGTGCTAGCAACTATTCCATCTGACATGGTTACATGCAAATACCAACCAGAAAATATTTTGCTAAAGAATACTTGACTGTTCTTTGCCTATCCATTGTTGTAGAAAGCATCCCCTGAATTTAAAGAGTTTGAAATTAATTGGAGATTCTTATCTTATCTCCCATTGCAGATAAGACTCTGTTAACAGCTTTATGCAATACCTAAGTTCAAAATTAGAGTGTCATTTGATTGCTAGTTGTTGGGAAGATGTTGTTGCTTAAATGTCATGTGATTTACAGAGATATACTAAACAAATGTCACTGTGCAAAACAAAAGGTCTAGATAGGGTTTTTCCTTATATTTTTATTGTTTCAAACATTTGTCTGTTTCAGTCACCAAGAATTGGTTTTTGTATGCAACGTAGAATTCTTTATTCCATTCCACGTATTAAGTCATCAGGCATTATAGCCCAATTTTTCTGATTATTTTTCTCTCCGATTCTTTATCTGTTTACAGTAATAGATAAATGTGGAACCATGAGAAGCAGAAATGGAGACAGAAGCAGGGGCTGCAGAGGCAGAACAACTAGAAATAGCAATTCACAACTAACCCAGTGCAAGCATGTACGCACACAAAAACACATATGCACACATAAATAGAAAGAGAGAGAGACAGAGAAAGACAGATCTATCAAAGCAGCAAACAAAAATTCAGACAGGAATCTGTTTTCTCTTTCTTTCTTTCTTTCTTTCTTTCTTTCTTTCTTTCTTTCTTTCTTTCTTTCTTTCTCTCTCTCTTTCTCTCTCTCTCTCTTTCTTTCTTTCTTTCTTTTTCTTTCTCTCTCTCCCTCCCTCCCTCCGTTCCTTCTTTCTTCTGCCAACCATATAGAGCTTCATTCCTTCTACCATTTTACAGGTATATTACAGCAAAATTTACCTGTTCTCATACCTTTTACTATATTCTTCAGTCCCCACATCAAATCTTTTGCTTATTACTCATAATGGTTTGATTTTTATTAATATATGATACTTAGAAGAACTGTTGAATGCATGTCAACTAGCTAAAGGAAAAATTAATGCTCAGGCATAAATGAGAAAGAAATAATTAACAAGCAGCAGATGCATTGACATGACTGGTCTTTGTATGATTTCAGACTCAAATTTTGAATGAGTTGTCCTTCAGGAAGTCATAATGAAAGGGCTAAAATGAACTTTTTCAATTTCTAATGTGTGAGCAAGTATGCAAGATGACATACAAACACACTCACACCAAAACCCACAGCCTATCATAATTTGGACTAAGGAAGACCTTAAGAGTGTTGGATTAATGTCATGGCATGTTATATGGTATATTACCTAGAGGAAAATGAGGAAAATAAGGCTCCTAGGATTCAACTTAAAGAACAACTAAATACAAAAATCTCACTAACAAATAAGATGAACTTGACACAAAAATTGGTGACTGTCTATGGAGATTCTCAGTCATCCAGGTCATGGTTTTTCAAAGGGCAACTGGATTTTGATTTTCCTTGAAGACATTTTGCTTCTCATCCAAGAAGCTTCTTCAGTTTTGACCGAATGGTGGAAGGTGGATTTTTATTCCTTGCAGTCATCTGATCGTTATCACTCTTTCTGAGAGTCATAGAGGCCACTTGGGGGGTTTATCTGTACTTGCAGGGTCACCTGAATAGTGCAAACGGATGTGGAACTTTCTTGGAACTGCTGAAAGGACTGTGTTGTAAACAGGAGATGGGTGATGTCGAATCACTCGCCCTCTGTTGGGAGAAGCCTGTTCAATCTTAATGTAGATGCCCTCTTTGACCCCTCTTTCTGGATCCAAGTGATCCAGACATATGGCACTACTGCTGATAATATTTTAGGAAGGGAAATATTTTGTGCTTTAGCAGGATATCAGATGAATGTTGATACGCTTCAGTTTGAGATTCTTCTATCCACTGCAGAGTCATTTGACTGGGGTGCTATAAAAATGTTATTAAAATATAAATAAATAAAATAAGGCCGCACAATAGCTGTGCTCAGATGAAGACAATGAAGAAACGGCAATCTGTCCAAGCTCAATATTGTACCTTATTATCCTATATTATTGTACTCCTTTAGATACGGCAACAGCATTTCAGTGCATGTTCAGCAATTTCAAATAGCATGTGAATCATGGAGGAAAATGAAAAAGCAAATGAAGGGGGGGGGAAGGAACTAAACAAGATAAACGGCAAAAGCTTAATACCAACAGAAGCTGCTGTTGAGGAAACACCACATGTTGATACACCATTAAATACCATTTACAAATTCATCTGTGTCATAAAACTAGCAGAGTTGGCAGCTTCCCAGGAGTGAAGGAAACAGGCAATCTACTGTAATATCCTCCTTTCTTAGACTGCTGGGTAAATGGAAGGAAGCCTCTTCATTTGTACTGAAAAGGTCACAGCCCTTGAAATCAGCTTCCTGACAAGCAGTCCCATTAATGTCAACAGTAAGGCTGACAGGCCAGTTGTGACAGGCAAGCTTCCTATGCATGCTGGCTGGGGAATTCTGGGAGTTGAAGTCCACAAGTTTTAAAGTTGCCAAGGTTGGGTGCCCCTACTCTAGTCTAATTTGCAATTCGCCGATCTTGGTGAGCAACATTTTTTTAGCAACTATAAAACAAACAAAAACACTCTTGGCTCTACATCCCCACCAAATGCCTAATCTTGTCTCTGTAAAGCCAACACACACAAGCACATTTGGGGCTTATTCGGTAGTTGTTTTTTTTTTTAATTTGGTTAATGTTTTTCCCTTCAGAACATTGCTTTGCCCAAAATCCTTGTCAAATTCTGTTTAGTCTTCAGATCGTATAAATCGTTCGCCTTTAATAAAGTATAAACAATTGCTTGACTTTGAAAAGTTTATTTTGGAATTCCAACAGCTATCATAATAGGGGAAATCCTTTCAGGGCAGTTGTGGAGAATCATATAGTTTAAAAGCAGTTTGTTTAGAACATTCAGCACACTTGTCTGCTTAACACCGGAATCTAAATTAAATATCCCTTATAAAGGACTCAGCTGTTGTAGAAACACATCCAGCAAAGGGGAGTTTGCCACTTTCCTCAGTAAATCAGTTTCTTTATTGGGCTACTCTTTCCTTAAGACATTTTTTCCTAACATTCAACCTTCTTGTAATTTAACATCAAACATTTTATTCAAGTTAAGATATATTATATCTTCAATGTTTCCACAATGTACCATACTAAGGAAGTTACTCGGTGAACATAGGAGATAGTCTGTTTGGGAAATATCCACTGTGACTTCTAGTAATCCTTGTGTTGTTGTCAAGGTGCTCATAGATCATTTGCTTTATGGTCTATCTAGAATTTTCCCAAGGTATGTCAGGCTGGCTGATTTATAATCTGTTGGATCCTTATTTTTTGCTACAAAGTTTTGCCTTCCCCCAGCCATCTAATATAATGGCCTGCCAGAAAATTCCATCAGTCTCCTAGGATATCATCCATTCGACCCCTGAAATTTTGATCTTATTTTTGAACCAGTGGTTCAAAAGATATCTTTTCAGACAAGCTGAGCCAGAATAGGAACTGAGAAGGTTTGCCTTGTTTTTGTTACATTATTTTCCTTGAGCAGCTGAGCTACTATGTTTTTCCTCTTACTGTTATGAAAAAGCCTATTGTGTTGAACTTAGTTTACATCAATAAACACAACTGTTGTCTGAATTTTGGCTTTCTGGACAGGAATTCTACAAATCAACTACTTTACTTGGTTTGTAGAGTCCCTGTACAATAAGCTGTACATATTCTTCTTTGGTGCACAGACATATTGATTAAATCACAGGCTGTGATTATAATTGCGATGTGAATATTCTCTGATGCAAGAAAGAAATCTTCAGCCTTCTTATATTCTTCATATTCCTGCTTACTCCAAATTATTTTTACTCATGCACAAGAGGAGATCTCCAAAATCAGTGTTTCTCTGTTCAACAATGTATATAGATTCTTTATAGATCCTGTCACTGATGTTAGCAAGAATAAGGGTAAATATATTATTTCCTGCTATTGGTGTTTGCTTTTATTTTGCTTTTTAATTTTTCTCATGTGCATTTTTTTCCAGGAAACCTATCCAGAGATTGTGATCTTAATTAAACTGATATTTTAGTAAGGTTATTTAGGGCGTAACAACAATGAAACCATGAATAATCATGAACAGAAACTTTAAAGGAAAGCTGATTGGGGCACTAGTCTAATGAAGAAAAGGATGAGGGGGGACATGATAGCAGTGTTCCAATATCTCAGGGGCTGCCACAAAGAAGAGGGAGTCAAGCTATTTTCCAAAGCATCTGAAGGCAGGACAAGAAGCAGTGGATGGAATCTAACCAAAGAGAGGAAGCAACCTAGTACTAAGGAGAAATTTTCTGACAGTTAGAACAATTAATCAGTGGAACAACCTGCCTCCAGAAGCTGTGAATGCTCCAACACTGGAAGTTTTTAAGAAGAGACTGGACAGCAATTTGTCTGAAATGGGATAGGGTTTCCTGCCTGAGCAGGGGGTTGGACTAGATGACCTCCAAGGTCCCTTCCAATTTATTATTATTAATTATTATTATTACTATCAGCATATAGCTGATCTTCCCCAAGCCCTTTATTGTAAAGAAAAAAGCTACAGAAGTATTATAACAGCTCTTTCCCAGGCATTTCTTTCTGAAACTTCCTTGTCATAAAAATATGTCTTTTGCTCAGCAGACCGAGTGTAGCCTCCAAAGGAACCAAAGCAGTGTGATATTTTGTGTTCTACAAAGATCAAGCAGAATTTTCACCTCATCTTCCATCTATGTACTTCTGTCATCTCCTGACTCACTCCCCCTCCTCAGCCTAATACTTTACATATTGCATTAGTAATACCAAAGAATGATGATGATGATAACGATGATGATGTTATCCATTCAGTCATGTCCGACTCTTGGCGATTCTATGGGCCAGGTCTCTCCACATCTTCCAATCTTCCACTGCTTCTTTGAGTTGTTCTATGCTCTGGCTGGTGTCAGCTTTGATGGTGTATACCAAAGTACAGAGACTGATTCAATGAAGACTGGCAAATCTTCATATATATATTTTTGGGAAGCCAAAGAAGCTTGATTCTTAATTGATTCTGTTAATCTATGATATCACAACCAGTTTTCCACACTTTGCCAAAACATTGCCAAGGCATAGACTCAGGACAGATCGTTTATTTAAGTAGCAGGAAGGTTTCTTTCAAATATAATATTGGAAATACAGTTACCTAGATCAGCCTTCTACACACACACAAACAAACACACATACACACACACACACACACACACACACACACACAAATCCTTCTTATTGCTTCGTTTCATTTTCAGAATAATTTGCCTTTAGTAACAACAAATCTTTTGAGCTGATAATAGTTTTCTGATGTTCATTTACATAAGAATACAGATTTAAGTCAATTCTTTTTTTTTCTATGTCTCACAAAGAAAACTTGTTTCAAAGTGTAAAACGTGTTGGTGGGATATGGGGAGGTGGAGAAATAACCACATGACTGTTAATTCTCTATGTTTTAGGGATTTTAAGTATGAAAATCTGAGTAGCTTTAAGTGACTATTTAGTGCCACCTACCGGCTTGCCAATACGATATGCAGATCTTTCATTGCTTTCCATCAAACAGGCAAAAACTAGCCACTGTTTTATTTGATATTTTCTACATTATTACATATGTAATTGCTTCATAGAAAATTAGAGCCCTTGAAAATGGATATTTATTATCTTTATTTTCCAACCAAAAAAATAACACCTTCCAAATGTCTTTTTTTAAAAAAAAAAGTTAGAAAACTACATTTTGGCAAATAAAGATGATGGAAATTGCCAGTCTTTTCCTTCTGCCCACATCCCCAAACTTTCTTCTATACATTGCATGTTTTTTAAAAATATCACAGCAAAATAAATGCCACATTTAGTGAGAAAACAGTACCATAGAAATGAGGGGCCTGTCAAAATAAGATTAATTATATATTAAATATATAAAAGACAAACAAGGGCCAATATTATTCAAGCTAAATATAGAGTTTTTGTGGATTTCTGAAAATGTCATGTTATTCCACATTTTCTGAAGATCAAATTAAAGTAGAAGATGGAAAAGAACAAGGGAATTCAGCCTCTGATTTTAATGTTGGGCTTGTAACCAAAGGTCTGAATAGACTATATTTGGTTGAGTTTTTAGCTCACAGTTTGAGGGGCTCTTTAGCATTTCCAACCCAGCCCTTCCAATTACTTATTCTGGGTTGTTTCATTATGTGTCCATGACTTTTCAAGGGTTATTGGGATCAACATGCTTTATAAGAACCACAGAAGTGGGATGGCCACATATGCTATTTTAAATAGAACATACCTTCATTTGAAGGTAAAGTTTCCTTGAAAGAGACATCAGGTTCTGGCATTTATAGCTTTGGGAGCAGATTAATTGGGCAATGGTCTAGCCCCCCCCCAAATTGAGGCTTCTGCCAATTTTGACATTGTAATCAAAAAGAATCCTTATGTCAAGATAAAATGAAGTCTTCATCATGAAAATATAGGAAAAGAGCAGAATTTAAATGTTTATTATTTGCTTCTTTTACAAATGATGGTTGCACTTCTACAGCTATATTATGGGTTGAGAAAGCTTAGGAAAAAAATCAAGTACTTCAGCCTGATTGATTTTTTTTTTTTTAATCTGTCTTCCATGGCTCCAATAACACTCTGTTCCTTATTTGGCTTTACTTAGAAGAGAAGCCCAGAGAAGGGAAGGGAGTTATATTACTTGGGAGAGTAACTTTGAGGGAGTGCTTTTCATTAAGCTTTGCCAATATGAAGCATCATTTTGAAGTTTGACATACAGTACCCTTGCCTTTTTAATTAGATTTATATTCTGCATTTATTAGTACAACTCTAAAGTGATGCATATAGTGCTCTGGTCTCCTCTTTTCCCTACGACAACAACCCTGGAAGGTTGGTTGGTTGGACTGAGAGGAGAGCACCTGGCCCAACGTCATTCAGCCAGCTTTCACATTTAAAGAAGGGACCTAAGGTGTCCTGGTTTCAAGTCCAGCTCCTTAATGGCTGCACCAAACAGGTTCTTAATCTTTTTCTTTTCAGGATATGTAAGTAAAGGTGAAGCTTGTGGTATAATTCAAGGAGCTTTCAAAAATCATCTGCCCAATTGATGTCATCCCTGAACTGGGAGCAGATCATATCCGTGTGCATACATAATTGAACATAAATAATGGAAATACTGCAGTCTTATGAATAATAACAAGATGCTCAGTTCCATTGAATCAAGTGCATATTTACTGCCAGTAAATAAACATTTGCAGATGACTGCTCTGTTGAAGCACTGTTGCCAAATACTTCCTGCTATGTCATATGGTGCATTTTCAATCATCTTGAAAACAAAAGAGGAATTTTTGGAAATTTATGACAGGATGGGACCAAGACTGGCAGTTAGTAATGCTTAGATAATATTTCTATATGTGGAGGATTTGGGACAGTGAAGAGGAGTATATGTGGCATAGAATTACTGTACGTTTAAGACTCTAACAGCCTATGTATCCATAAATGTGAATTTCTTCTGTAAATTAAAGGATAGCAACATATAAATGATGTAGAGCTCATTGTTTATAATTTTGTCTTTAATCTCCCATTTTTGTACTAATTTTGAAATAAATTGAGATTAATATTTGCATCTCAAATCACCTATGTCAGTCCATGTCATCTAAACTAATAATCAAAATTAATTGATTGTCAGTTTAGATGACAAAATCAATTACTGAAGTACAATGTGAGCACCTCACATAAAATATTTATAGCAAAGGGTTTGAAGATTTTTTGGTATTTGTATCAAATCTAATAAAATTTCAATAGGGACTATATTTTTCTAAAATATTTGTTATCAACTTGCTAGAAATACAAGAACAGGTAGGATGCATTTGCAAAAATTGCTCCATTCTGTCTTCTGCCTAACCTGCCTTATCTGGGAATGGATTGAACAGGCAATAATTTCAGGATTTCTTGTGGAAGCTACCTTAGAAATGTATATTTACAAACTACACTCAACCCCAGGGCAAAAGCGGGATTTATGATCATCGACAGCAACCCTTCGGTTGAAATCCTTCAATATAGAAAGCTGAAGGATCTACCTCCAATCAGGATAGTTTTCATTGCATGGCTAATACTAAAAAGCAAATTGTGATCCAATCTTTGTACAGTTTATATATTCCCAGGCATCAATTGAAGAGACCTTGGCTTTCATTTCCCAAACTAGCAAACTGTCATTTTGTCCCTATTATTCGTTTTCCCAATCCTGATGGGGAAGAGGCAGATGGCAGCAGTTGAACCATTTGCAAACTACCTAGCTTCACAGTGGAAGGCAGTTTTACAGCACAGGGCCAGTCCCTTGGTGTGAAAGTGATTACTGTGTGAAGAAACATGTGAAAGCCAAGCGTGGTCTGTTCAGGAGAAATACATGCAAGAGAAATCATAACCAAATCAGAATGCTAAGTAGAAGCAGAGACAGAGAGATTGAAAATAAAACTTATCTAAAGTTTACCTTGATGAAAGGGCAGTTTACTTTCCCTTTCTGAATGCGCAGTGATCAAGTGATAAAAGCACTTTTATCAAAAGTTTTCAAAAGCAAAACTAAGAACTAAGTAGAAATTTTCTGACAGTTAGTACAATTAATCAGTGGAACAACCTGCTTCCAGAAGCTGTGAATGCACCAACACTGGAAGATTTTTTTTTAAATTATAAAAAATATTTATTATTAGGTAAACATTTGTACATGTAAACAAAGAAAAAATTCAAGTTAAATGCCATTCAACTTAATACAATCATTTTAAATTTGCAGACTTTCTTCACTCCGTGTATCCAAGTTTAACTATAAACCAACTATATTTTAAAAAATTGTAACTTTCACTTCTTTTCAGATCAATCCATTGGATATCAGGCAAACAAATCATCTTATTAAAATTAATAATTTTCATGTCGATATGCCCTTCCCTCTATCAAGTACATTCTTAGTCTATTTGATATATACCTTCCAATAATCAATAGATAAATATTTGTATATGTAAACCAGGGGAAGATTCAAGCTAACTGCTATCCAACTTAATACAATCGATTTAAATTTAAATTTGTAAACATTCTTCACTCCCTGTGTCAAGGTTTAACTATAAGCCAGATACATTTTCTTTGATTGGTGTTTCTCTTTTTATGTTTAATGTTGATTGCTTTAATATTGAAAAAGCGTATTGAATTTCTACCTCAGGTGTTTTTGTTAGGGATCATAAAAGACTGCACTACCACAGAGACGAACTTAATTCTGAACTTGATCACAGCAGCGAGACTGTTGGTGGGACAATACTGGAAGAAGCCAGAAATACCACCTATAGAAGACTGGACTTTGAAAGTAATAAATTTGGCAGAAATGGCTAAAATATCGGCATACTTGAAGGATCGTTCAAATGAACAATATATGATAGACTGGAAACAGTGGATAGACTACATAAACTGCATACAGTTTGGGGGGGTCTGGTGAACACCTTTTGCCACCTTCGGACCAGCAAATTCAATGGGGAAGCCAGAGTCACTTAACAACCGCGTTGCTGATTTAACTAACAGCAGTGATTCACTTAACAACTGTGGCAAGAAAGGTTGTAAAATGGGGCAAAACTCACATAACAAAGGTCTCACTCAGCAACAGAAAACTGGGGCTCCATTGCGGCCGTTAAGTCGAGGACTACCTGCATATGTTTTTATAATTTAACTTGTTTTAATGCAATTTCTTCGTTTAAATAATTTGGTCCCTGTTTTACATGTGAAGCTATATTGAAACATCTTCACTAAATGCACATATTAAACCATTAACTGCAGACTCTGAGAAGTCTCCTTTGGCATTTGGGATTCTGGAGACATGGAACTGTTTCCACAATGCAGCAGCTGTTGCAAATTTTCTCCCAGAATGAAAGCCCCATGTCACATCAATAGCAGCATGTCATGCCTGCGCTTGATTTTGAAAGTACAGTAAAAGGGGAGCTGCAGTTTCACAACAGCTCTCGTTACAACCCATCACATTGGCAAATGCAGAAATTTTGCGGATCAAGCCGTAAGCCTCTTAAGTCTGTTATGATAGGGAGAATTGGCCATGCTAGTCAAATAAAGAGGCTGGCTGCTCTTTTGTTTTTGTTTTACGTGTACACGTCTATACCACAGAAGACTTCAGACTATTTGTGTGACAAATTGTACATATTCCGTAAGCGTAGTTTTCTACTTAACCATATTTTTATAGCATTTTGGTAGAGCAAAAGATAGGGCTCAGGGCTCTAGAGCAGGGGTCTTCAGACTTGGCCCTTTTATGACTTGTGGACTTCAACTCCCAGAATTCCTCAGCCAGTGTGTCTGGCTGAGGAATTCTTGGAGTTGTAGTCCACAAGTCATAAAAGGGCCAAGTTTGAAGACCCCTACTCTAGATCATCACATAATGTCTGCAGACTCAGACCAAATATCTTCCACTAGAGAGAAACAGAAGGAGGATGTTAATCTCTTCAAGTTCTACTTCTGAACTTTCTATAGGCATTTGATTAGCCACTGTTAGAAAGAATGCTGGGTTAGATAGACACCTGGATTGGAAAAAGCTAAATGTTATGTGCAAACTGAAGAGAAATCAGAACATACCTTTGATCTATTCTAGCTCAGTTCTTGTGGTCTTCAATCAGGGAGCATTCTTATTCCTGTAGTGAATCCCATGTTTCTAAATTTCCTGCCATATGGACTGTGAATTATATGTGAGTTAACAGTACCACCATATGACCTAGTAAAATGATTTTTAGGTGACAGATAATCTAAAACTTTTTGACCACTAGAACCAATGGTAGAAAATATTTGCATAACATAGTATAAGTATGGAAAGCCTATTTTATTGCTAAATAATTTAAATAATCTAGAACAGTGGTTCTCAACCTTTTTAATGCCGCAACCCCCAAAAGGTCATAAGCCGAGGACTACCCAACCGGTCGTAAGTCGAGGACTTCCCAACCGGTCGTAGGTCGAGGACTTCCCAACCGGTCATAAGTCAAGTACTTCCCAACCGGTCATAAATCGAGGACTTTCCCTGCCCAGGAGTGCCGCACATGTATGGTGCCGCCCCCTGCACCAGCCAAGGAGTAGCTGGCAAGGGGCAGCGAAGGCGCAGGGTGACCACCAGCTGGACCAGCCCAAGGGAGGTAAGGCACCCACCGGGCCCCACACGCGCCAGCAACCCTCCCTGCACCCGCCAGCCTCCCACCTCCCACCCCTGGCCCTCTTTTACTTACATTTTTAATAGTTGCTCAGCAGGGAGGGGTGGAAACTTCTAGACAGCTCGCCTTTGCTGCAGACAACTTGCAGCACTGTTTGCAGACTGGGACTTTTGGCGGGCTCAGCTGGGCAGAGACAGCCTGGACAATTCCTATTGGCACAGCTAAGGAAAAAGGGGGAAAAATGGGGTTGCGACCCACAGGTTGAGAACCGCTGATCTAGAAAGAAGAAAGGAAACCAACCAACCAATTTCATATGGTTCATTCCTGCAAAATAGCTAAACTAGTTCCATACTATCCAACATAATCTGAAATTTAATACAGATATAACTCGGCACAGATTGGATATTTGAAATATCCAATATATTTTTTCCATCTATCCGGAAAAGCTCAGTATTAAAAATGATCTCCTAATAGGTGGCGGTGTAGGATGGATGTTTTAAATTAATAAAGCATTACGTGTTGATGCAAGTGCTAATCAGTAGTATGTAAATTGATCTTATATTTATTTTTTAATATTATAACTGTCACTTGCATAATGCTAGTATCTTAATAATATAGTGAAAATAATACATTTAGAAGAAAAGCATTCTTCATAGTTAAACTGAATAGAGTTTTGCAAAGCTTCAAAGGATTGCTTCACTTCAAATCAGCTCATTAAAACTGATTTGCAAATTAAAGCTTTGATGCTGTAAATGAAATTAGATAGCTGTGAAGTGCATCACAGCCTTGCAAAATGTTTTGCAAATTCAATTGCTTTTCTGCTGCTTCTGGGGTTTTTACAAATTGATAGGGTTGCACAGCTATTCAGATCCATAAAGAGCTTTAGGTAGGGTATGGGCATCTTGGTAAAGAAATCCTGCCATTTTCTGGGTTTGTGACACAGTCCCGGAAAAATAACTGTTTGAGTTAAGGAGCCTTCCTTAATGTCTCCATAACTCAAATGCATATTTAAAGAGGTGCTGACAGCTTTGAAAGTTGTCAAGTTTAAATTGGAGCAGATTATATTCTACATTGGTCAAAATAACTTCTATGTAGGACAACTTGACATCTACTGTGCTCGCTTTTCCTCATCCTTTGTATCTGTTCCTTAAAAGAAGAGGAAGCATTTATTTTTAAAAGACAGTGCTGAAATGAATATATCCTGATGACATTTGGAAAGATTGGTTGTATAAAGGATCTACCTCCTCTGTTATTTTTATTCCATTTGGCAAAAACATGAAGTCAGTGAACACTTGATGCTTCCTCATTGTAGTTATGCAGCGTTGTTTTTTTTAATCACAGAGCACATAAAATCAAATCAGCTGGTCACCGAACCTCAATTCATACAAGCCTAATAATGAATACCTCAGGAATATAGTGGCCTACTCACAGATTCAGGCATTATAGAGCCATTCTTAACCATAGCATAAATGTGTTATGGCTAACTATTTTTGTGCCATGTCTTCATGAAGCCACCAATTGGTCCCCAGCTTATACAGTACCAGGAGCAGCCTTAAATTGTCTTTTGTTATTCTAGTTTTAAAATAATATCTATCCTGTCATTCCAACACAATATTTTTTATAGAAACAATCTGGCTAGCTTCAGTGATTATTCTGCTTCTAATATGGTCAGGTTATTCCTCAGATTGGGGATTATTCCAGCTGCCATTGACAATTTGACAATGATTGTGTGAGGATGTCCCTCTCCTCTAGTTCTAGGGCACTGTCACCTGGGGCTATTCTGGACAGGGGGAGAGGAAAGTTTTCTCATGCTGGATTGTCCTTCTCTATCTGCCAGATTTCCAAGTTGATCCCTGGTTTGGACCATCCTGAGCAGTACCTGCCCAGCGACTGCTGTGGTGGTGGTGGGGGGCTGACTTCAAAGTTGCATAGAAAGCATATGAGAGGAAGACTTTTCCTTGCTGTTTTACAATACAACCCAGCTATTGTTCGCACATGGGTTTAGCTCTCCTCTGGAACACTGCTAAACTTATGTTCACTTGGTCTGAACAGCGGTTCAGTGCTTTTCTGGCATAATGCTAGGCCACTGTATAATATTTATTTTCCAAAACATGTTCAGCATTCTTCTGGAATAAAGCTAATCACAAACCAGAGCTAGTCTCAGCAGATGGTTAAAACCGCCAGACTATCAAATCTTGCCTCCTTTACAAACCATCTCTAACTTATTTTATAGAATAATTGGTGGATTGATGTTACCCCATTAGCTAGTGACAAACAGTAGGAGGGGAGGGAAATAAAGAAATAAAGCTGGGAGAATCTAAAATCCCTTGCTTGTACAGCATAACAATATCATCTACTAGCATCTTACCTGTGGAAAGATGTAAATTGCTATTAGGACAGCATATTTGATGCATTATAGAGGCTCTAGCATTTTCATTCAGTAATGTGGAAATGCAGATAAAGACACCTAACAGATATGAGTGAAAAACATTAGAATCAGAAGTTTCTTCTATCTTCTAAGGATGGTAAAATATCTTGCATAATGTATTTATCACCACTATTCTCTTTCCTGTTCCATGCCATATTTTCTTTTATTTCTGAAAATAATGTGTGCTCTGATTCCTATTAAATGTCAGTGTGGATCCTGCCAACAAACTTCCAATGTCTGCTCTGGTAATAAAAGAAAATGTGTTTATTGAGTATTCATGGGCAAACCATGTTATATAATATAATATGCTCCACAGTTGTTCTTGGCATGATTTGCTCGACTGAAAGGCATTTGAATGTTTTATTATTAGCTGTTAAATAATTGATTGCCAAAATTTAAACATAGGTCAACAAAAGTATTTTGTTCTACTACAAGAATGGATGCTATATTTTAAGATTTAAGACTCAAGAGTTAGTCATTAGAGTCAGCATATCCTATTTCTAGTTAACAAGAATTTGGCTTTATTCTACCTGGTTACTTTGGAAAATACAGGTTACATATGCCAAATCTATGGAAAATTCAAATGAATGGTTATAATATAGAACTGCTGAAGCAGAGACCCTCTCAGGCTCACAAATCAGACCAAAATTGCTTTTAATTATAAAATTAATTCTGGAGGATCTGGATTCAGTTGGCTAAAATGGGCATACTAGCCAAAAAGCAAAGTTGCTTTATTCAGCAATATGATCTTTTCTTTTAAAGAGATTGTGCCTTTTGCCAATAGAATGGTCTCCTTAAAACATGAAACAAATAGATAGAGAACCAAAAATAGACATTAAAGTACACCCCTCCACACATTTTTTTTTGACGAACAGCCTTACACAGTAGCTAAAATGTAGCAAAGCAAAAGCAAGAAGACCCACCAGATGATAACAAGGGATCTAAATAGAATGGATGTGAGTTAATTTGCATTGCAGACCAACCCCCCTACTCTGATATCAGAAATATCATGCAAAAGAGTCACTTGAATATGCGTAACTAAATAAATTTCAGCAGATGCAATGATAATGATGGAATAATCAGATTTGCCTGCTTTAGTCACAGCAGAACAAGTTGTTAGCTGAGCTCCAGCAAACTTTGTTATATTCACTGAATTTTCTTGTATGTCATCTATTTTCCTAGTCTAGAAGTGGGAAGAACACAGTCCCACTTTCTCCATGTTTACCAAATAGGGTTTTATTAAACTGGCAAACACTCAGCAGGATTCTGCTTAGCTCCATAGGTCCCACATATTAAGAGCTGGCAAGAAGATGAGAATATATACTGTAATGGCATCGTAGTTTCTTTGGATCAGGCAAATCCTAGATTTCAATTTTCCTTGGATGATTAATCTGTTCTGCTTTTTTTTATTTTCTCCCCCTGCCCCATACCCAAAACATAAAAGCAATGACAATTAAAATTTAAAAATATTAGACATAGATATATGTATATGAATAGGGCGGCATAGAAATTAAATTATTAATAATAATAATAATATCAATATGGGTTCAGTCCAAACCGCATGTTATTTTGCTGAACCATAAGATCTTGCCGTTAGGTGGATTACAGTCTGAAATAAAATGCACTCAAATATTCTACATTCATCTAAGAATGCTAATTAAGAACATGAAAATTTCCCACTATGTTACTGGGAATATTAGTTAATTAACAGAAAGAATCTCAGTCTGTATCCATAACACCAGCATAAGAATAAACAATAATTAACAAAGAAAAGCTTGATGAAAAAGCTGTATCTATCATTTTTATAAATATTGGGAAAGGTAAGGTACAAGGGTAGCAAAGAAGAATCCTTGTTTTATTGCCATTACTGCTCACTGATGGATATGCTTGCATACGTATATCAGTGCTCAATCATATTAATTATGAGATTTCTACCATTTGTGTGCCTGCATTATCCTCAGCTCTTCAGAAAATCAAGGAGTTGCCTTGGTAGTGAAGAGGAGGCACTTATATTATGGCTTATGGGAATGACCCTGATCCTGACAAGAGGAAGAGCCACATGGTCAGATAAGAGGCAGTTTTGCCACAGAAGCACCGGGAGCATGGTAATATTTCAGAGCTTCTTAGACTGTAAAGACCAGGGAGGAGAGATGTACTTTCAGGCTTGCAAGATTCTGTTAACATAACCTTACTTTTATGTACTGGGGTTTGCGGCATTGAAGCGACACACGCAAGTTGTTAACCAAGTTCTTCTTTATTCCTCCACTGAACCACTCAGCAAACCAACAGGCTCACAGGTCTTCTATAGTTTCTCAAAACATCCAATCACAAGTTCCCTTTTTTTGTGCCTTGCACCTGCATGCAAGACTGGTGCCAACCAGTCTGGTCCCTGGCAGCTTTTAGGTTACCCGGGACCATTTGCAACATTTCTGGGCCTGCTGACTTGCCTCAGCAGGCCCAGGACACAACACTTAAAATAAAATTAGAATAAGTACTACTTATGCTTATGGTCTGAACTACCTCACAAGATTGACAGCCTTTGGAGCAACTATACTGAGCAGCTCAATGTATTCTACAGCAAGGCTACGAACTCAAAAAGTCCTGCAAAATCTGGAGCACCATTTGAAAACCATCGGCATTGACAAAATTACCTCCAGTCAATTGCAAAAGGCAACTTTACTTGGAACAGCTTACATTCTGCTGTTCTTTTATACTTTTAAACAGCAACATCTGCCTATCCCAGGTCCTTGGAAGTGGACAAAAATGCCAAATCCAGTCTAAATATCTGGCTGTGTGGCCAACCACAATACATTAGGCAAGTTTGTTCATAAGCCTTAGACAAAATGTCACATAGAATATTTGGATTTCATGAAATAAAACTGAAAATGTACAGACATTCCTAAATATTAAAAGGTAACATGCAAAATGTTAAAATACATTTACAAATGAATGAAAAACTTCAGTGGGATGGACTTTAGAGTTTGGGAAGGTCTAAGCCAGGGGTTCTCAACCTTGGCAACTTTAGGACTTGTGGACTTCAACTCCCAGAATTCCTCAGCCAGCAAAGCTGGCTGAGGAATTCTGGGAGTTGAAGTCCACAAGTCTTAAAGTTGCCAAGGTTGAGAACCCCTGGTCTAAGCAAAGAGACTAACTTACTAACAAAGTCAAATATTTATAGCTAATGGTTGAAATGAGGGGTCCTTGGTGCTCTCTGAGCTTGGTTGTTTTCTTGCAGATGTTTCATCACTCAAACTAGGTAACATCATCAGTGCTGGTTTCATTTGGGTAATGAAACGTCTACAAAAACCCCAACCAAGATCAGAGAGCACCAAAGACCCGTCAGAAACTAAACTTGATGGAAGTATTTATCCTTGCCTGTCTCAGGCGTTTCACATACTGTTACAAAGATTTATTTTCCCTGTTAAGCTGTGAACCTTTTTCAGAGGAATGGTAGATTGTGTAATATACCTTTGCAAACTATTCACAGCTGCGATAGCGAACACATGGAGAAGAAAGAGGAAAGGAGGGAAAGGCCTGCCTGATTGCTCTGTATGCTACAGAAACGATTACCAACTGTGCCATCCTCCATACTTGATGTGGGGAGGTCCCCAGCTGTTTCCTTTCTAAAGGCATGATTAGACTTTGAAACTGCTAGGTATGGGAGGGTTCCCTGCCAAAAGCAAAGCAATGTTAATGTTACTCCTACAAAGGCTTCCCAAGAGAATAATGGAGAGCTTCACTGCAGTTTCTATAGCTACTTCTCCCTCCCTCTCTCATTCCCTCTCTCCCCCCACCTCCATCTCTGTAGGGGTGTGCATCTGAAATGTGTGTGTGTATATTTTGTGTGTTCTATGTGTATAAAGGTGTGTGCATATTCTTTGTGTGCATGTATGTACTTTGAGCATTTTATGTGTATACAAGTGTGTGCTGCATGTATAAAAATGGTACATGTTCTGGGTATGTTCTGGATGTATACATACTACTGTGCATTTTCTGTGTTTGTACAAGGGTGTGTGAATTCCGTGGGTTTACAAGTATGTAAGTGGGTTCTTGGTGTATCTCATAATGCCCAACAATGGAGCAACAATATTCTAATGAACATGGAAGCCAGCAGGAAATGCTTTCAGATAATGTGTGGATGCAAGAATATTACCACTAGGTACAGAAACTGCTGTAATACCATTGCTACACTGTCAAGCACAGCTACCATTAATCCTCCCTTGCTCTGTTTTTAGAATTGCCAGCAGTGGAGAGCATTTTAAAAACAACGCTGCGTTCACAAAAGTCAGAAACATTTTATGTTGGGCAGGGGGAGTTTCTGTGCCGAAATATTTTCTCTCTTAGTAGATGGAAGGCAAAGACTGCCAAGAGATGATAATAATGTTTTTTGTCATAGAAACTCTAAAAGCCAGGGTGCTCTTTTGTTACCTATACATACTGTATATACACAGACAAGTACATGCATATCTATCTAAAATTTCTAAAGCAACCAAACTAAGTGGCCAATTAAAACTGAATGGAAAGAAATGATAATTTTCCTATTATTTTCTCCCTTCTTTCAGCTGTGGGAGTCCTGTTCCGTAACCCACTAAAGCAGGGGTTCTCAACCTTGGCAACTTGAAGACTTGTGGACTTCAACTCCCAGAATTCCTCAGCCAGCTGGCTGAGGAATTCTGGGAGTTGAAGTCCACAAGTCTTCAAGTTGCCAAGGTTGAGAACCCCTGCGACTAAAGAAAGTCAATATGAAGAATCAAAAGTCCTCCTCAGCAATAAGATTGAAACAGTGGAAAGTCTCTTTCGATTGGGCTGATTGTTCTCCCATGAATTGCTCCATGTTATTTAAGATGATCCCTGACATCTAGAAAATACTTTATGGCAACTGAAAGGGAAGGAGGCGGGCAAGAACTTGTCCTTTGCTGAGCTTATTTCTGGTTCTTTATCTTAGGACTGACACTGCACTTCCTGAGTCAAAATGAAATAGCAAGTAACTATTAATTATAAAAAGACAGCAGTATTGAACAAGATTAATCACTGTCAGTTCACCAATAGCCCACAAACCTTGGTAGATTAGTACCCGAAGTAGAAAATGAAGCATACTCAGCCCAATTTCATTAGATTATTCATGTTCTCTGTGTGTGAAACAGCCTCTTTGAAACATCACGTTTGATATGCCACACTAAATCCTGTGAAGCAGATGGGTTTTAATTGGGAAAGAAAACAGACATTAGAAGCTACATGAATTAATAATTGGCTTCCTCTCTGAGAATTAAGTTTTAAAAACAAGAGCAAGGCCGCAATATGTCTGGTTCTATCTTCCAGTCAATCTGCCAATTTTCCTAACCACTGGTTCTCATAACAAACAGTCAGACTTGCTAGATGAAAGCATCTGCTTTGAAGTCAGTGGAATGTTCCCTGAGTCCTGGGATGCCCTAACATCACATCATCCCTTACAGTAGCGGTTCTCAACCTGTGGGTCGCGACCCCATTTGGGGTCGAACGACCATTTCACGGGGGTCGCCAAACACGGCAGTCCGCCATTTTTTTACCCATTTTCCCCCATTTTTTCCCCATTTCCCCTCAGCCATCACGCGCACGCCACGCATGTGCGATTCGGCCCGTCGTGCTGCGCATGCACGGTTCGGGCCATCGCACGCACCACACATGCGCGATTTGGTCCATCGCGCCGCACATGCGCAATTCGGGCCGTCACACGCGCACCGCGCATGCGCAATTCGGGCCATTGCGCCGCACATGCGCGGTTCGGCCCATCGCGCATGTGCCATGCATGCACAGTTCGGCCTGTCGCGCCGTGCATGCGCGGTTCGGCCCGTCACGCCACGCATGTGCGGTGCAGGTCGGGGTCACACCGCGCATGGGCGGCGCAGGTGGGGTCTCGGCCTGAAAAAGGTTGAGAACCGCTGCCTTACAGCAAGTAAGTTCTGGAAAGGCTTTTGGACATCATCAGCTATCCCACACTGATCAGTCATGGGTCATAGCTTGAGAGGATGAAGGATGAGTAAATTAAAACCATGAAATACTATACCAGCTCTAATGGGTATTAGGAATGATCTTGAGGAATAGGAAGAAGAGCCACAACTAAGACAACACTAAAAGAAATCTGAATCCAAGGAAGAAATGAAATTTAAGTAAACTTCTGAGGCATGACCTTCCCTAGTGCTCAGGGAGGGAGGTGCATTCAGAATGGCAAGATTCTGTCACTGTAACCTTAAAAGTAGCATTAGTATTCTTAACTTTGGTGAAGGGTCGATACTATGGAGGAATACAATACCGTAAATCTAACAGAAATCTAACAGAAATCATGTTGAGAATTGATGATCTTTAATTACATTTCATTTCGCACTGTTATTGTGATATGATTACGCTGGTCACAATAGTATTTTTATTCCAGTTCATTTTTCCAGCTTGTAATATAACATTCCTCCTTGTGCAGCAAAGGGGACCAACAAACCACTACTGAAGCACATAACACCAGACGTGTCACTGGAAGGAAAAATCGCAAAATTTATCACTTATTTTGGCCCTGTCATGTGGGGAAAATCATTGGAGAAAGCAATTATGTTTGGAAGAGTTAGCAGCAAAAGGAAACCAGGCCATCAAAGAACATGGTGGCTGGATACCATCAAAGCTGACACCAGCCAGAACATAGAAAAACTCAAGAGAAGCAATGCAAGATTGGAAAATGTGGAGAGACCTGGCCCTCAGAACTTCCAAGAGTCAGACACAACTGAATGGATATCATCATCATCATCATCATCATCAATATAGTACTCCAAGTATCCCTTACCCCAGTGGTGAGATTCAAGTATGTGAACAACTGGTTCTCTGTGTGGATGCCGCTTCAGAAAGTCCATTCTGGGCCGGGGAAGCAAAAAATTAGCTGCCAGTTTGGGCGAACTGGTGTGAACTGGCTGAATCCCACCACTGCCTTACCCACATCAAACAGACAGCTGATAGCATATCCCAGTGCCTCAGGAAACAGGCAGGTGACTTCATGATGATTTCGAATGCAAGCACATTCACTGGCAGAAAATGTGTCCTTTGGAATCCTGGCCTCCAGGAGGAAGGCAGGGAGAAGAGAGGGAGGAGATGATTTGCCCGAGCAAAACCATGAAGAGATTTCCCAGCCCATCTTTTCTGTTGGGATTCTTTGGGGGGGGGGTGATCCCTGGGAGATTTGAAAAGAAGCAGATCACCTGGGAGAGGACCAAGAGGAGAGAATCCCTGGAAGAAAAAAAGAGAGATTTCTGGAAAATATAGGCAAAATGAAGACTGGAAGAAGCCACTTGGTTTTTGGGAGGAGGAGGAGGAGGAGGAGGAGGAGGAGGAGGAGGAGGAGGAGGAGGAGGAGGAGGAAGCTAAGCAATTCTTCAGAGGGTTGAGTAGAAGTGTCAAAGCTAAACTTGAGTAGAAATGGCAAAGCTAAATTTATGTGGGACAAGTGGTGGGGCAAATGAGACTCAGAGTAAAAAAAAATCTTCAGGAGTAGAGACTTGTTTTGAGTGGGTTAGAATTTGGTCTTGTTGAGCATGTAAAACCATAGATAAACCTAACAGAATGTTTTTCTCTCTATTTTCTAATTTTTTAACAAAAGAGATTTTGAAATTACACAATTGATACTTTTGTTTAAGCATTTCAGAAGGAGACAGGACTGTTGTTCCCTGGCTCCACATTTCAGGAAGCTATTAGGCTGGAAGGGATTGGTATAAAGACTGACTGTTTTCACTCTATGTTCTTTTCTGAAGAATGTTTCATAAATTCTGATGATCTGGAATCAATTCAGATTCCCCCACCTCCTCTTCCTTTTCCCATCTCTCTCACCAGCTAGTGTTAAGAAAGAGGAACTTGAGCAAGGCACTTCTTTCCTCCAGGAGGGTAAATGGTTGGTGGTATTGGGAAGTTCTCCAAAACTCATAAATCAGGAAGGGAGGGCAGGTTGCCAGACCACTTGTACCCCCCACTGGGATGTGCTCTTTCTCCAGCTAATCCCCACAAGATCACAGAGATGAGATACGATCGATCGTCTAGCTTCATCTGTTTTGATTTGGTTTGTAATGTTATTGCCAACAAGCAGTGCATATTAACGGTCAGTGCTGTAGTTTCACATTGTAGTTTATTTGGATTATTATTACAGTATAGACTTCTTACTTTCGCTCTTAAAGGCTTCTGAGCTTCTAGATAAAAAGTCATCTGATACAGAGAAACCAGAAAGAGGAAGGGAAGCTTAGGATGAAGTGTGGAACATCTAAGCAAGCAGATCCAGATGCAAAAAATTCCATCACAAAGTGCTGGATCAAAGAAGTCAATAAGATTTTGGTCAAATGATCCATTAGGGCAGGGTCAGTTTTAATTCATAGATCTTAGGTGAAACCAAATCCAATGGAAATCATCAACCAATAAAATTGTGCATTTGTTATATCAGAAGCAAAAAGAAATCCAAGTAAAAAGATTATATATATATGCCACTTTTATTATTTGAAATCTGTCCCTTCAAGCATTTGCATCCCTGATCCCTGCCCACTTTCACCCAGGCTGACACTCCAAATCTGGTCTATGGGACAAACACAGCACATTACTGGCTGGGGAATTCTGGGAGCTGAAGTCCACACATCTTAAGCGTTGCCAAGATTGAGGAACGCTGCCATAGAACTGTGGAATGAAACAAGAGGGAGCTATTAATAATAAGTGAGCTCCATCCTTGATTTTTGCTGCAGGAGAATAGAACTAGCACAGTAAATTATGATTAGAAGCACCGAAAAGTAGCTTGTGAAGCAGGCAAAAAGTTTCTGCTCTCTAAAGTAAGAAAAACAATTTAAAAAGTACTGTCATATAAAACTTGTCATTGAAAGAATTAGTAGAGAACCTCTATAAAGCATTCACTGGAAACATAACCAGCAAGGCAGAGCTATCAGAACCCAGGTATCTCTCGTGATTAAACTGACCTTTAGTTTTCATTCTCCTGTTTATCCTCACTGACTTTTTGTGAGTGTTCCAAATTCTCTGAATCTTTCTTAACATGCCCAGCATTGGACATAGTGCTCAAGGTGAGGTTTAGCCAATACAAATCTAATGGAACTATTACTTTATGAGATTTGCAAATTGTATTTCTATTGATGTAGCCTAAAATTGCATTTCCCTGTTTATTAGCCAGACCATATTGCTGACTCATATTCTTCAACTACTTTTCCCATGAACTAAGTGAGGTATTTTCAGCCTTACAGCTGTATATTTGATTATTTTTTTCTTTCTCTAGGTGAAGAACTTTGTATTTGTCTATTAACATTTTGTTTGTTTGTTTGTTTGTTTGTTTGTGTATCTGAACTGCCTCTCTTGAGGCAGTTGCCTCTAACATATCAAAATTGTTTGAATTTTGTTTCTTTTATAATATTAGCTATCCCACCCAATTTTGTACCTACTGTCTGTTTGAAACTTTGCATTTTGTCTGTTAAAATTTCATTCTGTTGCTATCTGCCCAGTTCTCCAGCATGCTAAAATTGTTTTAAATTTTATTTCTTTTAGAATATTAACTGTCTCAGTAGCTACTGTCAGTTTGAAACTTATTCACTCCAGTTGTTCATGCAACCCAGCAACTTTTTGGAGGATACCCCAGCATCAGGACTGAATTCTACTTGCTACCTTATTCCAGTGCCATGAGGATTCATTGCTTAACATTCTTTGAGTCTATTTTTCAAGGCAGCTGTTGTACCATCTAATAGACATGCCATCCTGTCCATGTGCAATAATTTGATAGTCAAGATATCATAGGACATTTATCAAATGCTTTGCAAACGTCAAGGTAAATTGCTTGTAATGTCTCCCACAAAATCCCGAGAAACAAAACAACAAAAAAATTAATTTAATTTGGCAAAACATACTCTTGAGCAATCAAATATAATGATTGCATTTTGAGATCAATCAGTTTATGGTCTGCTCTAGCATCTTCCCAATGTCAGTGTTAAAGGGCTAATATGTAGCGCTCGCCATCCTCTCTTTTGCCTTTTTGGAGGAGAGGGGTAACATTAACCATTAATTAGTAACATTAATTCATCTGTTACTTTTCCAATTTTGCACAATTTCTCATAAGGAATACACAAAGCTTTAGCAGAGTATCAAGAATTCCCTTCAATACAGTTAGACGCAATTCATCTACTCTAGGGACCTGAACCCATTCAATGTCAACACATATTTGCTGACTGAGTATGCTCGAGCTAGGATCCATTGACATCAATCTGATATCAGATGACTTTGCCCCAAAATTATTTTCAGAGGTCACACCATGAATGTATCACTGCAATTTTACTGTCAGTTTTTGTGCCTTAGTTCTATGCCAAGGGAGGCATAGTACAACCCATATATCTTATTTCATTTCCAACTCTATCAGGTCCTAGACTGGAGAGTAAAAAAAAAAAAAATCCCAGAAGAGGGCAATGGCAGGCCACTTCTGCGTTGTTGCCAAGAAAATTATATCGATATATCCATGTAGTTGCACAAATTACATTCGGCTCAAAAGAGTCTTTTAGAACTCACTTTTTTGTGCAGGTCACCTTCAAGATTACTATGCCCCAATGACACTGAGGTCAATTTCACAGAGTTATAGGCTGCTAAGGGAAATAATAAAAGAGTTGAATATTTCCAAGAATTGTTTGACTAGGGGCTACAACTCTATGGATTAATTCATAGGCTTCTCAAATACTGCACGCTTGCAATGCAAAGTAGTAAAAGACTGAATTTCTCCATGGTGACTTGTACAGTAAGGGTTAGAATTTGGGGTGGCTGTATGGAGGCACCTTGATTCATACAGTCCTTTATTGTTGTTGTTTTAAAGGAAAACCATTGTTATGAACTGGATTGTATGACCTGAAAATTGAATGTGCAATACTTTTATATCAAATGTGGTTAGATGAATCTGTATACAGATCTGCATGACCAGCTTGCCCCAGCATAACTAAGGGCCATTGGCTATCTATATCATGAGGATATGTATAACATTGTCCTCTATACCCTAGACCAGGGGTAAGGAAACTTGACTCTTTTATGACTTGTGGACTTCAACTCTCAGAATTCCTAAACCAGCCATGCTGACTCAGGAATTCTGGGAGTTGAAGTCCACAAGTCATAAAAGAGCCAAGGTTCCCTACCCCTGGGCTAGACCATTGGGAAGACAACCTCTGTCTATCTTTCTTTCCTACGCATCAAAGGTAGTATTTCATTGCTTTGCACCAATTTAAGCACTGTTGTCCTTACAAGTTCACTGATGGAATGGTGAAACAATGAAGCAATCTTTTTTTGTTGTTGTTGCTCTCCTTCTAATCCAAAGTGAAGGAGAAAGACTAAAATTATAGTGTTTGTTTTCCAGTTTAGGAGGGCTAGCTACAGAAGAATGGGAATCCTTCAGCCAGGGACGACAGCAAACACAATCTAGGCCAGACATGTCAAACCAAGGCCTGGGGGCTGGATGCAGCCCACAAAGTGGTTTCATGTGGCCCACAAAGCCATCCTGGAAACAATGAGGGAATGACCCCTGCTTCCTTAGC
This sequence comes from Bothrops alternatus, assembly GCA_034064705.1. Classification (NCBI taxonomy): domain Eukaryota; kingdom Metazoa; phylum Chordata; class Lepidosauria; order Squamata; family Viperidae; genus Bothrops; species Bothrops alternatus. The sequence goes on along the minus strand of JARGCV010000223.1, from coordinate 35,260,666 downwards.
CCTGGCCCAGGCCAGCTGGGAGCCAATGTACAATTTTACGGTGGCCATCTATGCTGAAACACATTCAGTCTTAGCTCCACAAGGCCATCTGGAAACAGCGAGGAACCACACCCTGCCGTATTGGCCCCACCCCCGGGGTGCATGCTGGGGAGGTGTCACCCTTTGTGAGGAATGAAGAAATGGACCATGCCTTGGCGCTTCCCCCGGTCCCACCCCCTTCTGCCAGAGACCCTCAGATCTATCCCACTCCTGCCCAGGCCCCCACAGGCACCCTTGACGCAAACGATGTAGAGCTGGCCATGCCCACCCAGTAGGCCACACCCACTCTATCCACGCCCACCCATTAGGCTGCACCCACCCTGTCCACACCCACCCCTCCCAAGGGCAACCGCAATACTGATACGGCCCTCAATGAAATTGAGCTTGACACCCCTGATGTAGGCTGAACATCAGATCATCCCTGCAGCTGAAACAGAGGAGGAGGAGAGGCTGAATCCAGAAAGAAATTTCTTAAACCAGTTTTATTTCCAAGCTGTTTAAATATGGAAATCCAGCAGCTATGAGCTGCAATGCAGAAAAGTCTTGCGAGGGTATAAACCAGATCTGGTCATTTTATGGTCTACAAGTCATATTTGGCCCTTTGACTATCTCTCTCTGGCCCACAGGTCTTGGTGGGGGGGCATGAGTAGGAGGGCAGGGGGCAGTGGGGGTGGAGTGTGGGGACAGGGGTAACAAAGGCAGGGCAGGGAACAGGGGCAGTGGCAGGGCTGGCCCTCCATAACAATCCCAGTGTCTCATGTGGCCCCTTGCCACCCCTAGTATAAACTAATTTATCATTAACCTTTAGAACTGCAGCAACTCACTATATATAAATAATTATTTCTTACTGCTTTAATCCTTTCGATCTTTAAAAATTCATTTTCAAAACTTCACAACCTAAAGCCTAGGAAAAGGCAACATGGGTTCTATTGAGAACAATTCTCAACTTTTCTGGTATAGTAGTGAATTCAATAGCTGGGTAGAAACACTTATAGCCACTCAGGTCAACCACAGAATTTTTAATTATTAGCATTAGGTTCCAGTGCTACTTTCTCTTATGTGGATCTATTATGCCCATTTGTTAAAGAGGCTGATTTGGGTTTCTGCTCTTGTATTGTTCAGCATACGGTAAATGGTTATTCACCTTTGCTTGAAACTGTTGTGGAGTATAACAGAATAGAAATAGCAGTAATCAATTTTGAAAAGTTTTTCCAAAATACGGTGTTCTCATTTAACTTTCCCCTTAATCAGTGGTGGGATTCAAATATGTGAACAACTGGTTCTCTGTGTGGATGCTGCTTCTTGAAGTCCATTCTGGGCCTGGGCAACAAAAAAAATAGCTACCGGTTCTGCCGAAGTGGTGCGAACGGGCTGAATCCCATCACTACCCTTAATGCTTTATCCTCATAATTCTTTTCTAATTCTTTCATTCTTTCACAGTTCTAACTATTATTGAGAAATTTTAGCAGTTCAGACAAAACTGAATATCTTGCGGAATTTTGATTCTTGTATACCACTTATGAGAGGTACTATAACAAAATAGAGGTACTATAACAAAATACTGAGAAATAATGCCAAGTATATGAATAACAAAGATTTGTAAAACCTCCCATAATACTCAAAGGGTGATTGCATAGCTATTAGCCTCCACCCTCTCATTTCCTCCTGGATATTAATTAGCTCTTTTTTCCTTGTCTTTTGAGAACTGAGTACTTACCTTTCTGGAAATTGATTGAAATTATCCATCTATTTTATATATTCACAGAACTGATGTTCACGACAGTTTTATGTAGATCTTAAATTATGTTAAATTATAAATTAGGTCAGTTGTGCCGTTTTCAGAAAATACAGAATAAATACAAATCCAGGTTATGCCTGGAAAAACCTCTGTGGTACTCAGCACTAGAAGCATTTTATAGATGGAAAATGATAAGCAAACATAAATTGTTAATTTATTGTGATATAATTGACTTTTTTCAAGGAAAATGTAAAATTTAATCAAGAGAACATTTGGAACATTTTCCTTGGGTACTAGATTTGATTCACAGCCCTTTGTAGCTGACAGAAAATTCAGGAAGAAGACTAAGGGCAAAATGCAAGAAATTTCCTTTTTTTTCTTTCTCGGTTTAATTTTGAAGAAAGGTGATAAACAGTGTCTGATTGGAAATGCTTTAGTCCTTGGAATTTAGCCCTTTGAAATTCCATTCATAACACAAATTAAAATATTTAAAAGTAAATTAAAACAATAAATTGTATAGTTAAATGTAATAGAAACCATACTTTCATGGATCAATTTTTAGCAATGCACAAAGTTAATGATCATACTTTTTATAAAGTAAAGTGAGTTTTATAAAAGTAAAAATGAATGCTGTATATGTTTTCATTTTCTCAAGTTCCAATTTTTCCATTAAAAAAAGCAAGGAAAGAGGGAAAGTGGATAATTGCTTTTATAGCTCTAAATCAGATCTGATGTACATCCCTAAGCTGTACTTCTATCCAAAATGCTAGCAGCTGATAAAGTAGCCCTGTTAGAAATGTAGTTTCTGGCATCTTGCAAATCACCATGTCAGAATCTTCTATCTTTGACAGCCATTGTATTACAGTACAGAAGTAACAGTCAGGCCTGGATATTCGAAAACAAGAAGAAAACATATGTGACTGCAAAGCGATTAGAATTATATGGCACGCACTTCAAATAATTAGAACAAAAACTTTGCTCTAATCCTGTCATTACGGTACTAAGTGCAATCCATCAATGCACAGAATTAGAGTCTGAAATGACATTTTCAGAATAAACTAGCAGAAAATGAACAAAGGTAATTACTCCCTGCTGTCCAGGTGTACTTAGGCATGACTTGGAATGTGAATAGAGGCCTGATGTTTTAGAGGACAATACCTGGATCCTCTTCCACTGATAGATACGATGGTTAAGACATCTGACTGCCTTTCCCCATTAATTATACATCCTTAAAGAAACTGATATGCTTTATTTAGAAGTGTCTGTATGGAAAGAGACAAATAATGTAAAACACACATACATAGATAGATACAAAAAAGGCAAGGAACTTGTGCCACAATGGCACAATACTCATTTTGTAATTTAGGTACACAGGCATCTACAGCAAATCTGGATTATGCCAGAATGATGATGGTGCCATATGGTGTCAAAATGACATGAACCTGTCTATACATCCTTGTACCCCAACAAATGATGCAAAGATGTAAGTCACATTTTGCCATGCCATCAAGATATATGATACATTAGTTCCTGCCCCTCAACCCTTTGTTTTCCCCTATAGACACCTGTGTTTTAGACATATAGCTTCTTGTAGGAATACACTTTGTGCAATAGATCAAAAAGCAACATAGCCCTAATTCCTCCTCTCCTTAATGGATATTTTTAATAAGAGGAAACATGAAAGAAAAGTTAGGGAAACATGAAAATACAGCAATTGAGCAATTGAGCCCAAAATTTAGGTTGCTAAGTGAGACTTGTGTTAAGTGAGTGTTGCCCCATTTTATGACTTTTTTGCCACAGTTATTAATCACTGCCGTTCTTAAGTTAGTAACAAGGTTGTTAAGTGAATCTGGCTTGCCCATTGTCTTTGCTTGCCAGAAGATCGCAAAAGGTGATCACATGATCCTAGGACACAGCAGCCATCATACATATGAGTCAGTTGTCAAGCATCTGAATTTTAATTACATGACCGTGGAGATGCTGCAATGGTCATAAGTGTAAAAAACGGCCATAAATCACTTTTTTCACTGCCATTGTAACTTTGAACAGTCGCTAAGTGAACTGTTTTAAGTCGAGGACTACCTATATTCAAAACAGAAGATGATATTGTTTCGATTGCTCTTCCCCCTTGATAAAAATTATTAAATATATATGCGTTCCATCTTGCCATCAATTATTACTTCATTGCCCATTATAATAACAATTTTTTTCCCAAATGCTTCTCCAATTTCTTTTTTCATCTATAAGTCAGCTTCAACTTCCTAGTCATGGGGGGAATATAGATAGTCTTCAAGTTACGAATGTAATAGAGCCTGCCCATTCCACTCGTAACTCGAGTACTCGTAGGGGTGAATCTCATATCTTAATGAGGTATCTCAGGGTGGGGAAGGCCATGGGGGGCCTAGTGATGGAACAGGCTCCCAAGACCTCCACGACTCACTAAAATACCCACTAAGATAATAATAATAATAATAATAATAATAATAATAATAATAATAATAATAATAATAATAATAATAATAATAATAATAATAATAGTAAAGTTGGAAGAGAACTTGGAGGTCATCTAGTCCAACCCCCTGCTCAGGCAGGAAACCCTATACCATTTCGGACAAATGGCTGTCCAGTCTCTTCTTAAAAACTTCCAGTGTTGGAGCATTCACCGCTTCCAGAGGCAGGTTGTTCCACTGATTAATTGTTCTCACTGTCAGGAAGTTTCTCCTTAGTTCTAGGTTGCTTCTCTCCTTGATTAGTTTCCATCCGTTGCTTCTTGTCCTGCCTTCAGGCACTTTGGAGAATAGCTTGATTCCCTCTTCTTTGTGGCAGCCCCTGAGATATTGGAATACTGCTATCATGTCCCCCCTCATCCCCCCTCGATATCTCATACTTTAGCAAGCAAGCTATTGTCCGAGTACATATGTTCAATAGCACTAGTAGTACATATGTTCAATAGCACTAATTAATATAATAGTAAACAGCTATAGTGAATATGAGAAACAATAATCATAAAAATATCTGTTAGTCAGTATATATCCTTCATCTTACTAATATATATTCACAATAAGGTATCACATTCATTTCTCACTAGTTCTTTTTGCTAACCATTGGTAAAAATTGCTTGCTAAAGCTTGAAAATGTTAATGTCAATGGGAGGGGTAACCCCATTGTTGTTCCCATCCCTTTCCCAATACCAACCCTGACCCCCATCCTGAATCCCAACTCCCATACTGACCCCATCCCTTCCCTAATCTTATAAAACTCAATAAAATTTTATTTAAAAAAAGATACCTCATACTCCCCCCTCCCTTCCTGCCATGCTGGACTCACTTACCTTTAGAAGATCTGTCTTGTCTCTACCGTGGTTTCTGCCTTTGAGGGAGAGGAGAGTCAATGGAAGCTTCTGGATGCTGTAATATTGCACGAGGTAAGGCATCCATTCGCTGCGTTTCCAAATGTCCCATAGGGGCTCAAACACTTTATATCTGAATAGAGACCTTGGGGAGACTGGGAATTCCATCTGTGTACAAATGGAACACTTGAAAACATAGCGATTCGCTGTGTTTTCAAGCACCCCATTTGCTCACAGTTGAAGCTTCCAGTCTCCCCAAGGTTTCCATTCAGATAAAAAGTGTTCTGGTGGTGGCAGAAAGAGTTGTGGGGAGAGCAGGAGACAGGCACAGTGTTTGCACCAAAAATGAAAGTTTCTGGGGTCCATGATCAGGCACCCATTCTCTGCAATAGAGAATGGGTGCCTGAACTCGCGCAATATTACGGCATCCAGGGGCTTCCATTGGTTCTCCTCTCCCTCAAAGGCAGAAACTGCAACAGAGACGAGACAGATTTTCTCAAGCTGAGTCGGGGGGGGGCAGGAAGGGAGGGTGAAGCAATTGTGGGGAGCGGGAGGGAATACGGTGAATGTTGCAGAGCCTCTGCAGGGAGAAAAACTACTGTGGTGCTGCAACATTTGGAATTTTGGAATTTCTCATAAACACTAGGGGGCGCTTATCGCGTAACTTCGAACGCTCGTAACTTGGGGATTATCTGTCATACATCCCTAATCTGACACTGTTTTTTGCAATAGCTATAGACACCTACTGTGATTTTATTGAGAGAAGTTGTTTTGTCTGTAAGTTCTTTTTTTTTTTTTTTGCAACTCTGCAGTGCCCTTTTTGACAAAAAGGGTGGTTTTCTCCCAAATAGACTCTTTCTGATTTTTTTTGCATAGAACGTATATCCAGTAATAACAGTGCCTCACTGGTTCTTTCCTTTTTACCATATTGTAAGGCTTGATCAATCTTTGGTGTTTTTGTTTTCTAACATCATGCTCTGTATATGATCAGAGAGGAATTGTGCTCAGATGAGCTATTTCTACTTTATTCTAAAGCCATATTGATGGAATCTTGCAAGTATGAAAGTATCATTCTCCTTCCCTGCCCCTGGTCTCCTTTACAATCCCAAGGAACTACAGTATGTCTCTTTTGAGCCTATTTTTCTGTCCACTATTCAGCTACAGGCTATTTCTTTGCCCAGTTTGCCAAGGTCTTTTTCACATACCATTACATTATGATGTTACTGCTTTTGAAGATGACTCAGCTAGTGCAAAATGCAGCTGTACACATCCTAAGCAAGATGACTCAGTATTTCATATAGCACCAAAACCGAAGGAGTTTCATTGGTTGATGGTTCATTTCTGGGTGCACTTCAAGACGATGGGTATCACCTTTAAATTCTTTTATAGACTGTGGCCTGGGTATCTTTGAAACTATCTGCTCCAAGGTCTGCTCCAAAGTGTGCCTACAGAAAGCATTTGAGGGAATGCTGTAGGCATACCTTGGAGCAGGTAGTCCCCACTCAAAAGGTGTGATGAGAAGGACTTAGAAGGAAGCATCTTCTGCTGGGACTCCCTTCCTGGGGAATACCCTCCCATCAGATATAAAAACGTTACCCTTACTCTAATAGTTAGGAAGCTTTTTAAAAATGGCTTTATAAATGTGCATTTGGGGACCAAAGTGAGAATAGGTAATGTATTTTTTATTTTCAGTGACATGCACCTTTATCCTTGTGACCTTGTGGTTTTCTCCATGTCTATACATACTGCCTTGATCTATTACCTTGATCTACTTTTTCTGAATATATTGGGAGGGAGAAAAAAAAACATTCTTATCACCCAGAGGAGACTTTTCTTGAACTGGATGCTCCTTAAGTTGCGTTAACTTTCCCCACAGAATCAATTTGCAAGCTGCTCTACCACAGGTCATATTATATGTCGGCAATCTGCTACCGGTACCTCTCACTGGCCCACTTGGACACACATTTTTTGCAAGTGAACTTCTCAGTTTGGAAACTGAAGAACAAAGATTCAGCCCAGGGAAGAAAGGACAGATGAAGAGAGGATTCTGACCTGGAACTGGAAGCAGGATACCCAACCTTTCAGAATGGCATTAACAGTATGTGGAAAGTATGCATGGATGTGCATGTGAATTCCATAGAAGTGAGGTTCTCTGCTGGTACATCTTCTGTGACAGCCTCTCAGACTGACTCAGATGTTGCTGACTTCTTGTAACCAGCTAAAGTTTGATTTATGGTTTTATAAGCAAGTACAACCATAAATGGATTTCCTGATTTACAGCTAGCTGATGTACTTTCTCCTGGGGCATCATTTCTTCTAAGCACCTTCTGAAAGCAAAGATGGAGGGACTAGAACAAGGAAAGAGATTATAATCAGGTTACACAATTACTGGTCATGGGGACAAAAGCTCAATTAATTAACTTGTAGCTCAAATTGTTTGTCATATTACATTGGAAATTGCATGTTTCTCCCCCTAAACATTATGATGGTAGTCCAGATTTTTTCTCAGTATCGACCATATCTTGTTTCTCCAGCTGGGAGGTAAGGAATTTCCAGGCTGAACAATTGATTTGCTTATTGACTGGCTCAGAAGTCAATTTCTGTAAATCCTCTGCTTTGAGATTTTTCTACCTTCCTAAGAGAAAAGTGCCCACTCTTTGAAGATGCTCTGAAGCTGATATTGCTAGCAGACTTATTTAACATCTACGCTACAGTCAGAGGGCTACAATAGAGTATACCCGTAAGTTGAGGCTGATGGCTCAAAATCTGATATAGAATGAAATGAACTTGATGGACAAAGTCAGACTGGTGAGATCTTGGATGAACTAGTCATAATGGAAAAGTTCTCTTGAAATCTGCTTATATATTGATGAAAGCTGAAAAGCTCAGCAGTGTTGTGCTTCTGTGTCTCCTTTTGAGACTAGTGAACAAGGATCCAGCTGACTTCTGAATCATTAATGGGGGAGCCGCTAAAAGGAAGCAGCGGCACACTGCTGGGGAAGGGGAATCTATTTTGATTAATCAGAATATTTCACACTCCATTATTCAGAGAAAAATAAAGGATTTGGCTAAGACCCAAAATATAGGATTGGCTGTCTGGCGAAGGAAACGAAGAAACATACCTCCAGTTTTTCCCCAGTACCTACATCCCAGGGGTTTTGCAGCCAGCAGGGCAGATTTCAATTACTGTTATAGCCACAATAGATTCTGAACTTCAAGCAATTTCGTGGACTTGGACTTTGCTGTCAAATACAACCTGGCCTCAAGGCATTACTGGTACCAATTTTAGGAGAAATAATTGATGGCTGCCTGCTTGCCTCAGATCCAATAATTTATAGCAATTGGCTTCTTGTGATGAGGGTTCAGGATCACGCCAAACAGCTTCATTTCTAGCTACTGCAGGTGAACTTTCAGCCTGCCCATTAATAACCTGGCTTTTATTCACAAACCACTCTCTGGCTAAAGGATATGTGGCTTTCTCTTCCCCAGAATACCAAGCTCACTGTATGAAATGCCAAACTGCAGCTACACTACTCTGAAGGAAGCAAATCTTGACCTACTTAGCAAGCACTCAGATTTTTTAAGATGTATATGGCTATACAACTCAACTGCAGGCAGGACATTTTGGTGCTCTAGGCAAAGTCATATTCTGATGTCCTCTAAGATTATATTTAACCTAGAACCCAGAATGTGATGTTAACATTTTTCTGGGTTTAATTTTAGTCCCCATCCATCCATCCGCTTGATTTTGGGTTTTTTTATACAACTCTTAATTTTAATTGTTTTTATATTTATCTTTTTACCATTTGTAAGCTGTCCAGAGTTGCTTTATCGGTCAGATGGGCAACATATAAATTTAATAATACATTTTTTAAACACTTGGATAAAATGATAATCAAACAACTCATTTGCTCGGGACCTTCCTGTCAGATCTTTGTCTTGCTTTAATAGCATAACCAGCTTCTTGACGTCCATTGCTTCAATAATAATTTCTTTTTGGGGACTAGTGGGCATGCTATTCTCTAGCACTCAATTGACCTTTTGGATAAGCCTTTTGAAAAATTGTGGAAAGAAAAAATTCTAAAGCAATGAGGAAAGTTTATCAAATTTTATATTTATATTGTATATTTGGAAATCTTTTCCTAACCCTAAAGTTTGGTGCAATAGGCCTGAAATTGGGGTCTAGGCCTAAAATTGGTCCTGCTGCAGGATATATATGTACATTTGCCACAAACAAGTGACCAATAATCAAGCAACAAACAACACTTTAATTTTTTTTTCTTCTAAGATCATCATAGACTTAGAAAACTTTGTTAACTGTCACTGTTCATTTCTAAGAACGTGCTTGAGAGGATATCTTAATTCCACAAGATGACATCAAAGTTGTCCATCTTTGCAGGTGATACAGATATTCAGATTTGGAGGGCTAGATATATAGAATTGTTTCCATTGACACTCAGATTTGCACATTGCAAACTTACATATAATAGTGGCTACTGTATCAAGATTAACACTTATGGAATCAGGGAATCAATTCCCACATCTGTCAATTTTTTTAATTAATAAGGGCAATAAAAACAACATAACTCTCTGTATAGGGAGCACTGAAGCAGGACATGTTTCACTAGGTCACCTTCCCTGCTGAGACAAGGGTACAAAGTTACTGTTAAATGGATTTACTTTTCACTTTTCTCATCTTATGTTCACTAACATTCAGAAGTAGAGAGGGTAAATGTTGGTCTCTTTTCCATAGGGAAAAGACGGGGGGAGCAAATATTGATTTTAAGCTAAAGGAGGGGTAGATGGGAAAAGATAGGTGTGAGATGACATCTTGGACAGCTATTCATCTTAAGTGATGCCATTCTCTCTTTTTTGTGGGAAACTGACAGCTTAGTAGAATTGATTTGTCAGTTGGACAAAGCAAACCAAATTGTGGTCCATGCCCCATTTTCTAAAATGAATAGTTCATCAGCTTGAATGGGATTGCTCACCAGCCCTTCTCTATTTTCAAATATGTATAAAGTTGTCAGCATTCACATGCTGGGAAGTATTCAGTTTAATTTATTATGAGAAGTACAGATGTGTGTGGGTGTGGATGTGTATAAACAGAGAGAGAGAGAGAGAGAGAGAGAGAGAGAGAGAGAGAAATGGAACCCTGTGTTTTAAGAACATTCATTATTTTATTATTGATTTATCATAACACTATAAAGAATTTATTAGTCCAAGATAATAAACAGTTACTACTGTTCAAAAGAAGCACAAATCCCTATGAAATTATTTCCACTGGGTGACAAAGAGCTGGAAGTAATTGAACAACTGAACAATGGTACACTGATTAAAAATGGTGTGAGGAAGAGGAGGAGGAGGAGGAGCAGTGGTAAAGTGGAGAATTCAGGGAAACAAAAGTAATAATAAAAAGAAAAAGATTATGCCTAGTTTCAAACTATTAATTTCTTACATGTTAAGCAGTTATTAAAACACCGTGCTCCTGGATCGCTACTGGATCTCAGTTACTGCAGCAAAAATTAGGGAGCCAAACTTAAGAATAATGCAAGAAAGGACGTGTTATTTTTTTTAAAGTGGTCACTATGTGCATTTTTTGCTTGATATATTAATTTTGGAGACAAAAGTTTTTTGGGGGGAGAGAGTAATATAACTAACAAACAAGGGTGGTTGGTTTTGTTTTTTTTTTGAAAGTGTAGCCACCAGCCTAAAAAGGAAGCTATATAGCAGCGGTTCTCAACCTGTGGGTCGCGACCCCATTTAGAGTCGAATGACCATTTCACGGGGGTTGCCAAACACCGCAGTCCGCCATTTTTTTTTGGCCGGCCATTTTTTTTGGTCTGCCATTTTTTTCCCTTTGCGATGCGGGCCATCGCGCCGCGCATGCGCGATGTGGGCCCGCCATTTTTTTTGGGTCGGCCATTTTTTTGGGGGTCCGCCATTTTTTTCCCCTTTGCGATGCGGGCCATCGTGCCGCGCATGCGCGATGCGCCTGTTGCGCTGTGCATGCATGATGCGGGCCGGGGTCGAGCCCCGGAAAAGGTTGAGAATCGCTGCTATATAGTATTCATAGTACACCTGTAACCAGATCAATATAGTTGAACATTGATACAATGTTCTGGTGTATTAAACCCTAGGAAAGTTCCTTCTGAGTTAGACAGTCCATTCAGCAGCCCATGATAAAACAGCTATGAAGGACAGTAATCAGAGACTGGAAAAGAAGAGTCACAAAGGGAAGTAAAGCATAGCAGAGTAACTGGACAGCACAGTTAGAAATTATACTTTCGTCGTGGAGTAAGAAATCCTAGGTAGAGGACATACAATGGATTGGAAGTGAGTAAAATATCCTTCCCCCCCCCTATCTTTCCCAAGTAGTGGTTGGGGGGCCCACACTTGCAACAGGGAAACTGGGCATTGCTCTTCAGCCCTGAGTCTATGAATGTGTTTATATATGTGTGGTATCATATATTAAGCTGCATATTAATTTTAAAAGAATGCATCACAGTGTTATGTGCCAGAGTCATTTGTTGAAATGGCAAAGGACATATGAAGCTGCACCGAAAAGTACCACCTCTTATTTTGAAGATAAAACCCTCTCTATCTACTTAAATAAGAATGAGCAATCTGTGAAAACAGAAAGGCAAAAAGATCCAGTTACATCCCTGATGATCAGAGCCAGAGAAAGGAAAGAAATTAAATGGAGAGGATCCTACCAAAAGAGATGATTAATGAAAACTTTGGCCTTGAAAGAAACAAGAAAAGAGAACATTATTTCTAACCATCAGTTTTCCTTAGAAGGGGCAGGGTACAAAAAGCCATTCTTGAATTTATTTTTTCCTCTCCAGGGACTGCTTGTTGGCTTGGGCTGCTTGTTGCTTATTAATTAATTAATTAATTAATTAATTAATTAATTAATTAATTAATTTTAATAAGTATATTAAAAACTAATACAAACCAAACTTTTAAAAGTGCAAAAAGTGCAAGAAAAACAATTAGCAAATAAAAGACAACAAAGACAGTAAATAAAGCAGCTACTAAATTTCATCACACTGTGCAAAAGCTAATATACTAACTCTTCACCCTCTTTTAAAGTTACAAATAACAACAACAACAACAACAAACCTCTTCTCCCCATAGCCTCTACTTTTTCTATACACAATCCTGAAATCGTCTTTTCAATCCTGATTCAGCAAAACGTTCATTGGGAGTTACTGTACCAAAAATATCAAATGGTTTATATCTGGTCCAAATAATCCAACTTTATATTCCTTCTTTTTGCTCTGCACAGTCTTGACCTTTAAATCCTTCCTATGGCATTGTGGAATTTGATATATCATCACTCTGTATTTAAAAGAAGTCTTCAAAGCTTTCACCAGCCTACATTTAAAATCTCATTAAGAAACATCATCACAGCCAGATCCAGATCCTTTTCTTGATTTGTCTTTTGTATTTCTTTTTTTGTAATCTCAATTTTGTTATCTTCCATGGTTTCAAATTCTATAAAGTCTATGTCAGATAGATTTTTTTCAATTTTTTCTCATTGTCTTCTAAAAGTTAATCCATCGAAATCTAGATCCCTTCTGAGATAGTTGTTATTAATATTTCAGCCCATATAAAAATCTCTTTAAGATAAGAAAAAGTTATAATGCTTAGCCATTTTTACAGTTTTCTGCCTTGTCTTTTGGTTCTTACTATCCATTTTCAATCTTCATTAAGTCTCAGTTCTTAATATGGATTTAGTTCTGTTTCAGTTGCTTGCCATAATCACTTAATTATATACTTGTTTTTCAAGCCTCACAGCAAAAATAACCAGTATTCCAAATCTCTCTGGTCTCTCCTCTTAAAGCTTTTTAAAATCAAAATCCTTTTTTCCCCAACTATATATATTATTTTAAATTTTTGAGACAGTATTTAAAATGTCTTAAATTCAGAAAAGATAAAATCCACCAGGTATTAAACTAAGATTGCTGTTTTGAAGGTCTCTCATATTCATAAATAATTAAATTGAACATTTCCCAAAATGATTGGAAACTGAGCTTAATTGGCTTTGTGCCCTTATGAAAGGCTCTACCTCTGCTAAGAGCAGGGGTCTTCAAACTTGGCCCTTTTATGACTTGTGGACTTTAACTCCCAGAATTCCTCAGTCAGGCACACAGGCTGAGGAATTCTGGAAGTTGAAGTCCACAAGTCATAAAAGGGCCAAGTTTGAAGACCCCTGGCTAAAAGCAAAGATGTCTTCTTGCTCAGCTCCTGGCACTTAGATCCACCAGAGATCACTATTTTGCAGTTTCCTTATGAGGAGCTGGCCTTTATAGCATTTGTGGGTGATCTCCTAATCTCTTCTCCAGAGAAATTTAAAGGAACAGTCTACTCACTGGTGTTTCATTCTACAGAGCAATTGTCATCTCCACTACTTCACAGAGATGTCTTCAGTCAGCCATGATTCGCACCAGAAGCTGCTTATGACTGAGTTACTCAAGAGTAATGGCATCAGATCAGGCAAAACATGAGTATGCTAGCCATATGATTTAAGCCAGCGGTTCTCAACCTGTGGGTCGCGACCCCATTTGGGGTCGAACGGCCATTTCATGGGGGTCGCCAAAAACCGCAGTCCACCATTTATTTATTTTTGGTTGGCCATTTTTTTTGGTCGGCCATTTTTTTCCCCTTTGCGATGCGGGCCGTTGCGCCGCGCATGCGCGATGCAGGCCCGCCATTTTTTTTCGTCGGCCATTTTTTTTAAATTTTGGTTGGCCATTTTTTTGGGTCGGCCATTTTTTCCCCTTTGCGATGCGCCCCATTGCACCACGCATGCGCGATCTGCCCCGTCGCACCGCGCATGCGTGATGCGCCCCATCACGACATGCTTGCGCGGCGCGGGCCGGGGTCGAGCCCCGGAAAAGGTTGAGAATCACTGATTTAAGCTCTGAGGAGCACTACAGGTCTATGGATATGACTTAAATCAGGGGTCTTCAAATTTGGCTCTTTTATGATTTGTGGACTTCAGCTCCCAGAATTCCTCAGCCAGCATGCCTGGCTGAGGAATTCTGGGAGTTGAAGTCCATAAGTCATAAAAGGGCCAAGTTTGAAGACCCCTGACTTAAACAGATTGATATAGATATTTATGTGAAATCATATCATTCTGAGGGATGGGAGGAATTATCACTCTATCTTCTTAAGGATAAGAGAAAGTAATGTAAAGATAATGGATGTCATTTAAAATATTAACAGTGCTTATTAGTGGCAAGAGGATTGAAAAAGGATGAAACAACATATTTTATCCAACTAAAATCCTGTGATGATTATGGCAAGATTTAAATTTTGCAATGGCCTGTGCTTGCTCTCAAGTAAGAAAGAGTCAATCAATTAAAGGATTAATTTTGCAAGATTCCTTTAAAAGGACTTAAGGCAACCCATTTCAAGCTGTAAAATGGCTTGCTAATATTAAATAGAAAATAACCTACTACCTAAATGGTACAGTAACATCCAGGTTGGAAGGCAAACAACAACAACAAAAAAACCTTTCAGAAAACCTAGCTGCTATATAAATCAGAGCTTTGCACATACAGATTCCTCTCAACAGAGCTAGAGGAAAATGACATCAATTATTTGTAGACAAGATTCCCTAGTTCAGCCATCAAAGGACAACATAAATATATCACTCATACACAGAGGGGGGCAGCATGTTAGTGGAAGAAAATAGCATAATTCACTGTGCTCAGTAAATAATAGGATACTGAGACCAGAGCTGTTGCTAGTTTTCTACCAAAGTTGAGTTAACCGTAGACATTTAGAAACTTAGACTGTTATATTTTTATTCTCTCCATGTCATAAGACTTCTTATTTTTTACACAGTGGACCATAAGTTTATCATCAGAAACTTTCCATCATAATAAATTTTGTATAAAAATTAAACAGATCATATAGTTTTATTGTCACTGATACATCACACATTAAATAAATATTAAATTCCTCTTTTTGGAGGAAAGAAACAATCACCTGTCAAATTCAAAGGGGTTTTTTTCCCCAGTCTCTATCACTTTTTAGTATATTTTTATAGTGTGGAATCTGGAAATAAAGACATGCCAATCTCTTCTAACTTAGATTCATTTTCATCTGTCAGTGTCAATATTGTGCAGGTAGCTGTATTTCTTTTTTTAAAAAGAACCAAACTTTATTATTTATTACAAAAAATATTTTTATAGTACAAGACTAATATTCTAAAAACCAAAACATATACAATTTCTTTCCATTTTACTTTTCCAGCAATGAGGACAATGCATCTAGTACTATCACAAGTGAGTAATTTTAATAAACAATTGCACAAAAGAAAGGTAAGCCCTAGGGTTAGTTTAGGAGGCCATTTTTGTATATTTTTGTGAAAAAGGTAATATAACATCCGCCCCTACATTTACTGATGAAAGTGGTACTTCCATACTATACAAGATGATATTGATCTACACAATATAAATACAATAACATGGTGGCAGCTTGCACTTAAATTGAATGGTAATTGATTTAGTTGGACGTAGATTAATCCCACCCTGTGAATATGGTATTTATGCACATGATGGTGTGGGTTGCTTGGAGAGGAAATGTAATATAATCTATTACATTTTCAGTAATGTGGATAAAATGGGAATTTCAACCTACAGTATGTGATGAGAAGGTTCATGTGACATCCCCCTTTTCACACACGGAAAGCATGGTTATGATGATTATAAGGTATAACACTGACCAGCCCTTCCCCACTTAAGCAATTTAGATTATCCGCCACCAGTAAAATTTCTATGAATGTTCATTTGTTATCCAGAGTCTACCAATTATGGCTGTAAATCATGGCGGTCATGAAGTAGGTCATCATGCGTCCGGTCCAATTTTACAACCTTTTTTGCAGAGATTGTTAAGCAAATCAGCATGGTCTTTGAGTGAATCTGTGGTCATTGTGTGAACGCTACAGTCATTAAGCAGAACCATGATTTGCTGTGAGGCATTTTTGTCAAAAACCAGAAGTAAACATAAATTGTGGTCATGTGATGGCAAGATGCTGCAAAGGGCCATAAATGATGGCTGATTGTCAAGCACCCAAAATGTTATCATGTGTCCAGGGAGGATGGCCATCAGAAATCCAGAACGGGGTCATAAGTAGCTTTTTAGGGGGCGGGGCATCCTAACTTCTAATGGCTGCTAAGCAACCATTCATAAGCCAAGGACTACCTGTATCTCATACTATTCCTCGGCATTTGTTCAAACAAAGAGGAGTTGTATTATTACAATTTGTTATATCAATAGGGACACCCTGCAGAAGAAACCTGGGCACTAACAATATGAGATTCTCATGGTTCCTTGGTAATGCACACTGGAAAGGACAATGCTTGGATATTAGTATGTGTTTATTCAGGTTGCTCAGATAACATCTCTTCTTTCACTTGCTTTTTCTTCAGCTCTAAATATGTACTGCCTACAGTATGATGCAAATTATGAGCAATCAAACTACCCACATAAAAGTTTGCAAATGACCTTATCCCTGCTGGACAAGGAAATGAAACATCTCAGAAAGCAGCAGTAGCAGACTTCTTTTTTTAAAAAAAACAACAACTCGATTATTTTCCTTCATACAAAGAACTTCATTTGTTTTCAGACTTTTGTTCCTTAGAAAGAAAAATTATGTTGAATTGTATAGGTGCAGAAATATTACATGCCCATACATTGTTGTTGTTTTTTCCCCCTTTCACCAAGACTTCTTTCTATGATGATCTGGACAAATGCTATTTTGGTTGCCCCAGTTCAAAACCCATTTTCAAGGGAATTTATTCATTAAATGTATATGCCACCTATCTCACTATTCAAGGGCAATAGAAATGTGGCTATCTTATGAATAATTATCACTTGCTGGATTGTTCACCACTACAGTATACTCCAGCACAATATACGTGGTTAGGTAACTTGATTCACCAATAATTTGAATGTTGTTCAAATTTTATTTTACTGTTCTTTCACAAACTTATCCTGCTTACCATATCAAGATAAAATTTCCATAAAATTATGTTTATGTTATTGGGAACAGACAGTACATCTGGCAGCATTAAGAGTCACCAGAAACAGAAATACCTATGTCAGAGTTTACATAGATTATCCTGAGAAAAGTTAATGTAAATGGGAGTGCCAGCGCTGTGACAACTGAGAAACTGTAGCCATTTTACCTTTTGCTTTCATTCTGCTTTTTTCTGTTGTTTGGTATTCACAGATGGAGAAGGGGGGGAAAGGGGAATGCTTGTGCTATTTCAGTTAGCCATAACAATTGCAACAGGTGAAAGAATCAAGGTCAATGTTAGATAAAGTTTTGGCAGGTTGAAAAGTTGGGAGGAGAGCCCACAATTGGCGAATGTGATTTATGACAGCCTTTCTGGGGTGGAATTGCAACTTGTTACTTTGTTGCAGGGGGGAGGGAACTTTAGTCTTGGGTTCAACTATGTAAGTGCTGATACTTTGTTTCCTGAATAAAATGTTCTTTGAAGAATAAATCTTTGCCTTGAAGTTCTTTTAAATGGTTTCATCTATCGGAACCATGACACCGAGGATCATTCATAAGAAAAGATCATGTTCTTTCTTAAAGACATGCATAACGCATGGATTCTGCTTTCACTATACTTCTGGACTCTGCTGGAACACCTCCAGATCATGTGTGGACATGATAAATTGCGACCAGTTTGTAAAATGTATTCCCAGAACCACCAAATCACTCCCTGTAACAGCATTTTTTCGGAGCAGGCTTAGCCTGCTCTGGATAATAGAGGAAAATTTCTAGAGTTCTCAAACATTCTGTTGTAGCATATTCCTATTCTTTCAGCTGATTTATTGAACAGCTGATTATTGGGTGTTAACTCACTGCTCTTTTCTATAAAATAGAAAGTCATTAGGCCAGGTCAGCTAGCTAAGACAACTGAAAAATATTATCCAACCACTCTTGTTGAACTAAAAGATGATTGTAACTATAAATTCAATCAACTTTGATACAGGGAATAGGAATGCAAGTGAAAGCCTTTCATTTTAGCAAATTTTTGCATATGAAGGGCTAGATACTTTAGTAAAAAGAGCCTTCATCAGGAAAATTTACATATAAAAAGCCCACACCCGGGAGAAGAATTTTAGATTAAATCAGGGAAATTTATGGTAAAAGGTGGTAGTTCAAAGAATTTGCATTAACATTAGGGAAATTGTGTATAAAAGCATCACATGCTAGGCAAAGTCAGAAAAAAATAGAATTTTTTAAAACAAAAATTTAAAAATCCATTTAAAAAAAAGCAAGAACCCATTTTATTGGATCTCTTTTATACTGTTTCATACATCCCTACCAGGAAAAAAATATAAAAAAACTTTCTATACCTGCCAAACATTCCTTGGGCAATATTGTTCTAGAGTTCTGCTTTAAGATTTCCACTAAAAAATGGTGTAGCTCATCTTCGACAAAGTATTTCTTTCACACCTGAATTTTTTTTGCCTACAATTGATGTCTTTAAGTCTGCTACCTATTCTTCAATTTTTCAATTTGCAGCATGCCATTCTAGAGTTGATATAGTTCTACTTGTAGATTTATATGGATCATAACTGGAGCTCTGTTTCACCTAAGCCCTCTGAGCATCCCTGTTGTATAACTCATAATATCTGAATCACCTTGATCAAGGGAATGTGATTACATCACCAGTAATGGTTTGACCTCTGGCAAGCATACTGCAAAGGTGCCAGCCACTTAAAGGCCTATCAAAATAGGAGAAAAGGTTTGGCTAACGTCACTTCTTGGGTGCTAGGGCAATCCCCAGGAAACATTAAAGTTTAAAAGGCCTTTCTCAGGAGACATGACACATCATACATTGTTAAAATGAGGTGGCTAGACATTCAAATGACCATTCCAAAGTGATTAATATACTACAAGCAACAGTCATAGCATTTCTTCCCTAATTTTGAAGCCATCACATGATCAGAAATACTTTTTTTTTTAAAGGTAGAGGAATAGTACCATTTGCTTTGTTTTTCTACAGATAACAATCTCACACCTCAGATGAGCAAGCTAATGAACTTTTTCTTAGTCTTCAGAAGAGGGGGGGAAAACCCCAAGAAAATACACACCAATCACAACTTATCATTAGCCAAGGTGACCTGAGGCCATAAGAAATAACATTGTTGTATTCACTTGTCTGTGCTATGTAGCAATTTATTGTCTACATCCTTTAATCCTGTGTAGATTGGAAATATCATGACCTCAAATGGACAGAGTTCACCAACACCATTCACAACAACTCATCATTCAACCAACAATTTCCCATTAAAATGAAAATGAGCCACAAACAATAAGCATTTGAATTTCAGCAGTTGGCACAATTTTTTTTGTTTCTCTGAACAGTTTCCTGAATGTGTATAACCTGAGGATGAGCATAGGAGTATTCAGAAGAACAACCCTCAGGATGTCACACTAGCTACCAGCCACATCTTCAATTAAGTGCAAAGCAGCTCTAGATACATCTAACATCTTTATATAAGGAGGAGAGCAACTCGTCTAGGATTCTTCCTTATATAGAGTATTTTGTGCACAGAGAGTTATTTCACACTTCTCCTTTTCCATGCTGCCCAGTGCTGCATGTGGCAAGATGGTAGTCCCAACATTACAGTCAAAACCATTCTTTCTACAGGTGTCTGACATAAATATAAATACAAAAAGAATTTTGATTATGATTCCCATCACTATCTTGCCTGTTTTGATAGCTCACACCCCACCACACCCCCAATCTTCTTTTGCCCATCTGTCTAGAGCAGTTTTTTCTCTCAGGACCCCTTCCCACATTTAAAAATTATGGAGGCCCGAAAACAGCTTTTATTTTTATGGGTTATATTGATCGGTATTTACAGTATTAAAACTTAAAATTGACTTAACTTCCATTACTGCTTCTCATGATTGTTTGATGGGATTTTAATACTGTATTGTTTTTTGATGTAGGCTGACAAATAATTTTGATGTTTATGGATCATTGAGAAGATTTTTGGGGTTCTAGGGCTACACTTTAAGAAAGCACTAGTCTAGGATATTTTTCATACACACTATTGGATGAATTGCTTCCAAGACTCTGATTTGACAGATGGGAGCAAAATAATAAAACAGCAGAGGGATCTATTTTATAAACAACTGTCAATGTAGAAAAATAAAATAAACTGCTAATTTTCCACAAGTAACAAATACTTCCCTCACAACACTTTTGAAGTGACTGAAGCCTGCCTTCAAAAACTGAACATTTTGCACAATAACATAGAGCAAGGAAAGAATGAAACCTTCCCCAAAGTTCAAATTCTTAACTGGTATTTCAATCCTCTAACACAAAGATATGGATTGGAGAATCCCATTGTTAATCCTTTTCCACTACCTCCTCCAATATATAGAAACAACCATTCTATCCTGAACAGTCTTGAGATAAAATACATTCCAATATCTCAGGGGCTGCCACAAAGAAGAGGGAGCCAAGCTATTTTCCAAGGCGCTTGAAGGCAGGACAAGAAGCAATGGATGGAAACTAATCAAGGAGAGAAGCAACCTAGAACCAAGGAGAAACTTCCTGACAGTGAGAACAATTAACCAGTGGAACAACCTGCTTCCAGAAGCAGTGAATGCTCCAACACTGGAAGTTTTTAAGAAGAGACTGGACAGCCATTTGTCCGAAATGGTATAGGGTTTCCTGCCTGAGCAAGGGGTTGGACTAGATGACCTCCAAGGTCCCTTCCAACTTTATTATTATTATTATTATTATTATTATTATTATTATTATTATTATTTCGCTGCCAATGAATAGGAAATTTCATTTTTTTTAAAAAGGAGAGTGAAGCATTTTGATATAGCAAATTCTTTTCTTTAAAAGATCTTATGCATGAAATAAGCCTCCAAGAACAATGCTTCCAAGGCATATAAAAGCATATAAACTATCTAAGAGATACAATAGTTTTGACTTTTGCTCTATTATCATTTCTCAGTCATTTTATTGCTCTGGGTAAACACTAGGCCTGTTTTGTTTATGCTATCAAAAATTATTCTTTTCATCTTCAGAAACTGAACTTTTCTGACTGCACTGCCTTTCAGAATTTATTGTGTTGCTTCTGAACAAGCTCAAGCTTTAGAAAATGCCCCAAAGAAATTTTCTAGTTTGTACCATTCTTCACAAATGATACTTATTCTTAATGCCATTTTTCATGTGGATTTCTTTAATATAGTATTTGTCTGTAGGAAGCTATTGGGGAAAAAAACTATAATCAATTTATATTGCTAGGCTAAGCTCTTTTACATTGATCTGATTTGGTCATCTATCAGCCTGGAAAGCATTTGGGGAGCTATTATCACTTATGTGATACACGTGCAATAAACATGTGAGAGAAAAACAAAATCAAACAGTTTCATGGTAACAGGAAGCAAGAAAGGAGCTCATTGGTATTTATTATGTTAAGTCTGTGAGAATACCTGTTTTGGAATTTCATGCCCTTTTATATTACAGCACAAGACTATAGCTAACTTTATGAAAATAGCATAAATTCAGCATGCATAGTAGTAGAGATCACAATGCATAAGCAAATGGAGAATGCACAATAGAGCAACATCGGAAATTTGTATTACGATATGTATCTGCAACAGGTAGCAGAGAAATAGAAAACAGAACTATCACAAAATTCAATAGATGTTGACTGTAAGAAGTCAATGAAAAGGTTAACCCAATGAAGCTTTTATGTGATTGTCTGAGTTTGGTGAAAATTTGTGGCCCAAAGGAAATATGATCCCTGTATAACATGCTGCTTATGTGAGTATATCTGTCCTGTACTATTCAGAAAGGGAGGTCTTATTTCTAAGATCATTGGAACAATTCTCATACTTCTTGCCATGTTGAGAATTGACAGTCCAATTTTAAACATTCTGCATTACCTCCTTATTGAAGAAAGATTGTATCTAAATGTGACTCCATCAAGTCTGACAACTAAATAATGAGGTATGATTTCCAGCGAAAATTTATGTTATAGGCTTTGCACAAGAAAATGTTCCAAGAAGTCTGTTTCCAGTTTATAAATTCTTGGACACAGAGCTGAGTTATAAAATATGAGCTTTCATCTGAGAAAACTCTGTTTATCAATTTATATCTACATGAATATGTTTTCTCCATTATTTATTTTTGTATTATTCTAAAGTTACATTGGGTTTTTCTTTCAGAAGTGAATAAAATTGCTCCAGAGGAAATAAGTTTACTAAAGGTAAAAGGATGACAACAACAATATGGTTAATCAAAAACAAAACTTCTGGTTAAATAATTTCAGTTATGATTTATTCTCACTTGCAGGGATTTGTAGTTATATTCAGCTGGAAATACAATCCTGAAGAAACAAGAAAAGTAGATTTCTAGTGGAAACACTAAAGAGAGAACAATGACCAGATGCACTGTGTGTTCTGGGGAATTGTCTGCTTTGTTGTGAGGTGTCAAAAACTTGTCTCCTGAATGGATGCTTTTTCAAGATGTTGCCCTGAAAAATCCTGACTACCCACTATGGATAAGTCATTGGTTCCCCTGCCTAGACCAAAAAGAGCCTACTAATGGCCAATTTCTTTGTATCTATATAACAGTATCCAGGAGACAAAGAAAATCTTGATCAGCTTGGTCAAAACCATTTTTTCTGCTTGGCCCTTTAATTTTACCACTGTTACCAGGAACAAAAATGTGAATTGTTGATAAAAGAGGAAGAGGAGGAAGGTTCTACAAACTCATCAATATCAATCAAACTTGTGCCTAGGACTAACTCTGGCTCCTTTGAAGGAAAAGGAAATCATTTTTTTCTTATTTGATCGCAAATAAGTGATTTGTGCTTCTTTAATCGTGCTGCATCACTTTCTATATATATGTTTTCTGAGGTTTTCGCGGGTGTTTGTATGTAGGTCTTTGGTTTCTTCGGGTTTTCTCCCACGTAGAATTTGAAGTGTCTTGGTGACTTCGTCGAAACGTCGCCAAGACACTTCAAAGAA